>JAQSUU010000153.1:10612500-11129049 GCA_038087645.1 Saccharum hybrid cultivar R570
GGCCGAGCCAGGGGCACCAGTTAGGGCGCGGAGGTCCCCTTGTCCTCGTGCCGCCCTTAGCCACCGTCGCCGGTGACTCCATCGCCGGAGAGCGGCCGGCCACCGCCTCCTCTGTTCGTCGGAAGAAGGAAGAAGACGACCGATGTCTCCCCTCTCTCTGTCTCTCTGTGCATGTATGATAGGTGGGCCCATCCGGGCAGCGGGTCCCACATGTCGGGTTCAGTTGTGGCAGAGCTTGGGTACCGAATCGGGTGTGTCTAGCAGTTTAGTAGAGTTTGGGTAATCTCGTTTTTGAATTTCAAAATTTTGTGAAATCTTCTAAAATCCATATCTCATGCTAGATAAGTCCAAAAATAGCAAATGTGGACTTTTTGGAAACCTTGAGAAGAGATCTATGCAGTGAAGTCATAATATGTTATATGTTTGTAGAAGTTTTCTGATGTCTTTATTTAAGCTTTAAAAAAGGTTCCAAAAATGCTTATAAACTTGACCAGAGCAAGATCTGGAGTTTTAGAACTCCAAAAATGATGATTCTTGTTTTGTTAATTTTGTGATGACATGTACTTGCTAGGAAAAATATTAAACGCACTAGTTGTTCACTGTTTTCTTAGGGTTTTGTTTGGACCTTGACAAATAAGGAATTTACATTATATTGCTTGTCATTTTTATATCTTGAGTTGTGTTGCTCCAAATGATGTGAAATTTTTATGGTAGTCTTTCCATGCTATGAATGTACTGTGGTATAAATTTCATGGCCATTGCTTACTGTATGCTCAAGTTATTGAGTTAACTTGTTTATGGCTTAATAAATAGCTTATAAATAATATATAAATGATAAAATAGAAAATGTTGTTCCATTACCTTATTATGATGTTGCTCTATGATGTTGGGTCATTCTATGGCCATGTGTTCACAGAAAATATTGAGTTTTAGGTTTTACTTGCTCTCCCATGATTTATTGCAATAGCTATTTGCCTTTTTCATAGAGGTTGATATACTTGCCCAAATGGATTGAAATTTGGACAGTAGACTTTTGGTAGCATTTGTAGACCACTGTAATTTTGGTAGAATTTATTGTGCACTTTGGATATGTGTTCATAATTCCACCTAATTCTCTAAGTAAATTAAGAAAATGTATTAAAAGAATTTACTTAGTAATTGACACTATGTTTTCTGGTGTTCATTAGTCATGTATGAAATGTTAGTAAAGTTGGTTTTGTCTAATTATATGTTTGCAACATAAGTTAATAATTATTTCTTGCAAATGAGGTTTCTGAACAGATTTGAGGATATTGTTAATTACCCTATGCAAATGATGTTTTCATGTCTTGTGTGATATAACAAAGTTGTTGTAAATTTCATGATCTAGCTGCTGTTAAAAATTTGGTGGCATTGGCCATATGGTTTAGAAACTACAGCTATTTAAAGTTAGGTTACAGAATTGCTTGCTCGCTGTCTTGTTAGACCAGTTTCGGTATTTGTGTAAATTCGACATGTTAAACTTTGGAATCATGCTGTGATGTTTATAAATGAAATTTATATAATTTTATAAGCTTTCCATAATGTCTTCTTGCAAGTCATTTGGAGTTGTAGATCTCCAGTTATGATTAAATTACTTAGCTGCTGTTCTGATGCCCAGAATGTGGCAATTTCTAGTTCTAGTACTTTGATTAACTTTGTCATGCTTGGGTATTGAAATGTGACTCATATCTTTGATGATACTTGAGTGGTACCCTGTAATCTTGTGAGACTTGTTTCTTGATGTATTTGCAATCTTCTATGTTATGCCCTATTGTGGGTTAAGTTAATTAGCTCTAGGTGTTTATGAGAACTTTGGTATGCTTGTTTGATTTCTTTGTTATTGCACTTCTATGCATTCATACATATGCATTGTTGCACCTCATTTAGGTACGCTAGCAGAAACGCGTGAAGGATCTAAGGTGGAGCCAAATTCGAAGATGGAGTTGGTGGATCCATCCCGAAGCTCGAAGGATCGGACAAGTGGTAGATTGGAAGATGCTCGCCAAGCAGATTTCTTCTGACATACTCTAACTTGAGTCGGATCCCAGGCAAGCCCCGGAGCATTATAAGTCTCCTATCTTCAAAGCAATTAATTATATATATGTTATAAGTATTGTTGCATTAAGTGGTAGGAGTTGGTTGAAAACCTTGCTGCATTATATCATTCCTTGTCCAGATATATGAATCCCTGAATCCTACATAGACTAGAATCGAGTAGATGCTTAGCCCTGCTTTAAGCGGTAGAAGTCAGGTGATTTCCTGTCACCTGCGAGATGTAGGGATATTCATATATGGCACGGTTGGCTATATTTGCTATCGTGGAATGGAACCATGTGTTAATAAAATGAAATGAGACCGGGCGGGATGACGATAGTGAAGCAACAAGGCATGGAGGTCTTGGGTGTGAATCTATCCCCGTCTGAGTCGTTTAAGGACCGATTCGCTGTACGTCCTTGAGTCATGTTGAACGCAGTCTAACACTTAGTTGGCCGGATAAGCCGTTCCGACCGCGAAGCCGAGTAATGTGGTTCAGGCCGGGAATCGAATGGTAGGTTGCTTCTTGGAGGAGAGAAAGGATGTGCTTGGGGACATTGGCGTCAGACCAAGGGGGGTTAGAGTCCCTATCACCTGGCAGAGTGTCGCCCTTGGGGTCGCGACATTATTCGGACCCGCGATTCCTGAATCATATGAAAAGGTGGCTTGTGCGACCCTGGCAGGGGCCTGCGCGGTGAGTGTTAGAAATACCCCTCCAGCTGGATAGGAATTCGATTCGAATCGCCGTCGCTCTCGGTTAGTGAGCACTTGACTTGAGCAGCGGCAACGTAGATTCAATTAAATTGAACGGATGGTTAATTGGATCACGATGGAAAGGTTGCCTCAATTTATACCGCTATGATTAATATTGTTTGCTCCTAATAAAGTGAGTGCTCTAGTACAGGTGCTAATATAGATAACAGGTTAATGATAATTTACTTGATGCTTAAGCATTAATGATTGATCATCTATATTAAGCTTTTATGCAAAATGTTGTCAAGCTAGCCCCACTTTATATCAGCCTTGCATGATCCTTGGTGTCACCTTATTTCTGGTTTCTGACGGGTAAGTCTAGCTGAGTACCTTCTTGTACTCAGGGTTTTATCCCCACTTGTTGCAGGTTGTGATGTTTCACGGTGACTGCAAGAGTTGGTTGGCTCCTGCCTTAGTGGCGGAGTGTGATCATGGGCATGATCCTTCTTATTTATCTTGTCTCTAATGCTTTTGTTGGAAGTCGACCTTGGTACTGGCATGTATTTGAAATAAGAATAATATTAGTTTCAAATTACTTTGCTTCCGCTACTTTTGAACTTAAGTTGTAATAACTATGTTGAACTCCGATGTATATTGAATTACTTGTGGAATGGATGTAACATGTGACTTGTTATGTTGAATCACTACGATCTTGGCTTGTATGTTGGTTGGTTTGAAATCCCTCGTGATTCCATTGGACTACCGGAGTTATATGGGCTCAAGTGCGAGAATTTGATCATTTCGGTGATTGTTTTTGTACTTGTGCTCTTATAATTTGGACGGTTCCGTTACAGTCGCCGCCACCGCATCCTTTCCATCCATCCCCCCTCCGACAGCACCGATGGCAGGAAAGAGCCAGATCTTCCCCGCCGACGACTGGGCCGCCTCCTCGGTGATGGAGAGGAGGTTGGAAGAGTTGGTCGAGGACGGGCTACTGCGGCCAAGGACGAGCCGGTCGTAGCCGGAGTGGATGGCGCCGCCCCCTGCCCACCGGGAACCGGTGCCCCCTGAAGGGTATGTGGTGAGCTTCGTCTGCTTCCACGAGCGGGGGTTTGGCGTGCCGGCGTCGGTCTTCATGCGCGCGCTCCTCCACTACTACCGAGTGGAGCTTCACCATCTTTCTCCCAACGCCGTCGCGCAGGCTGCCATCTTCGCGGCGGTCTGCGAGGGCTACCTTGGGGTGGAGCCGCAGTGGAACCTGTGGCTTCACCTTTTCAAGGCCGAGCTCTTTGCCAAGAGGGCAGGGGAGAAGGGCGTCCTGTGCGCGGCTCGAGTGGGGAGCTGCGTGCTGCAGGTGAGGTCGGGTCGGGCGGATCTGTACATCCCGGCCTGACTCATCTCTTCGAACAGTGGGTGGCACGAGGGTTGGTTCTACCTCCGCAATGATGAAAATCAGTTGCCGAGGTACACCGGCCGCGTGTTGACCGCTCGAGAGGAGCGCTGGTCGTACGGAGTGCCGGAGGCCGAGAAGCCGCGCTTGGACCCGCTGCTGGCGGCGCTGCAGCAGCTTCGCCTTCGGGGCTTGACGGCTGCGGCGGTGGCAGTGACCTTCCATCGCCGCAGAGTGATGCCGCTGTGCCGGCATCGTCTCCGTCTGGACCAGATGACTCCGGAGGCAAATCTGGAGGGGACCTGGACGTCCCATGAATCCCTCGCCCTCGAGGAGGTCCTCCCACGAGCGCACCGGATGGTTGGGAACTTCAAGGCGGAGGAGGCCAACCGGGTTCCCATGAGGCCTACCGAAGGGTTTGAGTCCATGGTACGTATCCCGGGGATGAGGTGTTGCTATTTTCGTTTATCTGTGGATTTCGCTGATGTGGTCGAGACCGGCGTATAGGATCTGTCGACATTGCGGGAAACGTGTCCGCCAGTCCCGGAGGACCGGCCCGCCCGGGAGGCTCGACGCCAGCATGCTTCCAAGAAGAAGCAGACCAAGGAGACGGCCAAGAAGTGGGCGATCCGCAAGGCCAAGGAGGCGGAGGCGTTGAAGAAGCTTCGACGCCAGCAGACCATCGACGGGGTCCCCCTGGCGCCGTCGCCTTCCGAGACGGTCTCGGGGGAGGACGATGACAGCAGCGGCGAAGACGACGATGCCCTGTCGCGATATGAGATCACGACTAGGCTTGGGGACCTTCCCGACATTCGCCCCTGCTGGAGCCCATCGGGGGGCGTCCTCCTCGGTCGTCGTAGTCGAGGAGCCCGAGGGGAAGAAAGCGGAGAAGGAGTCGGGCCCCTCGACGGGAGGGGCCGCTTTGCCCCAGACCCGTCGAGAGGGGTCAACAGGGACGTTCGCACCAGCCCAGGCCCTGTAGGCTCGGGCAGGGGCTGGGACGGCAGTACTGGCGTCATCATCGGCGGCGGCGTCGGCAGGCGTAAGAACCCGAGGCCAGCTGGCCTCGGAGGCACAGAGGGCGCAGGGCGGTGCGTCGGCCGGGGCTCCCAGGAGCGCTCGGCCTGCTGGTGAGGCCGCCGCGAGGCCACCATCGGCCGTCCCGGGAGGCTCGGGTCGCGCGGGGTTGAGGCACTTGGTGCCGATTTTTGGGTAAGTATCTCAGCTTGGTTGTCCTGCTTTTCTTTGGATCCGTTGGTTGACGTTTCTTCTCACTTTGCAGGCTAAAGCGGAAGGCGGAGCCGATGGGGCTTACCCCCGTGAAGTCGCTGTGGGCCAGCGCCGTTGTCCTCAACCGGACGGCGGAGCAGGATGCGGCCTGGGTCCGGGAGGTCGAGGCCGCGAAGGGGCGCCTGCGACAACGGCAGGGGTCAGTCGACGCCGCGGTGGTTGCTGGCCCGGAGCCTGCTATCGAGGGGTCCGAACCGGCAGAGGTAGCGGTGCTCGATACGGTCGAGACGGGGCCCAGGTCATCGGCGACGGCCGAGGCTGCCATTGAGGTCGCGACGGGCGAGGCACCCGTCCACGACGCCGAGCGGGCGAGTGCGGACGTGACCATAGAGGAGGTCGCGTCGGCGTCAGGACAGGAGGCGGCCCTGGTGAGGGGGTCGCGGCCGCAACAAGACCCGTTGGCAGAGCCAGTGGGCATGGTGGAGGGCGGGGCGGTCGAGCCCCTATCCGGAGCACCGGAAGAAGAGGAGCCGCCTCCGGAGGTGCCAACGGTCGAGGCGCGGGTACCGGAGCCATCGTCGGTCGAGGCGCCGGCTCCGGAGGCGCCGGCGGTCGTTGGTGCCCGCCCTCACCTTACCCTCGACGACATCCCCCTGGACAAAGGAAAACAAGCGATGGGGGGCGAGGGGGGTGAGGTCGCGGATCAGGCCGGTGCCTCGACGGCCGTTGGAGAGGTGAACACTGCGGGCGAGGCCGGTCCTTCCGCGGGACCGGGAGACGCCCCGGCCGGGTCGTCCTCGTCGTGGCCCGACATCGCCGCGCTGGCGATAGCGCGGGTAGAGACGGAGATGCCAAGGTGGGGGGCCGTCCCTTCAGTTTAGGGATGCTACGAACCCCGACGCCGAGCCCATCTTTGTCTTGAGCGACAAAGATGAGGTGCACCGATGGGAATACCTCGAGGGCGTCCGTCGGCATCTTGATCGGTTGCTCCGAGTGGCGTCCGGTGCCGTGCGGAGTATGGGAGATGCCACTGAGGTATGATCGACCCGTCGGCTTTCTCCGTAGTTTTCTTGGTGTCTTTTTCCCTCGGCTTTGTGACCTTTTCGGATTGTGTTCAGGAGCTGAAGGAGTACTCCCGCCGCAAGTCGCTCTTCATTCGGGATGAGAGTGGCGTGTGGGGCGCGCTGTCCCAGCAACGGGTTCTGGTCAAGGAGGCCCAGAAACGGCTATCCGATCGGAACGCCGAGATGGCTGAGCTGCGCGTCGCGTACGCGGTGGTGAAAGAAGAAGCGACGCAGGCACGGGCGGCCGAGGCCGTGATGCGCACTGGCATGGACAAGGCTCGGGAGGAGGCTGCCCAGGCCCGCAGGGATCTCGAGCCCCTGTCCATGCGGGTGAAGGAGCTCGAGGAGGATGTCTCCCAGGTTAGCCTTCAGCGCGACACCCTCAACGTCGAGGTCACGACGCTGAAGGGAGCCGTCCAAGAGAAGGACGCAGCTCTCGAGTCTGCTCGGCAGGAGATTGAGGCGCTAAAGGCAGCCATCAGCGACAAGGACAGCGCCTTCCTGGGGCTCGAGCGAACGTGCGGGGGGCTTCGTGACGAGGTCGTGGGCCTGCAGACCCATATCGAGGGTAAGTGTGATTGTCACGGCCACGACGTTGGAGGCCCCGCGTCGGGTATTAATTTGTTTGTCGTGTTTCAGAGCTGGAGAGAGAGAATCGAGAGGCCCAATCTTCTGCCAACTCCTTCCAGAGCCTCCTCGAAGCCGAGATCCGGAGGACCCAACTTCTCCAGGGCGCGATCACCACCGTATGCGACGGCCTGGGGGTCGAGCCCGACGCCGACACCGGGGAAGATGTTCTGGGGAACTCCTTCGTCCGTCGGATGGTGGCGCTGGGCCGCCTTGCCTGGGAGAAGATACGGGACGGCCTCCATCACGGCGTGAAGAGGGCGCTGGCCATCGTCCGTTCAGGGTTTGTGTTTGACATGAATCTCGTCGCCGAGGGCTTCGTCACAGACCCAGATCGGACAGACGAGGAGAACGTGGATGCTTGCGTGGAGCTGATCGAAGCCGCCGAAGAGCCTGGGAGCCGTCTGGCCTCGCTTTTTGAAGCTGAGGTGGTTCCGCCTGCCGACGACGAGGGCATGTGAGTCAAATCTGGGCATGAAGGCCCATGTAATGAGTTAGTATTTCGAATTTTGGTCGTGGCGGCCGCGGAGGCCTTAAAAACTCGAAACATAAACCGGTTCGTGGTTGATTTAGTTTTACTCGAGCTTTTCTTCCCTTTATCGCTCGGACCGTGTTCTCGCGTGATTTACTTAGCACGCAGCTGCACCCTTTGGCGTAAGGGATCGAGTGGAGGTACCGTAGCCTCGGAGGCGTAAGTGATCTCGCGGCTCAACTGCCCTCGAGCTTCAGGGTGATGTTGCGGCCTTGTAAATCATGTGAGAGCCTAATCTAAGCGACAGGGGGTATGTTCTTTTTTAAATTTACGAACCGTTGTTTAGATCTTCCTATCGTGAAGGCGTGCCTCTAAAAGGTGTAAGGGGTGAGTGGAGGTACCGTAGCCTCGGAGGCGTAGGTGATGCTCTAGACTCGAGAGCCCTCTTGAACCTTAGGGTGCTCTTTCAGCGAAGTCGATCTAAGAAGCGGTTCTTAAATTTTTAAAAAAGAGCATAAGTTTTTTCGGGGACCGGGGGTTCCTCCCTTGCAGCCCCCGAGGGAGGGTCGACTCTAGGAGTGCAGGGTCGATCCTTTCTCATTACAAAACGAAAGTTTGAACATCGCTGTACTCTTTATTGACGAAAAAGAAAATACAGAGCCTCGAGGCTTTTTAAGGAAAGAAGCGACGTAGTTGTTCAATGTTCCAAGCGTTGGTGAGGATTTCGCCCTTTTCGTTGGATAGCTTGTAGGTGCCCGGCTTTAGTACTTCTGCGATGATGTACGGCCCTTCCCATGGTGGTGTGAGCTTGTGCCGTCCCTTGGTGTTCTGGTTCCGCCGTAGCACCAAGTCGCCGACGTTGAGGTCACGCTTGCGGACGTGTCTGTCGTGGTAGCGTCGGAGACTCCACGCAAAGATGTCGACGTTTGCGCGGAGAAAGTCGACGAGCACTGCTTCCTATTTAGGATCGAGGGTGGCACTGATGCTCAGTGCCTTTCCCTTGGGACCAGCGGGGTCGAGGGGTACGAGTTTGACATCTTCAGCGGGCTCGAAGCAGCCGGCATGGCGTTTTGGGTCGGGAATCGTATTGGCGAGACCATCGAGGTCTGCAGCTAAGATCGCCGACTCCAAAACAGCCTCGCCGTGCTCGACGCACTCGACGTCGCACTCGTAGGCATGTTCATATGAGGGCCCTATAGTGATGACACCGTTTGGGCCTGGCATCTTGAGCTTAAGGTAGGTGTAGTTCGGAATTGCCATGAACCTGGTGTAGCATGGGCGCCCTAGGATAGCGTGGTACGTTCCGCGGAATCCGACCACTTTGAAAGCGAGAGTCTCCTTTCTGAAGTTGGCCGGTGTGCCAAAACAAACAGGCAGATCGACCCGCCCGAGGGGTTCCGCCCGTTTCCCTGGCACGACTCCGTGGAAACCCCCGACGCTAGGTTGGAGGCGCGCTCTCTCGACCCCCAGAAGGTCGAGGGTCTGGGAGTAGATGATGTTGAGGCTGCTTCCGCCGTCCATGAGCACTTTGGTGAGGCGTGTGTTGGCGATGACGGGGTCAACAACGAGCGGATAGACCCCCGGGTTGGGGACGTAGTCTGGGTGGTCGTCACGGTCGAAAGTGATGGCCACCACGGACCAATCAAGGAAGCGGGGTACTGCCGATTGTATGGAGAAGACCTCGCGCCGTTCTCGCTTGCGCTGGCGCGCAGAGAGGCAGGTCGAGGGCCCTCCGTAGATCATGAAGCAGTCGTGGATCTCGGGAAATTCCCCATCCTTGTCGTCACCCTTAGGGTCCTCCTTGTCGTCCTTCTTGGCGCTGGCACCCCTGAAGTACCTGCGCAGCATGTGACAATCCTCGAGGTTATGGTTAGTGAGTCCCTTGTGGTAGGGACACGGCTCTTTGAGCATTTTGTCGAAGACGCCCCCGCCGGGGGGGCCTCGAGGTTTCTTGTGCTCGGTAGCAGCGACGAGCTCGTCGGCCAGGACCTCGAGCTTGCCCTGCTAGCCTTTTTTCTTCTTGCGGTTGTTTCTCTTGGGGCCTCGGGTGGAACTCGCGGGATCGTCGACCTTCTGCTCCCCCCTTTCCGAGTCGCCGCCAAAGATTGCACCAACCGCCTCCTCGCCGGCGACGAAGTTGGTGACGATGTCCATCAATCCATTGGCAGTGAGTGGGGTGTTACGGCCCAATTCTCGGACCAACTCCTTACAGGTGGTGCCGGAGAGGAAGGCCGTAATTATGTCGGAGTTGGTGATGTTGGGGAGCTCGGTACGCTGCCGGGAGAAGCGTCGGAGGTAGTCCCGGAGGGATTCATCTAGTTTCTGCTTGCAGCTCCGGAGGTCCCACGAGTTGCCGGGGCGCATGTAGGTCCCCTTGAAATTTCCCTCGAACACCCTCACGAGATCGTCCCAGTCGTGGATCTGCCGAGGTGGGAGATCCTCGAGCCAGGCTCGGGCGGTGTCGGAGAGGAACAGGGGGAGTTGTCGAATGATGACCCGGTTCGGGTTTGGTTTCGCCGTTGTATTTGGTGAGAGTCGTGGGGGGCGGAACCGAGCCGGGGGTACCGTCTCACGGATTGCCTTACTGAAGAACCGAGGACCTGGGGGCTTGGGTGAAGGGCTACGATCTTCTGAGCTGTCGTAGCGTCCGCCCCTGTGGACGTGGTAGCCTCGAGCCACACCGTCACCGTGCTTGCGCGTGCGGCGCTCGACGATGTTGCCACGGGTGTCTCGAGGCTCGCGGTCGTTGCCGGTGGGCTCAGGGGCCGGTGCTACCCGGTTTCGCCGGGCAGGCTCGGGGTGAACCGAGGCTTCTCACTCCTGTTGGGAAGGCTCGAGGATCCGCTCCGAGGCTGCCTCGCGTCGCCTCGAGGCAGAGCTCTCGGCCTGCTGCATGGCGGCGGTCTCGAGGAGTTCTCGGATTTCATCTCGAGCCCGACGGGCGTCAGGGTTTGATGGCTCGGGCATGTTGCGGAGGAGCATGGCGACGGCGACGACGTTCTAGCTGGCTCGGGCGAAAACCGGGGGGTCGACCACCCGGTCCTCGTCGATGCGACGATTGACGTCGCGAGCTCTCTCGCGAGCTCTCCCGCCAAGTGTGTGTTCCGCACGCTCACGCTCGAGGGTTTGTTGGAGTAGATCCAGGTTTTCCCGTTCCTCGTCAAGCCTATCCTGCAACTCACGAATCTGTTCGAGCTACGCTCCTTGATCCGCAAGGAACTGAGGCTCGTCTCGCTCGGCAGGAGGCTCGACATGAGGTGGCGTGTGCCTTCCTTCGACTGGCTCTTCGTCCTCTGATTCCGAAGTGCTTTCAACGTCGATGTTGAAGCACTCGCGGGTCGGATCATAGGTGTCGTCAGCCGAGTCGGAGTCAGGAGCGCCAAAGTAGTAATATGACGGGGGAACGTGTGGCCGTTGCCAATCGTCACTGAGGCGGTGACGTAAAGAAGCAGTCACACGGGGCTCTGTTTTCGTTGTCTCCGTAGAGTCCCGATAATCAGAAGCCGGTGTGGATGCAACGAGGTCCAGAGTGGAGCGTAGATGGTGCCCGGGGAGTTCCTCATAAGCACTCATGCGGGTGCTCACGGAGGATGCGTACACCCGGGCAGCCGAGTCTAGCCCAAACGGGAATGGTGATGGAGATGTCGCTGCCCGTGCTGAAATGGATGCTCCGGACAGTGGTGTCTCACCGAACGGGGGAGCGGCGGGATTTTCCGTCGGCATGTCACCCTCAGCCAAGCTCGTCCTTCCCAAACCTTCCAAAAGGAGATCTAGGCTGGCGCCTGGCTGGGGGTGCCGGACCGGGGGACCCCATCGCCCTCCACGGGGTGAAGACGGTGGCTGTATCGGGCTCGTCGTCGTCGGGCGGCCCGCGCCCGCCTGGAGCGACGGTGCCGGTGGATTGCTCCCCCGGGCTGGGAGAGCTCGTAGTCCTCATCGGTTGGGTGCCTGGGCGGAAGTAGGACCATGTCATAGCCAGAGCCGAGCGGCATGAACTCCAAACTCCCAAACCAGATCACCGTGGCCAACGGAATCGGACGTTCGGGGTCAGCCATCCAGGAAGAAAGGCTAGAAAGCGACGTTTTCACGCAGCGATCCCCTACCTGGCGCGCCAACTGTCGGTGTTCGGACCCGAGGGGGTCCTAAACCAACGAGTAAATGCTGCGTGTCTCTTTCCTGGATGGTGACGCAAGGAGAACACACGGGGGTTTATCCTGGTTCGGGCAAAAGAAGGCCCTACGTCCAGCGAGGGGAGATGTTTGTATTTCCTTGCACCGAGGTGCTCGTGTAGGGGTTACAAGCATGCGAGAGAGGGTGTCGAGCCCAAGTCTCAAAGAGAAAAGAGGGAAAAGGCGGTTGCTTGAGATGTCGATCTTCTGTTTTGTGTTTTTCGTTCCGTCTTCCCCCCCCCCCTCCGTTGAACCCTGGCCTGCCCTTTTATAGGGTGAGGGGAGGCCAAGACGACGGGGAGCCTTGAGGTGATGTTTTGTCGATTCCTGTTGAGTTGACTGTAGCGACGTGCCTTGGGAATGGCCGGCCATCCCTAGACACCCTGACGTTGTGGGAGACAAGATGGCGAAATGACCCAGAGCGCCATGCCATACCGTCCTTTGAACTAAGTCGAGCGTCGGGGCTGGGTCGAGGCCGGGTCGAGGCCGGATGGATAAGGCTGAATCCTCGATATCACGGAGAACGGGCCTTGTCTTATCCTCCCTCGAGGGTGATTGATGGTGAACAGTGCGCGGTAAGGTGGGTATAGTGACGGGTTTCACCTCCCATCACGGGATGGGCGGTAAAACAGTGAGATCTGACACGGGTATTGTTCCCACGTCGATCCTGGCCGCAGCCATGCCGGTAGGTGGTAGTAGGTAACCACATTGAATGCTATGGCTTTTGTCCTGGGGTAGGCAAAGAAAAGGTGTCGAGGTGCTCGGTCCGGGCTCACACGAGTCGGAGTTCTCCCCAGCGGGCGGTCGAGCCTCGCGCGGGTCGGAGCGCTGTCGAAGTACCTTGCGGCACGGGATGGGGCGCGGTCGAGGTGCCCCGTCGAGCGGGCCTCGTACGAGTCGAAGCCGGGGCGCGGTCGAGGCGCCCCGTCGAGCGGGCCTCGTACGAGTCGAAGCCGGGGCGCGGTCGAGGCGCCCCGTCGAGCGGGCCTCGTACGAGTCGGAGCCGGGGCACGGTCGAGGCGCCCCGTCGAGCGGGCCTCGTACGAGACTGACTGGGTATGCGGTCGAGGCGGGCTATCTTTTATTGCGGTTTCGGTCGTGTTAGTTTTTTGGCGATAGGTGCGGGTACCCCCGTACTGTTGGTACCGACAGCGAGTATCTTCCAATCTACCACTTGTCCGGTCCTTCTATCTTCGGGATGGATCTACCAACTCCATCTTCGGGTTTGGCTCCACATCAGGTCCTTCACGTGCTTCAGCTAGCGTACCTAAATGAGATGTAATAATGCATATGTATAAATGCATAGAAGTGCAATAAACAGAGTAATCAAACAAGCATACCAAGGTTCTCATAAACACCTAGAGCTAATTAACTTAATCCTCACAAAGGCATAACATAGAAGATTGCAAATGCATCAATCAAGACACAAGTCTTATAAGATCCTAGGGTACCAAACCAAGTACCAACAAAGACATATGTCACACTTCAATACACAAGCATGGCAAGTTAATCAAAGCACTAGAACTAGAAATTGCCACATTCTAGGCATCAGAACAGCAGCTAAGTAATTTAATCATAACTAGAGATCCCTAAATCCAAATGACTTGCAAGAAGACATTCTGGAAAGCTTATGAAATTATCTATATTTCATTTATAATCATCACATCATGATTCATAAGTTAAGTAAGTCAAAAATACAAAGTTCCAGAATCTGTTCCTGACAAACAGAGAGCAAGCAATTCTGTACTCTAACTTTAAACAGCTATAACTCCTAAACCACATTGTTAAATGCCACCAAATTTTAACAAAAGATAGATACATAAATTATCTACAACTTTTGTATAAATAAGTTTCACAACAAAGAACATCATCATGAAGAACTTTGACAAGTTCCCAGATCTGTCCAGAAACCTCATTTGCAAGAAATAATTATTAACTTCCGTTGCAAACATATAATTGGGAAAAACCAACTTTACCAACCTTTCATACATGACTAAAGAACATCAGAAAACATAGTGTCAATTACTAAATAATTTTTTTAATACATTTTCTTAATTTATTTAGATAATTAGGTGGAATTATGAATACCTAACAAAAGTGCACAATAAATTCTACCAAAATTACAGTGGCCTACATATGTTCTCAATAGTCTACTGTCCAAATTTCAAGTAATTTGGACAAGTATACCAACCTCTATGAAAAAGACAATCAGCTATTGAAATAAATCATGTGAGAACAGGTAAAACCTAAAACTCAGTATTTTCTATGAATACATGGCCATAGAATGAACCAAAATCCTAGAGCAACATCATAATAAGGTGATGGGATAACATTTTCTATTTTATCATTTATATATTATTTATAAGCTATTTATCAAGCCCTAAACAAGTTAAATCAAAAACTTGATCATCCAATAAGTAGTGACCAACAATTTTATACCACAGTACATACATATCATGACGAGACTACCATAAAAATTTCACATCAATTGGAGCAACACAACTCAAGATATAAAATAACAAGTAATATCATGTAGTTTTCCTTATTTATCAAGGTCAAATCACAATCTTAAGAAAACAGTAAACATCTAGGGTGTTTAATATTTTTCCTAGCAAGAGCAAGTCATCACAAAATTAACAAAACAAGAATCACTATTTTTGGAGTTCTAAAACTCTAGATATGGCTCTGCTCAAGTTGGTAAGCATTTTTGGAGCATTTTTAAGGCTTAAATAAAGACATCAGAAAATATCTACAAACATGTAACATATGATGACTCCACTACATAGATCTTTTCCCAAGGTTTCCAAAAAGTCCACTTTTGCTATTTTTGAATTACCTAGCAAGAGATATGCATTTTAGAAGATTTATATAATTTCTGAAATTCAAAAACGTAATTAACTACCTAACCCTAGATATGCTAGGTGCACCCGAAAACACACCCAAGCGACCACCTTCTTAAACCGACAAGTGGGACCCCTGGTTGAGCCGGGCCCGCCTGTCATATGAGAGAGGGTCACAGGGGGGAAACAAGCGCCGGTCGTCTTCTTCCTTCGACGCCAAGCAGGGAGGCGGTCGTTCCACGCGGCTCCGGCGAGGGGGTCGCCGACGGCGGCGGATGAGGGCGACATGAGCACCAGCGCGCCTCGCCGCACCCGAGGAGGGCCAAATCCTGGCCGGAGATGCACTGTGACCTCCCGGCCGCGTGCACGGCATCACGACAGGTCCCGACTCCGGTGACCACGCGATACGGCGGCGAGGAGAGACCAAGAAGAAGTGCTTCGAGTTCGGCATCGCGGGGCGGAGCTGTTGGCGGTGCTCGTGGAGATTGAGGAGGCGTGGAACAGCAGAGCGCAGTGGCGGCTGGAGCTCGGCCATGGCGGCCATGGCGGTCCGGCTCAGGCAGCGGCACTCCGGCTGCGAGCAAGGCTTCCGAGGCGCGCGCACTAGAGGGAGGAGGGGTTGGCGAAGATGTTGGCGCACGCAGCTGTGGCTGTGGTGGCTCGACGCATCGGGAACGGCAGCGGCTACTCGGAGCTTCGCTCGGTGGCTCCTATGGCGGTGCTCGCCGTGCCCGTGTGCACACGAGGAATGGATGCGTGAGAGTGGGAAGGAATGGGGAACGCTGAGGCCATCACGGGCGCTACAACCAGCACAGGGAGGAGGTCGGGGCGCGTGGAGGCAAGGCAGGAGCTCCACCCGCGCATGGCCTCCACGTCCTGGCCACACGTCGTTCACTGGAGCCCGACGTCGAGCACGTGGTGTGCGTGAAACTGTCTGACTTGGAGGCAATGGTTAGGCTAGCTATGGGCCAAACTGGGCTATGGACCAATTATCAAAGTTGTTCACCTCAGTATACTCTACAATTTTTATTTAAGCACCAAAGTCATAAGACCTACCGATTAGGAGATAATCAGTCCCCAAATCACCAGCGTCAACACGTTAAACTAGGGCTCGATTTTGGGATTTTGCAATGCCAAACTTGGTCAAATTGATTCCAAATTTTTACATGTTGTCCTCCATTGAATTGTTTCCAACTTTTGTTAAGGGGTCAAACCAAGTTGCTTAACAATTTTTGGAGAACGTGACATGCCAATCTCAATGTCATTTGAGCGACAAAGTTGCAAACATGCTGTTTTAGCAATTGCTTTTGGAGATCCAAATATACTCCAAATGTAATGACACTTGATTCATTGTGTTCCTCAAGAACAGTACTCCAACTCTTATTAAGGAGCCTAATTGAGTTACCATATGAATTTGGATGATAAAATATCGCAAAGTAACCAACTTGCTGCTGTCACAACAAGGACTTAGAATATTTTTCTAAGTGCTGAAAACAGCAGCTGATTCCACATTGTGATCTCTATTTGACTAGGTTAGAGGCCAAACTAGCTCTTGACCATTAAACAAAGTTTGTTCTACATAAGATGAACTACAACTTTTGTTTAAGGTCAAACCTCATAACTGGTACAGAAGTCAAACTTTCACTTTGGTCAAAGCATCAACTCGGTAAAGCCTAAACTAGGGTTTTAGGCCAATTGGGGAATTTTCTTGACTTTTGCTCAACATGAACCCTTCATGACTTTTGTTGTAGAGTTCATCTAGAGCCATTTGGATAAGTTTTCAAGGTTTGGTTGATGATCTATAATTCCACTCACTTAATAGTGCAATTCAAACACTTAGTAAAAACCATTCCAACCAGGATATAACTTATCATTTCATGTGACTTTTTGATTCCAAACTTCATGAAACTTTTCTAGGGATCCACATAGATAGGTACCAAGGTAAGACACATGAAGATATTGCAATAACACCATCCAAGCATATATCTTTGAAAATGGACCTATATGTAAAGCAATGGTGCAACATCCAACTTTAGGTCAGGCTCATCTCCATAGGTTGACCTTGACATTGTCATCTCCACTTAATCTATCATGTTTGAGCTCAAACCCACTGCCTAATTGGTGATAAACACCTAGGGTGTTACAGCCCTCCCCCCTTAAAAGAATCGCGTTCCGAGATTCGGAATGGAAGACCTTTTAAGGAAGAGAGTCACGTTGTCTAGTTCCCAACATGTGCTCTAGCCTTCAACTACAAAGCTTCAACATTGGTGAACAATTTGGTCAAAGGCACTTTCTGATACTTACTCTTTATGGAAAAATTTGTCTGAAGAATTTCCTTCATTGACTTCCATGAAGCATTGTTACTTTGGAAGGAATCCAAGATAGCACGTACTGCATTCTCAGTGTACGGAGATCATTCGGTTCGTGAGCTGACCACTCACAAGTATCTGATTCTTAAGTGAGCACAGCATAGTCCATATGAATTTTACACTAGACCGAAATCTTCAAAAAGATACTCATTGAAGTGATTCTATGTTCACAAAGTTTGAAAAGTAGTTCTCTACCAAAAATGGCTTGAGCACAACCTTCCAAAAGGGTGAGATCATAGACGACAATTATACTCTGAGGTTATAGGATACTGACTAAACAATAGACAGGGTCTATGTTGGCCGTAAATGTTTAACCCTTCCGATATCAACTAATGGAAAACTACTTATGGTTCCATGTGTGTAGTTCTCTTTTTCTGATGACAACATGGTATTATCTGAGTCTATCGAGGGATTAGTCAGTATGATAACTGACTCAGTTGGCTCCGTATTTCGGCCAAATGTTACCTAAGAAGATTCTCTTATCCAAAGGCAATAGTCATCTGGGTTGAATCAGATGCAACCTCTTGGGTAAAAACATTTATAAGGTACCAAAGTATGTCATCTTAGGAAAATCATTACCAAAGCAAAATGTAGTGAGGCCTTAAGGACAACAAAAGTTGTAAATATTCACTAAACCATGGGGAGTAGTCTACCACCAAGCGGTTGAGTAAAATTTTCCTTTGTGACTTAGTTGCACTGTAAGTTGAGTTGACTTGCAATGTAGCAACCTTGTCAGGCCAACTTTCACCTTGAGGCTTCCTTTTTAGGATCAAACAACAGCTCTAAGATGGAAATCTGTTGTTTGACACTTTTCAAATTGCTTTTGATTCGCGATGGTATAAATTGATTTGCAGAAACCAAGGCTGCTCGTACATTAGGGATACAAGAAAGCAAAAGCAAATGAAAGAGTGTAAACTAGTATCTGTGAGACCTCAAAAGGGCCATCCAACAACAAATCTCGACTATTAATTTACATATCAATTCGAGGATGCATACGCTTTGAACTTGCGGGTTACTTTTGCAAGGCAAAACACATACTTTCTCTACTTCTTCACCTTAGCTGATAGAACACCTTGCACTATCTATGTGATTGTCCAAGATAGAATTGACTTGGTCGCAATGACTCTGGACGATAGAGTATCACTCCAGTTATTGGCTAGTTGATTAACTTCTTGTTGGTTATTGCTCTGTAAGACCTAGCCTTCGTAGCTACCAAAGAATCGTTACCTAGCTAGAGATTAACCTTTCTATTGGTAACTAATCAGTTGTCTCTCAACACTAAAAAGTTCCAAATCTTCATTCTTGACCACAATAATCGTGGTTGATGCAGAACGAATGGTTGCCATCGAGGTCAGCAGATAAGGAGTCACACCAGAGATGGTTGATTTTGACGGTATGGCCATTATGTATACAAGGTTAAAACTTGCATAATGTGACGATTGAATCTTATCCAATGGATGACTTGTCTAGTAGTAAGTGTTGTGTGTCTTGTTTATCCAACAAAGATGAGATACTTTGCTCACTAGATGACGTTTGTCAATACTGGGGCAACTAAGTAGAGTCACTTGTCTACCACCTATTGCAGTCTATTTAATGTTTATGTCGGTAATTTGTTCTTCAAAGGTTATCCTCGTAGCAACTTCAGAAGGACACTCCACTACTTTCGGTCTAAGATATGGATCTTATGATAAGATATGGAGAGATAACCAAGGAAGAAGGTCACGTGAAAATCACATCAGCGTTGTTCTGCAATGGATTATGATTAGAAACCATGATACCAGCGCGTGCCGAGCAGCACAACCTTGTGTGTGCACCCACAGGAGGCTCTCGGTTTTGTCACGGCACCATTAGTTGCTACTCATAACACCATTACTGAACATGCACCCGATGAGGAATTTCAATGACACAGATTGGGTTGATAAGGTAGATGCACGAATTTGCAAGCACACATTTTAGAGACCATAGCAGAGATACATTGCGTCACACCAGCTAACCTTTAGGAGAGGTAACCAAAAGGTCCAACATAGATTTGGGTATGGTCTCCACAATTGGCAACGTACGAACCATGGTCAAAGGCTAGCGTTGATGAAAGTTAACTTGGTTGGTCAGTCGATAAAGGCCTTCACAAAAAGGGTTGCAACACATCCATGACTCATACAAACATATAGGAGAACTAAGCTTTAGGCTTTCGGTCAAGCAAAGGCATGGATACAAACATTCAAAGGCTAACCACCAAGTCTACAGGCTCAGGCTCCTAAGAGAGAAACCTAATTGAAGACAACAACCATACAATTACGTAACGTGAATGTTGTTCTAGGATAAAGCTATGTGACCCTCGTATGCTCACCGAGGACAAACAAGGTGACAACTAGAGCAATACCCAGATACAAACACACATACAATAACACAATCAAGCAGTCCTTTGAGAAAATTCAACGAATGGTTTAAGCAACCCATACAAGGCACAAGGCTCACCCAAAACAAGCATTTATTTCAAGCATGAACTAACTACAAGTTTAGCTCAAAACAACGCTAGCTAAGGAAGCCAACTTAGCTTGTGCCCAGAATCTGGACAGCAACACAGTACTTACTTGTTTCAACTATAACTGAGGTTGCAGACCTTCTATAAAGGTGATCCTAGACTTTCTAGATAGCTTAAGAAAATGACTACTCTTTAGTTATTCATACCAACAGCTAAATCACAGGTTAGCATGGTCAAGCATGCTGATGTTTCAGATCTATACCAACATGGACAGAAAACTGACAAGAACTTCAAAATTGCATAACTAGAGTTCTAGGGACCCAACAAGGCTGAACCTTAACTTTATTTAAATCTTATTAAGTTGTCTATAACTTTATTATTATCATATTAAGATGATTCTATAGCTAACAAGGATAAACAAGACAAAGAAGACATCTCTGCCCAGATGTGGATAGATTCTGTCATTCCACTTGGCAAGCTCATAACTAGAAATTTCGACCACAAAAATTAGTGCTATAGGACACTTTGGAAAGCTTAGAAAAAGTACTACACTTCTTCTATTATCTCCAAGACATGATTCCATATGCACATAGGTCAAACAAACCAACATTCAGATCTATTTAGAGCATAAGGAAAACCTGACAGTAAACTTCTAAAATTCATAACTCTCAAACCATAAGACCTAGGGTCATGAAATTTTAGGACCAGCTAGATAAGTAAGTTAGCTACAACTTTGGTATTCTCCAAAACTACAGAAAACACCATTATGACCATGAAAGCATCACCACAACAGAAATCATTCTAGCAGTCAACGTTCCACAAGCAAGACAAAGCTTGCCTTTGTTCTACTTAACAAGAGAGCACACAAACATGTTATTATAGTAGCTCTAAATTTTGTTACCTTAGACCAACATGAATTTAATTCATTCATGAGAATCCATAATTATTTAAGTGAGGTCTAAAGCATTGGCAAACGCTTGGGTGAACAACATATCCACCACTTGGCTAAGCTAGAGGATATCTCTAAGTTCAAGCATGTAGCCACACTTATTTCTAGTAAGGCTAAGCACACATTTTTCTCAAGCAGCAAGGAACAAGGCATTTTTGTTTTACTTCACTCAAGAAAGATAGTGTAACACATTGATCACAAGTTACACACTATAGAACAAGGGTGAGAAGAGTATAGCCATGCATAAAGCAACAATCATGATAATGCATGCTTCGTCCTATTTGTCCTCACAAGACTGCCAACCTAAGGTGGCGATCACGTTCTATGTCGGTGGCATAACACGCACTCTCTCGATATATAGCTAGTCGGCAACTACATTCGACTTACGCGTTCGTGGTTAGTGTACCTGCAGAAAAGTTTCATTGCAGCCCAACATTTCCCCAAATATAGCACACAATGAAATAGGAAGGTAAAATTCTAAGCACTCCCATATACATATACCCCTGTATACGTACATGTAGCACCAAAACTACCCGAATCATTCGATCACCCACAATTAAGTACCTTCATATATACAAGTGTGTAACATGTAGATAATCCAGTAACCAAAACTAGCTCTCCCCTAGACCGTAGTTTGTACGGTCATGCTCTCACAACTCACACTTACCTGAGCGTAGGTGCGACGTTGCATAAAAGTAGACTAGCGACATATATGGCTATTTCATATATGAAGGCTACCTCTAATCTAACACACTGGGTAGCATAGTGTGGGAGAGTCATCACACATACATACCTTGGCCTGGGCGTAGATGCATAAATGAAAAACCCCCAAGATAGTACTTATATAAGCCACCTAATAATCCTTATATGGGCATAAGGAAATTGACCACTGACATACTTAGGTTTAGAATTCAGATTTCACAAACCAATATATAGCTATAAGTTGATAAAACTGATTTTATAAAACAAAACCTTTGTTTTAAATACACATACGACAAGTTTAATGTTGAATCTTGCTCCGATACCAGTTGTAACAGAACCGTCCAAATTATAAGAGCACAAGTACAAAAACAATCACCGAAGTGATCAAATTCTCGCACTTGAGCCCATATAACTCCGGTAGTCCAATGAAATCACGAGGGATTTCAAAACAACCAACATACAAGCCAAGATCGTAGTGATTCAACATAACAAGTCACATGTTACAACCATTTCATAAGTAATTCAATATACATCGGAGTTCAACAAAGTTATTACAACTTAAGTTCAAAAGTAGCGGAAGCAAAGTAATTTGAAACTAACAACACCTTTATTTCAAATATATGCCAGTACTAAGGTCGACTTCCAACAAAAGCATTAGAGAGAAGATAACTCAGAAGGATCATGCCCATGATCACACTCCGCCGCTACGGCAGGAGCCAACCAACTCTTGCAGTCATCAAGATACAACACAACCTGCAACAAGTGGGGATAAAACCCTGAGTACGAGAAGGTACTCAGCTAGACTTACCCGTCAGAAACCAAAAATAAGGTGACACCAAGGATCATGCAAGGCTGATATAAAGTGGGCTAGCTTGACAACATTTTGCATAAAAGCTTATTATGGATAAGTAATCATTAATGCTTAAGCATCAAGTTAATTATCATTAACCTATCATCTATATTAGAACCGATACTAGAGCACTCACTTTATTAGGAGCAAACAATATTAACCATAGCAGGTATAAATTGAGGCAACCTTTCCATCGTGATCCAATTAACCATCCGTTCAATTTAATGGAATCTACGTTGCCGCTGCTCAAGTCAAGTGCTCACTAACCGGGAGCGACGGCGATTCGAATCGAATTCCTATCCAGCTGGAGGGGTATTTCTAACACTCACCGTGCAGACCCCTGCCAGGGTCGCACAGGCCACCGTTTCATATGATTCAGGAATCGCGGGTCCGAATAATGTCGTGACCCCAAGGGCGACACTCTGCCAGGTGATAGGGACTCTAACCTCCCCTTGGTCTCACGTCAATGTCCCCAAGCACATCCTTTCTCTCCTCCAAGAAGCAACCTACCATTCGATTCCTGGCCTGAATCACATTACTCGGCTTCGCGGTCGGAACGACTTATCCGGCCAACTAAGTGTTAGACTGCGTTCAACATGACTCAAGGACGTACAGCGAATCGGTCCTTAAACGACTCAGACGGGGATAGATCCACACCCAAGACCTCCATGCCTTGTTGCTTCTCTATCGTCATCCCGCCCGGTCTCATTTCATTTTATTAACACATGGTTCCATTCCACGATAGCACATATAGCCAACCGTGCCATATATGAACATCCCTATATCTCGCAGGTGACAGGAAATCACCTGACTTCTACCGCTTAAAGCAGGGCTAAGCATCTACTCGATCCTAGTCTATGTAGGATTCAGGGATTCATATATCTGGACAAGGAATGATATAATGCAGCAAGGTTTTCAACCAACTCCTACCACTTAATGCAACAATACTTACAACATATATAGAATCAATTGCTTTGAAGGTAGGAGGCTTATAATGCTCCGGGGCTTGCCTAGGATCCGACTCAAGTTAGAGTATGTCAGATAAAACTTGCATGGCGAGTATCTTCCAATCTACCACTTGTCCGGTCCTTCTATCTTCGGGATGGATCTACCAACTCCATCTTCGGGTTTGGCTCCACATCAGGTCCTTCACGTGCTTCAGCTAGCGTACCTAAATGAGATGCAATAATGCATATGTATGAATGCATAGAAGTGCAATAAACAGAGTAATCAAACAAGCATACCAAGGTTCTCATAAACACCTAGAGCTAATTAACTTAATCCTCACAAAGGCATAACATAGAAGATTGCAAATGCATCAATCAAGACACAAGTCTTATAAGATCCTAGGGTACCAAACCAAGTACCAACAAAGACATGTGTCACACTTCAATACACAAGCATGGCAAGTTAATCAAAGCACTAGAACTAGAAATTGCCACATTCTGGGCATCAGAACAGCAGCTAAGTAATTTAATCATAACTAGAGATCCCTAAATCCAAATGACTTGAAAGAAGACATTATGGAAAGCTTATGAAATTATCTATATTTCATTTATAATCATCACAGCATGATTCATAAGTTAAACAAGTCAAAAATTCAAAGTTCCAGAATCTGTTCCTGACAAACAGAGAGCAAGCAATTCTGTACTCTAACTTTAAACAGCTATAACTCCTAAACCACATTGTTAAATACCACCAAATTTTAACAAAAGCTAGATACATAAATTATCTACAACTTTTGTATAAATAAGTTTCACAACAAAGAACATCATCATGAAGAACTTTGTCAAGTTCCCAGATCTGTCCAGAAACCTCATTTGCAAGAAATAATTATTAACTTCCGTTGCAAACATATAATTGGACAAAACCAACTTTACCAACCTTTCATACATGACTAAAGAACATCAGAAAACATAGTGTCAATTACTAAATAAATTTTTTTAATACATTTTCTTAATTTATTTAGATAATTAGGTGGAATTATGAATACCTTTCAAAATTGCACAATAAATTCTACCAAAATTACAGTGGCCTACATATATTCTTAATAGTCTACTGTCCAAATTTCAAGTCATTTGGACAAGTATACCAACCTCTATGAAAAAGACAATCAGCTATTGAAATAAATCATGTTAGAACAGGTAAAACCTAAAACTCAATATTTTCTGTGAATACATGGCCATAGAATGAACCAAAATCCTAGAGCAACATCATAATAAGGTGATGGGACAACATTTTCTATTTTATCATTTATATATTATTTATAAGCTATTTATCAAGCCCTAAACAAGTTAAATCAATAACTAGATCATCCAATAAGTAGTGACCAAGAATTTTATACCATAGTACATACATATCATGATGAGACTACCATAAAAATTTCACATCAATTGGAGCAACACAACTCAAGATATAAAATAACAAGTAATATCATGTAGTTTTCCTTATTTATCAAGGTCAAATCACAATCTTAAGAAAACAGTAAACATATAGGGTGTTTAATATTTTTCCTAGCAAGAGCAAGTCATCACAAAATTAACAAAATAAGAATCACTATTTTTGGTGTTCTAAAACTCTAGATATGGCTCTGCTCAAGTTGGTAAGCATTTTTGGAGCATTTTTAAGGCTTAAATAAAGACATCAGAAAATATCTACAAACATGTAACATATGATGACTCCACTGCATAGATCTTTTCCCAAGGTTTCCAAAAAGTCCATTTTTGCTATTTTTGGAATTACCTAGCAAGAGATATGCATTTTAGAAGATTTATATAATTTCTGAAATTCAAAAACGTAATTAACTACCTAACCCTAGATATGCTAGGTGCACCCGAAAACACACCCAAGCGACCACCTTCTTAAACCGACAAGTGGGACCCCTGGTTGAGCCAGGCCCGCCTGTCATATGAGAGAGGGTCACAGGGGGGAAACAAGCGTCGATCGTCTTCTTCCTCCGGCGCCAAGCAGGGAGGCGGTCGTTCCACGCGGCTCCGGCGAGGGGGTCGCCGACGGCGGCGGATGAGGGCGACATGAGCACCAGCGTGCCTCGCTGCACCCGAGGAGGGCCGAATCCTGGCCGGAGATGCACTGTGACTTCCCGGCCGCGTGCACGGCATCACGACAGGTCCCGGCTCCGGTGACCACGCGATACGGCGGCGAGGAGAGACCAAGAAGAAGTGCTTCGAGTTCGGCGTCGCAGGGCGGAGCTGTTGGCGGTGCTCGTGGAGATTGAGGAGGCGCGGAACAGTAGAGCGCAGTGGCGGCTGGAGCTCGGCCATGGCGGCCATGGCGGTCCGGCTCAGGCAGCGGCACTCCGGCTGCGAGCAAGGCTTCCGAGGCGCGCACACTAGAGGGAGGAGGGGTTGGCGAAGACGTTGGCGCACGCAGCTGCGGCCGTGGTGGCTCGACGCGCCGGGAATGGCAGCGGCTGCTCGGAGCTTCGCTCGGTGGCTCCTACGGCGGTGCTCGCCGTGCCCGTGTGCACACGAGGAATGGATGCGTGAGAGTGGGAAGGAATGGGGAACGCTGAGGCCATCACGGGCACTACAACCAGCACAGGGAGGAGGTCGGAGCGTGTGGAGGCAAGGCAGGAGCTCTGCCCGCGCATGGCCTCCACGTCCTGGCCACGCGTCGTTCACTGGAGCCCGACGTCGAGCACGTGGTGTGCGTGAAACCGTCTGACTTGGAGGCAATGGTTGGGCTGGCTATGGGCCAAACTAGGCTATGGACCAATTGTCAAAGTTGTTCACCTCAGTATACTCTACAATTTTTATTTAAGCACCAAAGTCATAAGACCTACCGATTAGGAGATAATCAGTCCCCAAATCACCAGCGTCAACACGTTAAACTAGGGCTCGGTTTCGGGATTTTGCAATGCCAAACTTGGTCAAATTGATTCCAAATTTTTACATGTTGTCCTCCATTGAATTGTTTCCAACTTTTGTTAAGGGGTCAAACCAAGTTGCTTAACAATTTTTGGAGAACGTGACATGCCAATCTCAATGTTATTTGAGCGACAAAGTTGCAAACATGCTATTTTAGCAATTGCTTTTGGAGATCCAAATATACTCCAAATGTAATGAAACTTGATTCATTGTGTTCCTCAAGAACAGTACTCCAACTCTTATTAAGGAGCCTAATTGAGTTACCATATGAATTTAGACGATAAAATGTCACAAAGTAACTAACTTGCTGCTGTCACAACAAGGACAGAATATTTTTCTAAGTGCTGAAAACAACAGCTGATTCCACATTGTGATCTCTATTTGACTAGGTTAGAGGCCAAACTAGCTCTTGACCATTAAACAAAGTTTGTTCTACACAAGATGAACTACAACTTTTGTTTAAGATCAAACCTCATAACTGGTACAGAAGTCAAACTTTCACTTTGGTCAAAGCATCAACTCGATAAAGCCTAAACTAGGGTTTTAGGCCAATTGGGGCATTTTCTTGACTTTTGCTCAACATGAACCCTTCATGACTTTTGTTGTAGAGTTCATCTAGAGCCATTTGGATAAGTTTGCAAGGTTTGGTTGATGATCTATAATTCCACTCACTTAATAGTGCAATTTAAACACTTAGTAAAACCATTCCAACCAGGATATAACTTATCATTTCATGTGACTTTTTGATTCCAAACTTCATGAAACTTTTCTAGGGATCCACATAGATAGGTACCAAGGTAAGACACATGAAGATATTGCAATAACACCATCCAAGCATATATCTTTGAAAATGGACCTATATGTAAAGCAATGGTGCAACATCCAACTTTAGGTCAGGCTCATCTCCATAGGTTGACCTTGACATTGTCATCTCCACTTAATCTATCATGTTTGAGC
Source organism: Saccharum hybrid cultivar R570 (assembly GCA_038087645.1). Classification (NCBI taxonomy): domain Eukaryota; kingdom Viridiplantae; phylum Streptophyta; class Magnoliopsida; order Poales; family Poaceae; genus Saccharum; species Saccharum hybrid cultivar. Next base: position 10,639,237 of record JAQSUU010000153.1, read on the forward strand.
TCAAACCCACTGCCTAATTGGTGATAAACACCTAGGGTGTTACAATGTCAGTTGAACACCTCCTGCTCATCACTAGTTCCCTTCTTCTAGAACTCCTTGATCCAGTACCTCTTTCTTGGATACAACGTCAGAAATCTCAGCCGCATAGCAAACCTGGAGTCCGCCAAATAATAGCGACCTGCATAAACACAACACACCACAGCAGGTCACAGTCACATAGTATGCAGCACCACACACCCCTCACATCACCACAACAACCATGCCAAGTGTGGTAAACTAACCTAGTGGTGGGTGGGGGAAATAGGGGTCCAACTCTGCCTTCTTTTTGACCAGCATGTCGTGTGTCAAACCCTCTGTACCAGCAGTAATATACATAAACCGCATATTGAAGTCACACACAGCTAGAACATTTTGGGTTGTATCCCTGTGCCTATTAATGTGGTCATCACGCACTTCTTCATCAACAATGACATCTATGTGCGTATTATCCACGACGCCTATGCAGCCATCAAAGAAAGGTGCATACTCTAACAACTCCTCTGGCAGTACTGCATTAGTGTAGTCTAATGGCCTAATCACTTGATTAGCAAACCGAACCATGGTGGTAAGAACAAGGCCAAATATCTTGCTACATGTGCCAAACCCCTCCCAAATCTCTCCTCCATTTGCCTCTGATACTGATTTGTCTCACATGCCCAAAGAAACATGCCTAAGGCTTCAACATAATCAATCTTATTACCAGATTCTAGACCATACTTTGAAGTTAATATGGTATGCAACCTAATGAAATTTTCAGGTCGCATACGAAAGGTCTTAAAGCACCTACTAGGATTAGACAGCAGGTTATGTACCCATTGTCGACCGTTGATGTCCTGCACACGGTACCCCCAGTTCACTTGCGGTAGTACCTTCGGCGTCTGCATTTCTTCATATGCATATCCTACTGCCAATGCTGCTGTTGCACACTCATTGAAACTATTGTCACTTGAATTTTCACTTTCCTCGTCACCTCGGTCCATGCGCGCAGGAAACTGCAAAGACGTCATAGTCACTGTTACAATAACAGTTTTGTCTTTGTCAAAACCTAGAACACCAATTAATAAGTTGTACTAAGGGATACTAACCTTCTCATTGCACACAGGGCCACTCCCACTCCACACCGGGACACCCCTCCTGCAGTGCCAGTCCGCCTGAAGTGGTCACCTACATGATCACCTGCACAAAAGAATAGTTAGCATTCGCAAGAAACTGCAAAATTAAGACGTCATAATCACTGTTACAACAATAGTCTTGTCTTGTCCAAAACCTAGAACACCAATTAATAAGTTGTACTAAGGGATACTAACCTACTTGCTGCACACAGGTTCACTCCCACTCCACACAAGGACATAGTTCTAGCAGTGCCACTCCGCCTAAAATGGTCACCTACACAAAAGAATAGTTAGCATTCACAGCCACAATTAGGTTCATCATCATTTAACTGCCAACCATATGAAGCTTATACATCATAGAATACATAAATACACAAATTATTTGTAGGGGGCATAAACACATGTACATCACAACAACCATAGGGAAAAAATTATTATACATTCACTTCAAACACAACTGACTCACAGGGAAAAGATTATGATGAGTTTGGGAAAAAATATGACACATGCCACATTACATCACAGCAACTCAAACAAATGGACAAAAGTTCCAGAACCACAACATGTGTGAATGTAAAGGATACAAGACGCCCATCAAGCAAGCATGGCTACTTCTTGTGCCTGTCCACATGCCATTGCAGCCAAGCAATACGCTCTTCTGCGTCCTCTAGATTGTTATACAACCGACGGGACACCGAGTTCTTAAATAGATCCATTGCTTCGAAGAACAAGGGTGACAATAGTGGCACTCCATTGGATCTTAAGTTTGCTATTGCTTCGTCAACCTCAACCTGCTCACGAGTCCATTCTCGCTCATGGGAAGTGCTCCTAGCAGCAATGCTTTTGGACAAACGGGCAATGTACTCCCCCACGCCAAAACTCTTCTTTTTCTCTGGGTTAGTCACAACTTGGTCCTTGCTACCCCTCTTTGAACCCGAGTGGTAACTGGACGGTCCACTGAAATCTGCCGGGAGGACAACAAGAGGAGGCGTTGATTCACGAAGACCACCGGCGGACATGAAACAGCCCGTGTTCCGGTTGCGGTCCCGTATAGTGCCTCAAGAAGGTCCAGATGGCGTGGAGGCCTTCCACGTCTACCACCAGACAAACTTGTTTACTAGATAAACAAACAAAGTAATCTGTCACAGATGTAGCACATGTTCCCTATGAAAGGTAGACCGCAAACACGGGCAAGAGGGTATTGCGGACATGATGAACAGGCATTGCAAAACAGGGGGCAACAAGTGCACTTACCACCTCGCCGGGCTAGGCAACATCTTGGGAGTCCCAGTACTCAAGGTCAGCATCAATGTCGCCTGTATGTGGGTCCCTGCCTAAACCAGTGGTTGTTAGTTCATCTTTCCATTTGAGGTATGACTGTTTCAGGGAACTCAGTTTGTTGTTGCATTGTTTCTTATCATAATGGGGAAAGTAGGTGTAAACGTTGGACCAGCCGGCGTTAGTGAGACCCTGGTGGTTGAAGTTAAACTTTTTCTTCTCTTGTAGCGCTGAAAGCATCTAGGCCCCAATGTTGGTTTTGGCAATTGATGACAACGCACTATTACCATGACTAACGTGTGTTTTGCAGAAACTTTGATAAGTTAGGTCATGGAGTTGATAACTGCTTTAGGCACTATGGTATTCATGTCCCTTGATGGAAATCATTTCGGTTTTCAAAGGATCAATGACAAGATTAAGGACGGTTAGTTCCGGATGTCAAGGTGTTGAGTTACATCCGGAATAGTCATTAGGATCTTTGTTTCTTCCTTTGATCATACTATAAAGGGGGGCATGAGCGAGTAGCTTGACCTAGGTGAGTCTTTTATTTAGGTGTGGTGCACACTTGTCAAACTTAGCACTAGGTAGCTCTAGTAAAGCTCAAAGTTCAGTTGGAAGCAACTTGGTTCAAGTTGCGTCGCGTTTCTAAGACGTTTGAGCAGTTTACCCTTGACCGGACGCGGTTTCTGTCATGACCGGACGCGTCCGGTCAGTACTAACAGTCACTGTAACGTTAACTGGTTGACCAGACGCAGTCTCTGAGAGGACCGGACGTGGTGATCAGTCTGACACGTGTTTTAGAGGGTAACAGTATAATCGGACGCGACTATGAAGTGATCGGACGCGTCCGGTCACGTTCCAGTAAGGTTCTTACCTGACCTGACGCATCCGGTCATCACAGATCGGACGCGGTTGGGCGTCAGGTCAAAGTCTAGTAAGGTTCTTACATGATCGGACGCGTCCGGTCATCCCTGACCGGCGCGTCCGGTCACTCAGCGCTGACTTTCGGTTTTCGACCGTTACACTCGACCGGCGCGTCCGGTCATGACGACCAGCGCGTCTGGTCAGTACGTGTTTTGCTGATTTGGCAGGTAACGGTTGGATTTGTCTGAGGGGTGTATAAATACATCCCCTCCACCTCTTTTAGAGGTCTCTTGCTCATTTGTTCAGCTGAGAAACACCTTTGAAGTGCAAGGGAGTGCAAGAGCCCTAGTGAGGATAGTGATTTGAGAATCAAAGTTTGAGATTCCTCATTAGTGACTAGGGAGTAGCAAGTGTGCATCCATCTTCTCATTAGGCTTGTTGTGGTTAAGTGAGAGTTCTAGCTTGTTACTCTTGGTGATCGCCATCACCTAGGCGGTTTGGGGGTGATTGAGAGTTTGGTGATCATTCGGCAAGCTTGTGGATGACCCAACTCATCTTGTGAGCGGTTTTGGGCGATTCACCGCGACGGAGTGTCGAAGAATCAGCCCGTAGAGAGCACTTGATCCTTGCGCGGATCAAGGAGGAGCTACACCCTTGCGCGGGTGCTCCAACCAGGACTAGTAGGGAGTGGCGACTCTCCGATACCTCGAGAAAACATCACCATGTTCCTAACCCTTACTTTCAAGCATTTACTTTCGTGTACTACTTTCATTGCTTGTTTACTTTCCTAGAATTGTCATGCTAGACTAGGATTGGAACTTAGGGTGCAAAACTTTTATCGGTAGAATCACAAGGAACACTAGTAGGCACTAGGGGTGAAGTTTGGCTTGTAGGATTTAATTCTTGCAATTAATTTTTAGAAAAGCCCAATTCACCCCCCTCTTGGGCATCTTGATCCTTTCAATTGGTATCAGAGTCGTGTTGCTCATTATTTAGGCTTCACCGCCTAGAGCAAGATGTCTAATGGGGAAGGACCACCTCCCACCTTTGAGGGAGACGATTTTCCATATTGGAAAATTCGTATGGAGGCATACCTCAAAGCCATAGATGTTGGGTGCCTTAGAGCCACAACCGAAGGGCTTCCCCCTATTAGGGATCCCGCCAACCCAAGTAGTGACGAGGAGAAGTACGACCAGTGGAATGCAAATGCAAAAAATGCACTCTACCGGGGCCTAGGCAAGGGTATCTTCAATCGTGTGCGTAATGCCAAAAACGCTCATGAATTGTGGGAAAACCTTTGTGCTCTCCATGAGGAAACTAAGAGTGAGCGTGAGGAACGCTATCATATTGCTCTAAAGAAAATTAATTCTTTTGAGATGCTTCCAAAAGAAAGTGCTAATGAAATGTACACTCGATTGAATGTTCTTATAGAGGATCTCAATGCTCTTGGACTCACTCAAATGAGTCAATCGGATGTTGCAAGGAGGATCTTGAGTGTTCTTCCCATTGAGAAGTATGGTCACATTGTCACCGTGCTTCACCAAAGTGATCTCTCTACCGTAACACCGACTCAAGTATTGGGAAAGATCAATGCACATGAGATGTACATGCACATCACTCCGGAAGAGGGCTCATCATCTTCTAAGAAGAAAGACTTGGCCTTCAAAGCTAGCCATAAAAAGAAAAAGAAGAAGGGCCAAGCAATGATTGTGCAAGAAAGCTCAAGTGAAAGTGATATTAATGATGCATCATTTGCACTCATGGTGAGAAAGACCACCAAGATGCTAAAGAAGCTTAACAAGAGTGACATCAAGTTCGATGGCAAGAAGAAGAAGTTCTTCACAAGTAGCAAAAGAAAGCCAATATTCAAGATGAATTGCTACAATTATGGTGAACTTGGCCACTTAGCTCATCAATGCCCAAAGCCTCCAAAAGACAAGTACAAGAACAAGGGCAAGAAAAATGATTCAAGTGATGAAGAAGCTGAGAAGAAGAAGAACAAGCCATACAAAAAGAAAGATGACAAGAGAAAAGAGTTCTACAAGAAGAAGAAGGGAGACAAAGCTTACATTATTGGTGATTGGCTCACCGACATTGAGTCATCATGTGAGTCCTCCAGCGATGAAAGCGACGATGAGAAAGAGAAGGTCGTCGCATTTGTGATTGGGCCATCATCATCTTCACCGACATCTTCATCACCACCTTTACCGCCATCTTCACCATCATCGTCTACTTCTTACCTATGCCTTATGGCCAAGGGTGAACGAAAGGTACAAAACAATGAGAGTGATGATGATGATGATGATAGTGATAGTGATGATGAATATGATGCACCTTCTTATGATAAACTAGTAAAATTGTTAAATAAATATTCTAAAATCATAAGAAGAACTAGAAATGAAAATGATGAGCTTCAAAATGAAAATAACTCACTCTCATCTAAGCTTGAGAATGCACATAAGACTAGTGATGAGCTCAAAGATCAAAATAAAATTATGTCTTCTACTCTCAAGGAGCTCAAAACTTCTAACAAAGAGCTTAGAGATGAACATGATAAACTTGAGAAGAAGCATGATGAGCTCAACACTAGGCACAACTTGTTAAAAGACAAATATACTACATTAAAAATCAACTATGATAGTCTTATTGTTGCTAATGAGCTTGCTCTTGAGACACATGATGCTACTAACCAAATTATTAAGATTGATATAGCTACATCATGTGATGATTTGATTATTGAGAACTTTGAGCAAGGCTCTAGCGGCAAAGGCAAGAATGTGGTTGAGTCCGACAACTATGATGAGTATGTCAAGCTTAAGAGTGAAAATGAGATGCTTAAGAATGAGAACAAGAAGTTGATGGCTCTTGAAAAGCAAATATCAAATGAGTCACTTATTGAAGAGAACAAAAAGCTCAAGCAAGAAAAAGAGCATCTCAAGACCGACCTAAGCAAGTTCACAAGAGGCCAACATTTGCAAAGTGAGCTACTCATGAACACCGTCATGAAGTTGGATAGAAGTGGCATTGGTTACTTGGCAAATCAAGAGAAGAAGGCTAAAGCTCAACAACAACAAAGCAAGTCAAAGCCCAAGCCAAAGAGATGCATTGAGTGTGGACAAGAAGGCCATTTTGCTCATGAGTGCAAAACTCCACCACCACAACCCTTGTCCAAGCATGCTAGACCCTTTGCTTTCAATGCTCATTACATGCTTAGAAAAGATTCAAGTGAAAAGATGAAAGCCATGTTCTTGGGTCATCCTAACAAGAATAGGCCTAAGAAAATATGGGTTGCCAAGTCACTAGTTGAGAAAGTCAAGGGCCCCTCTCAAGTTTGGGTCCCTAAACAAAAAGCTTGATCTCTTGTGTGTAGGTGAACTACAAGATCGGTGGATCTCATTAGGTAATTGATAGTGGTTGCACTCAACATATGACCGGTGATCCTCGTATGTTCACCTCACTTGAAGAGAATGGGGTATGTCAAGACAAGATCACATTTGGGGACAATTCAAAGAGCAAAGTCAAGGGTATAGGCAAGATTGCAATATCAAATGATCACTCTCTTTCAAATGTGCTCTATGTTGCTTCATTGAGTTTCAACTTACTATCCGTTGGGCAACTTTGTGACCTCGGCTACCAATGCTTGTTCACTCCAAATGAAGTGGTAGTTACAAAGATAGATGACAAGCAAGTGATTTTCAAAGGCTTTAGATACAATAATCTCTATCTTGTTGACTTTACCTCCGAAGATGCAAACTTGATGACATGTTTGTTCATCAAAACTACACTTGGATGGCTTTGGCATAGGAGGCTTGCTCATGTTGGAATGAACACTCTCAACAAGCTATTGAAGAAAGAATTAGTGAGAGGTTTGAAGGATGTAAAGTTTGAAAAGGACAAACCTTGTAGTGCATGTCAAGCTGGCAAACAAGTTGCAAATACTCATCCAACCAAAGCTTACATGTCAACATCAAGAGTGTTGGAATTTCTACACATGGATTTGTTTGGTCCTATAACTTACAAGAGCTTGGGTGGAAATCTCTATTGTCTTGTGATTGTGGATGATTTCTCAAGATACTCTTGGACTTTCTTTCTTCATGACAAATCCGAAGTGGCAAATTGCTTCAAGAAGTTTGCAAAGAGAGCTCAAAATGAATTTGAAGTCAAGATAAAGAAGATTAGAAGTCACAATGGCAAAGAGTTTGACAACATAAACATTGAAGCTTATTGTGATGAAATTAGAATCAAGCATGAAGTTTCATCAACCTACACTCCTCAACAAAATGGTGTAGTTGAGAGAAAGAACTGGACCTTGATCACCCTTGCAAGAACAATGCTAGATGAGTACAACACACCGAAGAAATTGTGGGCCGAGGCAATCAACACCGCATGCTATGCTTCAAATTGTCTCTTCATACAAAAGTTCCTTGGCAAGCCCCCCTATGAGTTGCTAAATGGGAAGAAACCAGATGTCTCATTCTTCCGGGTATTTGGTTGCAAATGCTACATCTACAAGAAGCGTCAACACCTAGGGAAGTTTTAAAGACGTTGTGATATTGGTTTTCTTGTTGGTTACTCATCAAAGTCCAAAGCATATAGAGTATTTAACCATGCCACCAGTTTGGTTGAAGAAACATATGATGTGGAATTTGATGAATCTAACGGCTCCCAAGGAGCAATTGAGAATTGTGATGATGTAGGTGATGAACCATTGAGAGAGGCAATGAAGAACATGTCGGTGGGAGACATCAAGCCTAAAGATGATGAAGACGATGTACAAATTGTCAATCCACCATCTTCATCACATGTGCCTCAAGATGATGACAAGAATGAGAGAGTTGAAAATAAAGATACTCATGTCTCTCATAAACAAGCCGAGGCACAAGCTCAAGATGTTGATGCTCCCCAACCCTCTCCTCAAGTGGTTGATAGAAGAAACTCACCTCTACTTTAAGCACATCCACAAGATCTTATCATAGAGAGTCCTACAAAGGGTGTAATGACTCGATCTCAAAAGCTTGCTTCTTTTGTTGAACATCATTCTTTTGTCTCTTGTCTTGAACCTAAGAATGTAGAAGAAGCTCTTCAAGATCCAGATTGGGTGAATGCTATGCACGAAGAATTGAACAACTTCGCCCGCAATCAAGTTTGCACACTTGAAGAGCATCTAAAAGGTGCAAGAGTCATTGGAACCAAGTGGGTGTTCCGCAACAAGCAAGATGATCAAGGCATAGTGGTGAGGAACAAGGCAAGGCTAGTTGCAAAGGGGTTCTCTCAAGTTGAAGGTCTTGATTTTGGAGAGACCTTTGCACCCGTTGCAAGACTTGAAGCCATCCGTATCCTTCTTGCATATGCATCACATCATGAAATGAAACTATATCAAATGGATGTGAAAAGTGCATTTTTAAATGGCTTCATAAATGAACTAGTCTATGTTGAACAACCTCCCGGGTTTGAAGACCCTAGATATCCTAATAATGTTTATAGGTTGTCCAAGGCGCTATATGGGTTCAAGCAAGCCCCTAGAGCGTGGTATGAGCGCCTCTGGGACTTCCTCATTGAGAAGGGCTTCACTATTGGGAAGGTTGACACCACACTATTCACCAAGAAGCTTAATGGAGAGATCTTCATTTGTCAAGTCTATGTTGATGATATCATCTTCGGGTCAACAAATGAAGATTATTGCAAAGAATTGGTGAATTGATGTCGAAGGAGTTCGAGATGTCAATGATTGGTGAGCTAACATTCTTCCTTGGTTTTCAAGTCAAGCAAATGAGAGAATGGATTTTTATCTCTCAAGAAAAGTATACCAAGGATCTTCTCAAAAGATTCAAGATGGAAGAGTGTAAGCCAATCAAGACCTCAATGCCATCTAATGGACATCTCGACCTAGATAAGGGAGGTAAACCAATTGATCAAACTCTCTACCATTCTATGATTGGTAGCTTGTTGTACCTTACCGCATCTAGGCTCGATATCATGTTTAGCGTGTGCATGTGTGCTCGCTTTCAAGCGTGCCCTAAAGAACCTCACCTAAGTGTCGTAAAAAGAATTTTAAGATATCTTAAGTACACCCTAAGTATCGGTCTTTGGTACCCCAAAGGAGCTAGATTCCAACTAGTTGGCTATTCCAATTTGGATTATGGCGATTGCAAAATTGATAGAAAAAGCACATCCGAAGAGTGCCATTTGCTTGGGAGGTCCTTAGTATCTTGGTCATCTAAGAAGCAAAATAGTATGACTTTGTCCATCGCCAAGGTGGAATACATTGCTACGGGGGCTTGTTGTGCACAAATCTTATACATGAAACAAACCCTCCTAGACTATGGAGTTGTTCTTGAAAAGGTGCCGCTTTTATGTGACAATGAAAGTGCCGTTAAAATTGCTAATAATCTGGTACAACACTCACGCACCAAGCACATTGATATCCGTCACCACTTTCTAAGAGATCATGTTGCCAAAAATGATATATCACTAGAAGGTGTAAGAAGTGAAAATCAATTAGCGGATATCTTCACTAAACCCTTAGACGAGGCTACCTTTTGTAGGTTGAGAAGTGAACTAAACGTGCTTGACTCTAGTAACTTTAAAAAATGAGGTTGTATTGTCCCTTGCATTACATTGTATTATATGACATGTTTAATTTCCCGCAATGTATCTAGAACTTGTCTAACACGGTTATAATAACCCTCCTTTGGAGGAGTGAAGAAGCCTAACCGTGGATCAAACTTGACAAGCAACCTAGTTTTCCTTTCTCGCTTTGCATTGCATATGCATGGTTGTTGCTTTGTCGTTTCTTTTCGGTTTAGTTTTGAGTAACCTCTGTGTTCGTCCATGAATAGAGAGAGCATTTGAAGCTCCCAAGGGTTCATAAACTCTATTGCATGGGCATACGTTGCTCCTCAGGTGTTTATTGCGTATTTTCTTAAAAATAATACTAGCCTAAGGCAAAATATTTTGAAAAACTTGAGGGTTTGAGTGAGGTCACTCATATCAGGTTCCAATTGATGTTTATTTGAGTCTCTTTGAATTGGAACTTGATTGGGAGAAGTCGCGTCGAAGATCAGATTGAAGAAAGGCGTTAAACAGCGACCGGACGCTGGACCGGACGCTGCACCGGACGCGTCGTTGCTAACCACCGTGTCTGGTCCCGGCGTCCACCAGCGCGTCCGGTCATCCCGAAGAACTTCTCTAAGATTTGTGACCGGACGCTGCACCGGACGCGTTGTTGCTGACCACCGCGTCCGGTCCCGGCCATCACCACCGTGTCCAATCATCCGCTTGAGTTTTCCGGGCAATCTATGACCGGACTCTGTCAGCATCCGATCATGCCTAATCGGACGCGTCCGGTCGTTCCAGGAGCTTACAAGACCCTAACCAGATGCTGCCTTACCACGTCCGGTCATCACGCGAAAAGCGGATCTCACCCTTTTAACCGTACATTCGGATCTCGGTCGTCTTCTTTCTTCCGTCTCAATCCACCGCCGCCCGAACCCTAGCCGTCCTCGCCGTAATCTCGAGCGCCGCCTCCTCGTCGAGCACCGCATCCGCACCCGTCTCACCGTTCTACGCCCGCGCCCGAGCGCCGCCGCATCCAGCGCCTCCACAGTCGTGCGCGCCACCGGAGCCACCCACCGCAGTCGTGCACGCCACCGTGTGCCCATGCTCGCTTCTCTATGCGCTGCCACCGTGTGACCGCGCTCGCTATCCGCGCGCCGCCGCCGCGTGCCCGCGTTCACTGCCCGAGCGCCTCTGCAGCCGAGCCACCATAGCCGAGCAGCCCCGCGTGCCAGAGACCTAACCCTAGCCAAGGTTTTTCGCGAGTTTCCATCTCCGCGAGCGTCTCCGTCTCTACAAGGTGACTTCTTTGTCTTGGATTAGGGTTTACCGATGATTTTCCGGTGAATTTCTAATAAAACCCTTGATCTCATCGGTACTCCAGGGTTTCGCTCATCGTTTCTAGGGAACCCTAGCGCATCAAGATCTTCTTCCGTTCATCGGAACTTCGCTCATCCGAGGTAGCTATCGTGGTCTATTCACATCTTATCTAATATGCTTGCTTTCACTAGGATCTCATCTATTAGATAATATATGTTGCTTATAGTAGATCCATCTATTCTATCGTTTCAGTGCGTCCTATCGGTGCTTTGTGTGTCAAGTGATCAGCTGTGAATCCGAGGCCAAGCCTGCGGATACGGATTGAGGCCAAGCCTCACGAGAGTCAGTACATCTTCTGTCACTATCCAAGGTTTCTCAGTCATAGTAGTTTGTCAGTATGGTTTGCTACAAGAATGCTGGTGGTGCACCTAGTGACGGGGACGAAAGTCCTCCTAGGAGGACAGAGGTGGCTCGCGACAAGTGAGTAAAGATAGCCGCCAAGAAGAGAAAGAGGACACTCACAGAGGCAGAGGTGGCTCAGGCAGTTGCAGATACAGCAGAGGCAGCAGAGAGAGGTGGCAGGAGCAGTGGGATTCGTATTGGCGAGAGTTACTTTCACCTTGAAGGTCGATAGCTCGGTACTGAGGCCACAGAAGAGACAGTGGATGCACCTGCAGAGCAGCCCACAGAAGACCCAGAGGAGACAGAGGAGCAGTCAGTTCACTCTCCACAGTGTCATCGCTCAGGATATACGCGAGCTCAGGTGACTCCCAGGCCAGAGGGCCAGCGGCGTGGAGGTCGTCCACCTCCCAGGGCTCGAGGTCACCCCCTGTTGAGCACTTTGACCTCAGGGGAGCTACAGCACGACAGGTGCAGGCCCTTAGGTTCGTTGAGGTTACTCGGTGGTTCCCACCTCAGCGGGATCCCCGGGCGTCAGAGGACTTCTACACACCTCTACACGAGGACTTCTACAGAGCTTATGTTGATAGAGGGATTGCATTCAGACCTCAGAGACTCTATCGACTAGAGGCCTTAGTTGAGGTGGTTGGTGAGCAGCTCCGTCCGCACCTGTCCTTTCTGTCTGGCTTGTCAGATCTTCTTGGACGGACTGGAGCCTACTGTGAGACTTAGGTCAGAGAGTTCTACTCATTACTTTGGATTGACCCGACACATGAGTTCATACACTTTACATTCAGAGGCCGTGACCGTAGACTGTACAGCACCAGGGTACGGGAGATCCTCAGACTCCCAGCTTCAGAGACGAAGATAAACCAGCTATATTTTGGACAGACCGCACCTCCCCGACGTCCTCATGGAGGGACAGTACCACCTACAGACACTATCAGACCCTGCTTCCGTGAGCCGTTTGGCGAGGTATCTAGACGTACACCTGCTAGCCTGACACCTCTAGCTAGAGTCCTTGATGCTATTGTGAGGAGGACACTTCTTCCGAGGCTGGGATACAGAGAGGGACTGACCCACATGCAGCTATGGGTGGTGTATCACCTCATCTCACAGACATCGTTCGATATTTAGGATCTGATGCTGTGTGAGATGGAGGATACCTTGGCAGAGGGATTCAAGGGTCATCGGCAGCTTCCTTATACTCATTGGATATGTTTTATTATCAGATCTGCGTGTGACCTGCCTACAGAGATTTGAGCTAAGATATCTGATACCACCACAGCTTTTTCAGAGTATGATATTCAACAGCTGTGGGCTTCAGTTACTAGAGAGCAGGCACCTGGCCTAGGACAGCGTCAGAGGCCAGAGGTACCAAAGATAGCTGCTGAGCAGGACGAGACCGTTCAGGGTCTTGCTGAGGCCGAGCTAGCAGATCTTGATGCTCAGCCAGCTGATCCAGTTGAGGATGTTGCTACTGACAGCACAAATGAGGATTATCAGCCCATCCCTCGGTACCGCTCTCCTCGGCCTCACGACCATGAGGCCGATGGTTCAGGCTCAGCCTCCCGCTCAGACCCAGCCATTGTGGCTATACTTGAGAGGCTAACCCAGGCCCAGGAGAGACAGGAGATTCAGATGCAGAGACAGGCTCAGGACACAGCTGCAGCATTTGCTTAGATTTAAGCTCGTCAGGACGAGTTCTAGAGGCAGCAGCTGGAGTTTCAGAGGCAGCAGTTCGAGATGCAGAGGCAGCAGGCAGCCACCCAGCAGCAGTATCTAAAGCTCCTGCGCCACCTTGTCACTGTTGGGGTACCTCCACCACCGTCTATCCTGACTCCAGCACTACAGTCCAGTGGACCTTAGAGTCAGGGACATCCGAGCTTTCAGTTCACCTCTCCCCAGCAGCAGGTTCCTCAGACATTCCAGTCCCTGAGCTACACTCCTATTCAGACGAGGTTCACTCCACCAGCTCAGCCTAGACCTCACCTCCTCTCGGGCACTCCTTTCACTGACTTGAGTGCCACCTACAGTGAGCTGACTGGATAGCCGACACCCTCGTACACCACCGTTGAGACCACTACAGGGATGTTAGCTTCAGAGACTGCTCTTCCTCCAGTGTCAGGGGCCGGGACTACAGAGATTGTGCCTTCGTCAGTTGCATCGACATATCCTCCTACTCTTGGTGTCTTTTAGGCTCAGGCGACTGAAGGGTCGAGATGGCGGACTAGAGGGGGGGTGAATAGTCCTTTCTAAAACTTAAACGCGTAGGCTAACCAAAATAAATGCGGAATTAAACTTATCAGTCTAGCCAAGACTACACCCCTCTATCTAAGTTCTCTAGCACCTTGCAAAGATCCTAATTAAGCAACTAAGGTTCTAAGCTTACCAAGAGCTCACCTAATCAATTTTAGAGCAAGGTCACACAAACCTATGCACTAGTACTTTGCCAAACGAGGGAGCTCCTACACAACTAGTGAAGCAAAAGCACAAAGCTTAAGCTCGCTAGCAAAGCTCAATAACAAGGCAACTAATGCCAAATTAGAGAGCGCAAAACACTTAGCTACACAAACTAAGCAATGTGACTAACAAGGTTACACAAACCAAATTAGTCACGCAAAGGGAAGCTTCTAGCTACACAAGCAAGAAGACAACTAGCAAGCTACACAAGCACAACTAGAACAAGAGCAACTACACAAGCACAAGTATAAATGAAAGTAAATACAAGCTTGTGTTGTACGAAAGCAAACCACCGAGAAGAGTAGACAATGTTGACACGGTGATTTTCTCCCGAGGTTCACTTGGTTGCCACCAAGCTACGTCCCCGTTGTGTCGACCAACACTTCGTGGTTCGGCGGCTAATCGGTCACACACTGAGCCTCTCAAAAGGCACCGCAAGAACCTACCATAAAGTGTGGTAGCTCAATGACACGCTCAACTAGAGTTGCTCTTCGCGATCCCCGCGGGGTGAGCACAATCCCCCTCACAAAGCTTCTCCGGAGCCTCGCACAATCTTCTTGCGAGCTTCGACGGAGCCACAAGCCACCAAGCCGTCTAGGAGGTGGCAACCTCCAAGAGTAACAAGCACCACCGGCTTGCAACACGATCACCTAGTGCCACACGATGCAATCTCTCAAAGCAACGCACTAGAATCGCTCTCTCACTCGATCCGATGAACACTATCAAGCATGAGTGAGTTAGAGGGCTCCCAAGCACTACCACATAAGTCACTAAGGCTAAAGTGTGCTCAGCTACCGGCCAAGGCCGGCCACAACATCTATTTATAGCTCCACAACGAAATAGAGCCGTTACCCCTTCACTGGGTCCTTTTCGGGATGACCGGACGCGGTGGTCAAAACTGACCGGACGCGGTGGTCAGTAGCGTGCTCCAACGGCTAGTTTTCGCGCGTACAAACTTGTATTGACCGGACGCGGTGGTCACTAATGGGACCGGACGCGGTGGTCGCAACGAAACAGCGAACAGAGAGGTTCCAGCAAGCTCCCGAAGTGACCGGACGCGTCCGGTCATCACTGACCGGACTCGCTGCAGCGTCCGGTCGTTTTCGCCCACGAAAAACACTGACCGGACGCGGTGGTCGCAGCTGACCGGACGCGGTGGTCGAAGCTGACCGGACGCGGTGGTCACGCGTCCGGTCACAGACCACCCTTCGGTAAAACGACGATATCTCTTAGCTCCGAACTCCGATTTCGATGATCTTGGACATTTTGGAAAGCTTACTCAGAGGGCTACACAACCCACTAAAGCACTTGATCCAATTCACAATGGATCAAAGCAGTATTCCACTCTAAGAGCCATCCTAGTGTCCGAAGAACACCGAAAAACATTTCTCTCTTCTCTAAGTTGATCAACACCAACTCCAACACCTTCTCCTTTACAAATGTGCCAACACCACTATGTGTACACCACCATGTGCATATGTGTTAGCTTTTCACAAACATTTTCAAAGGGTTAGACACTCAACTTGCCTCGCCACTCGATCCTAACACGTATGCAAAGTTAGATCGCTCAAGTGGCACTAGATGACCGATATGCAAACAAGTTTGCCCCTCTTGATAGTACGGCCATCTATCCTAAATCCGGTCATAAACTTCTCTACACACCTATGACCGGTGAAATGGAAATGCCCTAGGTTATACCTTTGCCTTGCGCATTCCACTCCATCTCCTCCGACGTTGATGCAACACATGCACCAACCATATCACAAATGATATGATTCACTTTATATCATCACGTGACCGTATTGGTTCATCGATCTTGACCTCACTTGCTCTTCACCGTTGCCTCGGTCCTTCGGCGCCAAGCCATCACACAACTTGCCCTTCACCCTAGCAACCGGTCCATCAAGCCAAGCCTCATATTGATCTTCTCCACCTTGGTCACATGACTCCATGTCATGTCTCATATGTAATGAGCTCCTTCATGACACCATCACCTGTGGACTAATCTCCTGTGTATCTCACATAACCACATATTAGTCCACCTAAGTTGTCACTCAATTACCAAAACCAAACAAGGACCTTTCAATCTCCCCCTTTTTGGTAATTGATGACAACTCTACAAAGATATGGAAATTAAGCTTTTTCAAGCCAGCACTTCACACAAGTGTAAATTGCTAACTTGTTTTGGATTTAATGTTACTTATCCAACATTTAAGCTCTATGTCAAGATTTGGATAAGCACCATAAAATCCGACTTGGTAGTGATAACTCCCCCTACATATGTGCTCAAAAGGTTTGGTTTCAAGCTTGCACATATGCATAAATATGAAATTTGTGGGAGGGTTAGCACTACTAAGTGATGCTAAGGTGTATAGAATAAACCTTTGTAGCTTGATACCAATTAGTAGCTTGATACCATTTGAAAATCATAAGTTTGCCACCATCCTTAGCATCATGAGTAGCTAGACATCAAAAACACTAGAAACCTCGTGAGATCAACATTATAAGCAAGGTTCTAGTTTTTGCATGATAATCATAAGTCTAGCTAACATCCTATGCATGCTAGTTATCAAATCATCATTTAAGTTCTATAACTAGCATACACCACACAAGCATGCATATTGAATTTAAGAACTTTATGCAATGCAAGCAAACACATGAATTATGCACATATCAAATGTAATCAATCAAAGTTCATGAGCTTGCTCCCCCTACTTGTGTGCTTTCTTTGTCCAAGAATGTTTGATCCCCTTACATTCTTCAATGTTGCTCCCTCTTTGTCCATGTACATGTCCAATCTTTCCAATTTCTCCCCAAAGCTCAAAAGGCTTCTTTTCATATCTTTGTACAACTTCTCCCCCTTTGTCATCAATTTCCATAAAAGGTGTTCTTCTCAATTGATACAAAGGCTTGTATTGGGGTAGATGGTTGAGACTTGAATATTGCATTTTTGATGGACATTACCACATATGTTGGAATGACAAACTTTATGGTTGCTCTTGAGATTCCACATAGGATCTTTGACCTTGATACCAATTGGTGGGGCTCCTCCCCCTATGTCATAGCATGTGTCATTCACTTGAGATACCACTTGAAGATGAGGGTAGCATTGCTTGATTTGATCACTTAAAGTTGAGGATCACTTGTGAAACCATTGTCTTGCATGAATGATACCACGTGAAGATACCATGAGTAGAAATGTGATACCATTTGAAAGAATTTTCTTGTATGGATTCACTTTGAAGGATTTGGCAATAATATTCACTTCTTGAACATTTTCTATCTTCATGAGTACCACTTGTAAGATATCACTTGTAGATCATGATCTAGACACCACTAGTGAATACCACTTTAGAAGATCAATTTGAGTCTAGATACCACTTGAAACAAACTAGATATCTATTTTCATTGTTGTCTTATGCTTGTACTCTTATCATTGTCATGAGCTTCTTGTATGACTTGAACTAAGTTGATTTGCCTAAGATTCCAAGTCCGATTTGATCCAATGACAAGCTTCTTCACACCTTATGCTAAGGGTTATCATGCCAATGTTGTACTTGTCACTTGTTAGCAATCCAAACTAGATCAAGTACTTGGGTTCACTAGCTCATGAACAAATTCATACTCATACCACTAGATCATTTAGACAATTCAAGCAATAGTGGTAGGCTATGAATTAAACATTTCATTTGTTATGCATGATCCTAGTAAGCATGTACTATATGCACTAATCGCATACTAGTAAGGGATGAAATGATCATGCACATTACAATGATACCTTTGCTATGTTGGAGTAGAGGATAGTCACATAGATTCTAATTCATTACTCCAATAGCAATGTGAAGTCCAATTTATAAGCTTGGTGAAGACCAATCATCATAGATAAATCCATTCTTCACCCATATGAAATGAAAACCACTTATGATCAAGTGCACTTTCTTGTTGTGGTTGGCTTGCTTTTTCTCTTTGATCAATGCTTGCATGAGAGAAGTACTTATGATACCAATTTTATAATTATGACTAGCTCTCTTTTGGGTGTTGCTTACTTTTCTTGATCAACCCTTTTGATTGCTTCAACTAAGCATCACAAGTTCCTCGGATCACCACTTCCATGTTAGCCTTCCAAGTTCCAAACTTGGTTTCACCTACACACGGCGGCAAGCCCCTCACTAGGGAGAAGTGACCTTTCTCCAAAGAACCACTCTTGATACTCACTTGAAATGATATAGTTTGATTGATCCAAATGATGAACTCAATCTTGATGAATAATCCTTGAATCTACATTTGAGTCCAACTCTTTCTACTTATTTAAGTCCTTTTCTTTCTACCAAATGATCTCTAATCATCACTAGAACTTAAACTTCATCTTCATCTTAAGTTTGATCTTGATCTTCAAATTGAGTACCAAATAAGTATATTCCACAATCAAATGTTCTTATACTCATTGCTCTTCATGATTCTAGATCAATCCAAAACCAAACTTAGGTACCTCAACCACTTGTAAACATATTTCCAACTTGAGGACCTTTCAATTAAAGTGACTCTAGATTAATCCAATGATTGTCACTTTTCTGGCAGATTCTTGGTTAGCTCATGATCATCCAATAGCAAGCTTTTACTCAAATAAATTGCAAGCCATCAAATAATTCTAATAAATCATCCACAACTTGATATGTTGCACTTGTATGTTGTAGCATTTGGACTCCACTTATTTTGACTTCGCATTGGGATTGAATATGCATTGAGCTTCATAACTTGAGTCAACATATAATGATAAATATGAAATCAATTTGAGTCAAGCCTCCAATGCCAATGGTACCTACAAATAATCATCCACTCTTTGATGGTACACAAACAAGTTTGGGTCCTCTCAAATTAGGTGCAACATACTTAGGCATTGCCTTAGTATGAATAGCGGGATGTTTTGCAATTTCAACCGATGAGGTACCATTGCCATCCTTTCTAAGCATATTAGTATTATTAATTGAAATAGGCTTAGAATTGTTACCTAGGGGACATGAATGTGCCATGTGTCCCCTTTTCCGGCATAAGTAGCAACTTCTTTTAGAGTGAGCCTTTTCTTCCTTGCTCATGTGTTGCTTCTCAATGCCTTGCCTCTTATGAGTTGCTTGAGCCTTCTTCTCAAGCTTGGTAGGACACCCCGAGACAAAGTGTCCTATATCTTCACATTTGAAGCACTTGATGTGAGTCAAATTTCTTTTCTCATTTTGATTCTTGCTCATCATCTTGGCATCTTGAATTTGTATTGGATGCCTTGCTTTACCACCCCTTCTTGTTTTCTTTTTCTTCTTTATCAAGTCACCATCATCTCCATGGTTGATCTTGATTTGTTCTTGGGGTGTCGCTTTTGGCTCAACTTGAGACTTCTTGGTAGGGCAATACTTAGCAATATGTCCCATTTCATGGCATCGGTGGCACATGAGTTGGGATAGCTTCTTTGCATTTTGCTTCTTCATAATCTTGCCCTTGCTCTTGTTGTAGCCAATACCACTCTTATCACCATATCTTCTTTGATTGGTAATGATATGCTCAATGGCGATTTTAGAGTTGTAGCACCTCTCTAACTTGTTGCTCAAATTCTTCACTTCACTTTTGAGCTCATTGTTCTCCTTCAAAAGGTTAGTCTCACAAGACATAGAAGTAGAACAAGCATCTAATTGTGAAGAACATGGCATATATAATAAATCATCACAAGAGGTGGATACATGCTTCTTGCCTACATCACAAGGGTTAGTAATATGTGATTGATCATTTGACCCAAATGATGAGCTCTCACTAGATTTGGTTTCTTCATTAGAAAGCTTCTTAGTGAGTAAAGCATGTTCTTGTACCAAGTTATCATGAGCAACACTTAGTTTCTCATGAGTTAATTTTAGCTCCTCATGTGAACAAGTAGTAACATAAAGTAGATGCTTTTGTTGTTCACATGTGGTCTTTAGAAAAGAGTTATCATTTTCCAATTTACTTACTCTTTCCATTTTTCTTTTCAAGGCTCTTGAGAGTTTATATAAAAGCTCTAAATTTGGATCATCACAATCCACAACAAAACCACCAACATGTATCTTAGTGTTACCATGTGATGATGTTGAAGAGCTTGTTGAAGCATCACTCTCATAGCCATCATCTTCACCATCAAGTGTGCATGGGGTAGAATCATTACTTGTATCACTTGTGGTATTATCATTCTTCTTGTCAAGTGATCTTGTGATATGATCATCTTTGTCATCACTTGACCGTGAGGTGGAGCAATCCTCCACAACCACCTTGTTGTGGTCATGCTCAACATCCTCATGCGCCTCCTCCTTGGGCTCATCATCATCGGAGATCGCCCCATATTTCTCATTTAGAAACACCCAAATTTCATGGGCGGACTTAAAGTCCATGATCTCACAAAGTATGCTACTATCCATAGATCGATAGAAAACATTAGTAGCTTGGCTATCGAGATGTAGACATTTTCTTTGCGCTTGAGTTGCATTCTTTTTATCAAGTGCAAAGGAAAAGCCCACATCTACGATCCACCACAATTGAGGAGAAATAAACTTAAAATTGCATGTCATCCAATTTCTCCACCGTGCAAAGTGTGTGCCATCAAAAATGTGTGGACACTCAACATCTAGCCCATAAGCCGCCATCCTCTCGGGTCGGTGAAGACCACCAATGAGAGACCCGGCTCTGATACCAATTGAAGGGTCGAGATGGCGGACTAGAGGGGGGGTGAATAGTCCTTTCTAAAACTTAAACGCGTAGGCTAACCAAAATAAATGCGGAATTAAACTTATCGGTCTAGCCAAGACTACACCCCTCTATCTAAGTTCTCTAGCACCTTGCAAAGATCCTAATTAAGCAACTAAGGTTCTAAGCTTACCAAGAGCTCACCTAATCAATTTTAGAGCAAGGTCACACAAACCTATGCACTAGTACTTTGCCAAACGAGGGAGCTCCTACACAACTAGTGAAGCAAAAGCACAAAGCTTAAGCTCGCTAGCAAAGCTCAATAACAAGGCAACTAATGCCAAATTAGAGAGCGCAAAACACTTAGCTACACAAACTAAGCAATGTGACTAACAAGGTTACACAAACCAAATTAGTCACGCAAAGGGAAGCTTCTAGCTACACAAGCAAGAAGACAACTAGCAAGCTACACAAGCACAACTAGAACAAGAGCAACTACACAAGCACAAGTATAAATGAAAGTAAATACAAGCTTGTGTTGTACGAAAGCAAACCACCGAGAAGAGTAGACAATGTTGACACGGTGATTTTCTCCCGAGGTTCACTTGGTTGCCACCAAGCTACGTCCCCGTTGTGTCGACCAACACTTCGTGGTTCGGCGGCTAATCGGTCACACACTGAGCCTCTCAAAAGGCACCGCAAGAACCTACCATAAAGTGTGGTAGCTCAATGACACGCTCAACTAGAGTTGCTCTTCGCGATCCCCGCGGGGTGAGCACAATCCCCCTCACAAAGCTTCTCCGGAGCCTCGCACAATCTTCTTGCGAGCTTCGACGGAGCCACAAGCCACCAAGCCGTCTAGGAGGTGGCAACCTCCAAGAGTAACAAGCACCACCGGCTTGCAACACGATCACCTAGTGCCACACGATGCAATCTCTCAAAGCAACGCACTAGAATCGCTCTCTCACTCGATCCGATGAACACTATCAAGCATGAGTGAGTTAGAGGGCTCCCAAGCACTACCACATAAGTCACTAAGGCTAAAGTGTGCTCAGCTACCGGCCAAGGCCGGCCACAACATCTATTTATAGCTCCACAACGAAATAGAGCCGTTACCCCTTCACTGGGTCCTTTTCGGGATGACCGGACGCGGTGGTCAAAACTGACCGGACGCGGTGGTCAGTAGCGTGCTCCAACGGCTAGTTTTCGCGCGTACAAACTTGTATTGACCGGACGCGGTGGTCACTAATGGGACCGGACGCGGTGGTCGCAACGAAACAGCGAACAGAGAGGTTCCAGCAAGCTCCCGAAGTGACCGGACGCGTCCGGTCATCACTGACCGGACTCGCTGCAGCGTCCGGTCGTTTTCGCCCACGAAAAACACTGACCGGACGCGGTGGTCGCAGCTGACCGGACGCGGTGGTCGAAGCTGACCGGACGCGGTGGTCACGCGTCCGGTCACAGACCACCCTTCGGTAAAACGACGATATCTCTTAGCTCCGAACTCCGATTTCGATGATCTTGGACATTTTGGAAAGCTTACTCAGAGGGCTACACAACCCACTAAAGCACTTGATCCAATTCACAATGGATCAAAGCAGTATTCCACTCTAAGAGCCATCCTAGTGTCCGAAGAACACCGAAAAACATTTCTCTCTTCTCTAAGTTGATCAACACCAACTCCAACACCTTCTCCTTTACAAATGTGCCAACACCACTATGTGTACACCACCATGTGCATATGTGTTAGCTTTTCACAAACATTTTCAAAGGGTTAGACACTCAACTTGCCTCGCCACTCGATCCTAACACGTATGCAAAGTTAGATCGCTCAAGTGGCACTAGATGACCGATATGCAAACAAGTTTGCCCCTCTTGATAGTACGGCCATCTATCCTAATTCCGGTCATAAACTTCTCTACACACCTATGACCGGTGAAATGGAAATGCCCTAGGTTATACCTTTGCCTTGCGCATTCCACTCCATCTCCTCCGACGTTGATGCAACACATGCACCAACCATATCACAAATGATATGATTCACTTTATATCATCACGTGACCGTATTGGTTCATCGATCTTGACCTCACTTGCTCTTCACCGTTGCCTCGGTCCTTCGGCGCCAAGCCATCACACAACTTGCCCTTCACCCTAGCAACCGGTCCATCAAGCCAAGCCTCATCTTGATCTTCTCCACCTTGGTCACATGACTCCATGTCATGTCTCATATGTAATGAGCTCCTTCATGACACCATCACCTGTGGACTAATCTCCTGTGTATCTCACATAACCACATATTAGTCCACCTAAGTTGTCACTCAATTACCAAAACCAAACAAGGACCTTTCAGCGACAGTGACTGCTCCTATTGTTACTACTACACCTTCAGTTCCTGCACCTGCTCTACAGACCCAGACCGCTTCACTGCCACGTCTATCTATAGAGGGTCAGCCTGACAGTTCAGAGTCTGAGGAGGATACTTCACAGTTCGTGATCACTCCACGCTCCTCGGCACCCGACACGACAGCTTTTGTTCCCCCGTCGGATTCTTAGCTTAGTTTTTGGCGTTTGATGCCAAAGGGGGAGAGAGAGTAGATTCAGGGGGAGTGTCGATAGAGGGTTTTGTTTTTTCCATGTGTGCTACATTCATGCATCATGTTTATTTTCTTGCCCTGCATTTTTGTGACTATGAGCTTGTGAGACTTTATTTTATATCATGTCACTTAATTGTGTTTAGCTCATAAGGTTGTGCTTCCGTGCCTTACTCCGATTTCATATGAGCTATGCTTTATGTGTACTAACTCTTCATGTTTTATCTTATGAGTACACTCAGTTGGCTTGGAACACATAAGCAATTCCTAACCCTTTGTGCTTACAACTTTTTGCTTATGTGAACCAAGCATGTTCGAAAACCTCAACTCTTATATCTTCTGAATCTAAGTGTTGTCATCAATCACAAAAAGAGGGAGATTGAAAGCATCTAGGCCCCAGTGTTGGTTTCGGCAATTGATGACAACACACTATTACCATGACTAACGTGTGTTTTGCAGAAACTTTGATAAGTTAGGTCATAGAGTTGATAACTGCTTTGGGCACTATGGTATTCATGTCCCATGATGGAAATTGTTTCGGTTTTCAAAGGATCAATGACAAGATTAAGAACGGTTAGTTCCGGATATCAATGTGTTGAGTTACATCCGGAATAGTCGTTAGGATCTTTGTTTCTTCCTTTGACCGTACTATAAAGGGGGGCATGAGCGAGTAGCTTGACCTAGGTGAGTCTTTTATTTAGGTGTGGTGCACACTTGTCAAACTTAGCACTAGGTAGCTCTGGTAAAGCTCAAAGTTCAGTTGGAAGCAACTTGGTTCAAGTTGTGTCATGTTTCTAAGACGTTTGAGCAGTTTACCCTTGACCGGACAGTGTTTCTGTCATGACCAGACGCGTCCGGTCAGTACTAACAGTCACTGCATCGTTAACTGGTTGACCGGATGCAGTCTCTGAGAGGACCAAACGCGGTGATCAGTCTGACACGTGTTTCAGAGGGTAACAGTATAATCGGACGCGACTGTGAAGTGATCGGACGTGTCCGGTCACGTTCCAGTAAGGTTCTTACCTGACCTGACGCGTCCGGTCATCACAGATCGGATGTGGTCGGGCGTCAGGTCAAAGTCCAGTAAGGTTCTTGCATGATCGGACGCGTCCGGTCACTCAGCGCTGACTTTCGGTTTTCGACCGTTACACTCGACCGGCGCGTCCGGTCATGACGACCAGCGCGTCCGGTCAGTACGTGTTTTGCTGATTTGGCAGGTAACGGTTGGATTTGTCTGAGAGGTGTATAAATACATCCCCTCCACCTCTTTTAGAGGTCTCTTGCTCATTTGTTCAGCTGAGAAACACCTTTGAAGTGCAAGGGAGTGCAAGAGCCCTAGTGAGGATAGTGATTTGAGAATCAAAGTTTGAGATTCCTCATTAGTGACTAGAGAGTAGCAAGTGTGCATCCATCTTCTTATTAGGCTTGTTGTGGTTAAGTGAGAGTTCTAGCTTGTTACTCTTGGTGACCGCCATCACCTAGACGGTTTGGTGGTGATTGGGAGTTTGGTGATCATCCGGCGAGCTTGTGGATGACCCAACTCATCTTGTGAGCAGTTTTGGGCGATTCACCGCGACGGAGTGTCAAAGAATCAGCCCGTAGAGAGCACTTGATCCTTACGCGGATCAAGGGGGAGCTACACCCTTGCGCGGGAGCTCCAACCAGGACTAGTGGGGAGTGGCAACTCTCCGATACCTCAGGAAAACATCGCCGTGTTCCTAACCTTTACTTTCAAACATTTACTTTCGTGTACTACTTTCATTGCTTGTTTACTTTCCTAGAATTGCCATGCTAGACTAGGATTGGAACTTAGGGTGCAAAACTTTTATCGGTAGAATCACAAGGAACACTAGTAGGCACTAGGGGTGAAGTTTGGCTTGTAGGATTTAATTCTTGTAATTAATTTTTAGAAAAGCCCAATTCACCCCCCTCTTGGGCATCTTGATCCTTTCAAGCGCCAAATTCAGCAAAAGCCTGGTTTCATCATCGGCCCAATGTGTGCGGTCTTTTGTCATCTGTTGGCACGTGCAATGACTAATGTCGTTTGTGGGTTCGCATACAAATGGTAGCACAAAATAGGAAAGGCAAACAATAGGCAAGTATGAACAGACATGAATGTGCGACGTAAAATATACTTGCCTTGGTGCTTCGCTTGACGCGTTGGCACGCAAGTTGTAGCGATGTGCTGGCGGTGGAGAGCAAGGACCTGTTGAAGACGGTGCCAGAATCAACAATTCGAAGATGACACCTACATGATATAACACTAGAGATGTGAGAAATATAAATATGGAATCAAGAGCAAAGGTGGACAAAACCTAATTGCTTGAAACGGAAAGACAATAGTAAGAGGGGTACGTTCACTAGTGTTAGTTACGCATGCACCCTGTACCTTAGCAATTAGTAAGTACTGAAGCAAAAATGAGAACTGCTTTATCTATAAAAAAGGATGAAAGCTAAAACAAGGATTATCTGGTACCTATAGTACATCTACATATGTGGTTTCAAAATCATTTCATGCTTTAATGAAAGTGGGTGTAACCAGACCATTTGTTTTCCGAAGTTGACAAATTTATCGAAGTGCGTAATCAATGAATATTTGAAACAAAAATGTACACATGCAGAAGCCCTTAGCATAATCGAGCAGATCTGCAAGTGTGAAGGCAAAAGGGAGGAGAAAGAAGCGTACGTACCGCCTCTGGAGGTTAAGTGGAAGATATAGTAGATGAAAGGTGACGAAATAAGGAGCTGCAGTGACGAAGGTCGCCGGCGGATGACCTGAATACGAATTAAAGATGGTAAGAACAGTAAACCCTAACCTACCAGATGCAGACGAATGAAATACAAAGGCGAAGGGGGGGAGTGGGGGTTCGTACCAGAGTGCTCGCAGCTGAGTCCGTAGTGGACGAAGAGGCTAGATCCACGGTGAGGACAGCGGGGGGTTATGAAACGCCGACGAGGACCCAAATCCAGCGAGACACGACAGGTGGATGCTGCCTTCCGTCTCTAGCCGACGGGTTGGCAAGGGGAAGAACAGCCGGCGCCCGGCGACCAGCGCGGAAGCGGGAGTTTGGGGGCGGGGGAGGAACTAGACGCGGTGGCGGCCAGACCAACTGGGGGGAACAGTGGGACCGTTGGAGCGGGCGAGCGAATGCGATAGGGAGAATGAAGATGGCGCGGGCTAATTCTTCTAGTGCAGCCGAACGGCTGGAGCAGGCCTGCTGGACGTCTGGGCCCCAAGGCCCATCAGCATCAGTCGAATCCAGCCGGGGAAAAGACTAGCCGAATGGGGCCCTAATGTGTTAGTTTTTTAAAAATATAAAATTGCTACATAGTTCACATGGCACAACCGATCACAGCACCTTACATGACTTAAATGTTGCAAGTAGCCTATGAAACAGTGAAGTGAAAAGTATGCACTGAGAGAGTATGTTTCATTCACATTTACCAATGTTGTCATATCTTGAAAACAGTGGGACAAAACCTCCACTGACACTGGCCTAACTGCCAAGCGCTCGTCTTTGCACAATACACTCACAGAAAAAATGACGTTCATTCTTGCTACAAGCCTACAACAAAGCCAATCTACTACACACCGCCTGTCTGCAGCCATGACACTCGAAAGACCCTGTTGCGAACTTTACATCTACTTCCTTCGTCACAAAAGGAGTGTTGTTTTTTTTTATTTTCAGACATCTTGTTTGACCATCCGTCTTATTTAAATTTTCTTTTGTATAAATACCATCTATTTTGTTATGACTTATTTTATCATTAGAGATACTTTAATAAGGATTTATTTATTTTATAGTTTACACACAAAAAATTTAATAAGACGAACGGTCAGACACGATATCTAAAAGTAAAAAGCGTCACTTTTTTTGAGACGGAGGGAGTACACTTGTACAGTGAAGGGTGGTTGGATGTAGAGACTAAAGTTTAGTTAGTGTCACATCAGATGTTATATGAGTGTCGCATGTGGTGTTCAGATACTAATAAAAAATAAATTACAGATTCCGTCAGTAAACCGCGAGATGAATTTATTAAGACTAATTAGTCCACCATTAGCACATGTTTACTGTAGCACAATATTATCAAATCATAGACTAATTAGACTTAAAAAATTTGTCTCACAAATTAGTCACAATCTATGCAATTAGTTATTTTTAATCTATATTTAATACTATATGTAACATCCGATGTGATAGGTGCTCAACTTTATCACCTTGACCCAAACACCCCTGACGACACAAAACCCAACCGGCCGCCGGACGCGTTTGCAGAGCTACCTTGGCTACAGGAACGCTCTGCGGAGATCAACGCGGTTGCATTTCTTGAAGCAGAGGGCCGATCCTTTGAGCGCCTAGAAACAAAGCGTCAAGCAGCACCAGTGCTCCGACCTGAAGTTCCAGGACAAAGAAAACATCAATCCCCTCTCCCTTGCAATTGGCAAAGCAATTAGTTCGAGGCGGCCATCTCCTTGAGAAGAATTACCAAGCGACCAGTGAAGACAAGTCGGTATCCCAGTCCTTCCTTTGCGGCCTGCCTGCGTTGCTGGTCCGTCCACCTGCAGGGAACAGATTCCAAAAGATTTGCTGACTGCTCTATGTAACAGCTAATGGAATAGCTGTTCTATATAATACTGAAACGTATCAACTGCTATCAGGTCTAAAGTCGCTATCACGCTCAAGAACATGTGTAATACGTATGGTAATCTGACCTCCCGTCAGCCTGTCAGGTTTAAAGTCAGTAGCAAGGTCATACATATTAACTAGCTAACTGCTGTTTCAGTTTTCACAACATGTGTAGCATTTTGGTCAAGAACATGTGTAACGTGGTTTCAGTTATCAGAACAGCTTGCGTGCATTTTGGTCAAAGCACAACAGCTGACACAGCTCAGGTCATGGAACTTACCCAAAGAATTCAGAAACCCCACCAATAGCGGCAAGCTTGAAAGGCTGGGAACCTTCCCTCTCAAAATCCTGAAAGAAAAGGAATACAGATTCAGTATATTCTAAAAAATAACCGAGAAACAAATCAAGGGATCAATAGCTGATTTCTTTTTGCAAGGTACGACCTCCTCTTCGGCAGCTTCGAGGCCTCCTTGTACCCAGAACAAATTTTCAAAACCAGCATTGTACAGCTGTTCACAGGCGGCAAGTGATCTGCCCACGTTTTGGAGGAAAATGGAAAATGAAAACAACCATTAAAAAAACAATGCACATAAGCTCTCATTTATTCTGCAATATTTCTTAGATTGTACAACTTCAGGCTAGATGATAGAATATACGAAGCACCAATAGGACAGATAACATGAAATCTTCCCAGCAAGAGTGATAGGATGAACTTGTCAACACAAATAGAAAACTGCCAGCATAAACAGTTCAAGCTGAAGATGTACAAATATACGAACTTATGCAAAAGGAAAACAATAGATGACTTTCCACATTGATCCAGAAACACTGAAACACCTAGACAGTACTCCCAAAAAGGCCCATTACTGAATGTGCTATCCAAATGAAAGCAAGCTGAAAAATATAAATGTATTTGGCTGCTTCACATGAATGAAGAATCTAGCTTCAGTAAGATATTAAGAAATCACCTAAGTCCTTTCTGGCACACTAATATTATATCTGTATCTTTTGAAAACTTCTCCTCAACCTGCTGTACAAAGTTCCTGCCAGTTTCATCTACAATCAGTCTCAATCACTCTGTTAGGATCAGAATAGATAGCTCAACTTCAGTTGATGTGGATCGTACTTATTAAATGACAATGTTGAGCTGCCACTCCACCAGCCACCTATGCAACAATCATGTGTGAGTTTAGTCGACTGAACAGTCTTCAATTAGTAATCTTTTTTTCTCGGACACGCAGGAGAGCTGCGTATCTTTGTATTAAAGAGAGATCAATTAGTAAATATAGAAAAGGAAAAAAAAAGCATCTGGAAAGCAAGACTATATTTGGATGCAGAATCAAACATAACGTGCAAGTGTCAGGACACAATTCAGATTCAGATGGTAATAGTGGCGTACCCATTACAAAGTTGCTGACTTTTTTGCTAAGTCCGCCCAGATCAACCGATGTATCCACATCAAATATAGGAATCCAGGTAGAGCCTTTCACCCAAGCCTGCAACATGCCAGTTTCGGAATAAACAAGGCCAACACAAAACAATATACACCAGAAACAAGATTTTTGTGTATTTTTTTGTGGTAAGCGTTTTATATGTTCAAAAATGATTGGTGAAATACAGACCTTTTGACGCTCATTAGAGGGCCTAACATCCAGAAGAGCCTTGTCCGTCAGTTTGAACGTATAACCAGCTTCCCTTGGTGTAAGGGTTTTAATTTTCTGCTCCCTAATCTTCAGGTAGAGCATTCCAGAGAAATTGACAAATGACCAAAGAATCAGATATCATATAATGTGAGGAAAAAGTCTAAATAACCCCCTGAACTATGGACCCTGGAACACATAACTCACTGAACTATGAAACAGTCTAATTTACCCCCTGAACTATCCAAAACCGTCTATTTTACCCTCCGGGCGGTTTTCGACGGCGGGTTGCTACAGTAACAGTGGGTTGCTGCAGTGATAGCGGTTTTGTCTTTTCTATTTATTTTCGCTGAATATTTGAAAAATCATAGTAAATCACAGAAAAATCATAAAATAGAAAATCTAATTTTGTTGAACTCCACATGAGTAGAACTACACAGTGAACATATAATACAGTACGCTTTAGTACAAAGTTTTTGCTGTAATTTTAGTCTAAATTTGATTTTCCAATTAATCTAAAGCTACAACAAAAACTTTGTACTAAAGCATACCGTATTATATATTCACTTTGTAGATCTACTCATGTGGAGTCCAACAAAATTAGATTTTCTATTTTATGATTTTTCTGTGATTTACTATGATTTTTCAAATATTCAGCGAAAATAAATAAAAAGGCAAAACCGCTATTACTGTAGCAAACCCGCTGTTACTGTAGCAAACCGCCGTCGAAAACCGTCCAGAGAGTAAAATAAACGGTTTTGGATAGTTCAGAGGGTAAATTAGACCGTTTCATAGTTTAGTGGGTTATGTGTTCCAGGGTCCATAGTTCAGGGGGTTATTTAGACTTTTTCATATAATGTGATGGTGCTAATTCAAGCGCACATTGCATTTACACCAAAATAAACAAAACAAAACAAAACAAAAACAATCCAGCAGTACTGCAGTTTCGAGCTGAGAGTAACTTCAGGAGCAATGTGCACCGCAAACAAAGTGAGCAGGGTACGGTAGATATCCACAAACGAGGTGAAGGAACCTCACCAGGGTCTCCCACCGCTTCCTGGCGGCAGCCTGCTCCTTGGTCTGCCTCAGCTCCTCGTCCTCCTCTCCCTCCTGCCCTCCTCCGACCACCGCCACCATCCTCACCACCCCGCTCCATCTCTGCTCACATAGAGCCATGATTGGACAGAGCACAGCAAACGAGGGGGAGATGCTCAAGTAAAAGCCCGGACCTTTGAAGGGAGGAGACCAGGGCCGAGACGTGGGGGGCCAAAACCGGAATGCGCCACGGCCGGGGTGGTGAATGCCCCGGCGACCCTGCAGGCGAGGCCGAGAGGTGGCGCTGCCATTTTTCCTGATGTGCTCGCTTCCAGTTTCAGACAGGAAAGGTCCCGGCTTGTAGCCGTGGAGCGTTATCTATCCCCGTTGCGTTTGCAATTGGTGCAACGGGAGGCCAGTGGGGCCCGCACCGAAGACTCTGGAGACGTGAAACTTCAGCACGGCTCGACAAAAGCACAAGAACTACCCCAACCCCCCACCTTCCCCAATCCACAGCATTCCATTCCCCACCCCACCTCCGCTTCCCCCTCCTCCCCCACCCGCGCGGCAGGCCGGGTGCAGCAATCCGATGGCTTGACTGGCCCCCCACCGCACCGACGGCGCGAACAAGCTCCCGCCACACCGCCGCCGCTGGCGGCGGCGGCGGCGCCCGTCGTGCCGGCTGCTACGGCGGCAGCATGGACACCGCGCTCTGCGACGACCTGCTGCTGGAGGTATTCGGCCTTCTCCCGCCCTCCGCCGCGCCGGCTGTGTCCCTCGTCTCCCGCCGCTGGCTCGCGCTCCTCAGGGCCGCGACGTCGTCCCTCAGCCTCCGTCTGCCTGCCTCCTCGGCGGCGACCCTCGCCGCCCTGCTGTCGCACTACCCCTTCCTCACCGCCCTGACCTTGGTCTCCGCTGGTACGCCGGTCCACGACGCCGACGCCGTGCTGCTCGCTGTCGCGGCCGCGCCGGCAGCTTCCTGTCTCTCCACGCTGCGGCTCTTGCCCGATTGGGCGGTCTCCCCTGCCGCGCTGCTCGCCGCCTGCCCTGGCCTCTCCGGTCTGACGTCGCTCCACCTCACCGCTGTCCGCCCCCTGTCTTTCCGCTGGCTCAAGTTGTTGCCGCGCCTCAAGTCGTTCGCCCTCGTTAACTCCGCCGCCACCGTTGACTCCGCGGGTTCAAGCTCGGAAGACGCCGGCGGCGAGGCCGAGGCCGCAGGGGCATTGCCGCTGGAGAAGCTGTCGCTTTGCGGCATCCGCTCGGGCGACCGCGGGCTTGGATGGCTGTGGCGGCGGTGCGGGAGCCTCAAGTGGTTGCAGCTGCGCGCCTGCGACGGCACCGGGGACGGGCCCGCGTCGCTGGCCTTCGCGGGTTGCCTCGCTGGCTTGCTCGCGCTTGAGCTTCGTGCTTGCCGTGCTGTCGCCGACCGTGTACTCCTCCTTGCAGCCGACCATTGCCGCACGCTGACATCTCTCCTGGTTTATGACGGCGGCAGCAGCGAGGCCCTTCACCGGTTCATCCAGCAGCGTGCTGCTGGTCTGCACACCTTGGATCTTCGCCTCCCGCTCGACCTGCACAATGATCATCTCCTTGCCATTGGAGCTGGCTCAGTTCACCACGGTCAGGATGCCACACGCCTAGCTGCACTTCGCCTCCAGAGCTGCGTCCTCATCACAGGGGATGGCCTCCGGTCCCTGGCACGAACAGCCGCCGGAGCCGGCATAGAAGAGCTTGCCTTGGTGAGTTGCGACGTGGTGGAGCGGGAGCCCGGGTTGCTGACATTCCTCAGTCAAAGCATGCCGCGCCTCCGTCGACTTAACTTGTCTTACAATGAGACGCTGAATGACAAGGTGATCGGCGCCATGCTGTCATCCTGCCGGAATCTGACTGAGATCAGACTCAGGGGGTGCCGTGGCTTGACGGGCGGCTCGCTGGTCTCGTTGCTCAGGCACTGTGGGCAGTCACTGGAGATCCTTGACATCTCCCGCTGTCCTGGCATTGCTGTAGGTAATGTTGAACTCTTTGCCCAGCGCGCCACTCGGTTGAATCATATGATCATCGAGGAGAGCGCGATGTCCGAGGAATTGAAGGCCATCGTTCAGAAGAAAGGCCTGAAGGTTGGCTCATTGCCCTGCGAAGGACCATTCTGAAGTAAGGTTGTCTCCTTCAGAATGCAACTCATGTTCTCTATACTCGATTTGAATGTAATCTTACTGGATTGTTAATAAAGTGTTGCTGCTTAGTACTTGTGTATGCAGCTTTATATTTGCCTTGTAAGCTTATTATATGACAAGCCTCATGGTGTCTGCCTGACATGTAAATTGAGCGCCAAGGATGTGCTGTTGTATTTGTTCAACAATTGCCATGGAATAATACAGTAAATTCAAACTCAGAGAAAAAGGAGCTATCTGACCATTTGACTTTGGGATGATACATGTTAATGGTAGTGTTAGCGCCCGGAGTCCAGACGGACGCCCGCGCTGCACTCCGTTTCCCGCGCGCGAGCATGCACTCCATGCCAGCGCTCGTGCTAGCACGCCCTCTGCCCTGCTGCGTTTCGCGCGCCCACATGGGCCTGCACGTACGCGCAAAGACCACTCGTGGCTCTTTCCGTTTTCCACGCGTATCTCATGTGCAACACCCGATCTACTTTTGAAACATCTAGATGCAACAGTTGCAACATACGTCTGAAGATAGATGAAACACTTGAAACATGCTTCTGAAACAATTGGAAAAAACACTTGAAAAACGTTTGAAAATCATTGCAAACGCACGTAACATCCAGATAAAACACTTGCAACATATGTGTGAAACATATGCAACATCCAGATAAACACACTTTGCAACATACGTCTAAAAGCACAGATAAAACACTGGGAACAGACAATTGCAATATACATGTACAACCTATTGCAACATATGCAAAATTCCAATCAACTTTTGCAACATCCATCTGAAAAAACACTTACAACGTACCTCTAAAATACTTGAAACATACGCTTGCAACATGCGTTTTTTCACCCTTCTTTCACGTGGCGCAGAGCAGAGCAGGGAACAGCCGATTCTGCCGGCGGCCGAGGATGATGACGAGGCCTAGCAGCGTTGCACCTGCGCCTGGCCTAGGCCCGGCCAGCGACGACCCCCTCTCCTTTGTCACCTAGCCACACGCTGCGTCCAGTGTCTATGTGGCTGCTTCCGGGTTGGCCCGGCCCGCTAGTGGCACCAGCGAGCGGCCAGCCGCAACGAGCAGGCAGCATGGGTGCGACGGTGGAGAACGCCATGAGGCGGAGTGGAGAATATTGCATCGTCTGGTTTTTTTAAAGCCATGATTTTTTTAGAAGTCATCAAAGGGTTCAATTGATTGATGATTTTTTTTTAGAAGTCATCGAAGGGTCCAGTTGATTTGGTAAAAGGGAGCTGGTTGTTTGGGTTGGTCCGCAGGCTAGGGGGCTGTTTAGTTGGCAAATTTTTTGGCGAAATGCTACTGTAGCAGTTTCGTTGTTATTTGGTAAATATTGTCCAATCATGGTCTAATTAGGCTTAAAAGATTTGTCTCGTCCATTTCGTCTAAACTGTGTAATTAGTTTTATTTTTTATCTATATTTAATGCTTTATGCATGTGTTCAAAGATTCGATGTGATGGGGAATCTGAAAATTTTGGCAAAATTTTTGGCATCTAAACGGTGCGTAGGAAGCGAGCGTGTGGGCGGACAGATGGCTTGACTGCAGCGTTATCGATATGCTAAACATATGTGACGTATCGCTGAAAAAAAAAGTTGTTGGAATCATCGGCACTCTTAAACATATGTTATGTATCAGTTGTTGGAGCGCAAGACAAAAAAAACCACTCTAGTGCGGTAGTGCCCACACAAATTCCCAATGACCAGCCGAATTCTTTTAAAACAGAAGGCGAAATTGCTCTCAATACAGGTATATTCTTTTAAAACAGGAGGCGAAATTGTCAGGTTGGCAGAATTGGCCACGATACAGAGAAGACAAACAACAAATTGTTAAACCTCAACCAATCGTATGTGCTTTATAACTTCAAAAAAGAATATCCTATTTGTTCTCGGCCGGAAACATCACAATACACCGTGGGGCTCCACAGGGTACGCATGTGGAAAAAAAAGGGGCGAAATCGGTGCTTGTATGCCTGCGGGTCCCTTGCTCTGCAAGTTCGATTGCCTTTCTGAAATACGAACAGCTCCGTGCCAATAACACGCGATGCCCAATGCCAATATGGTGTCTTGATCTTTACAAGAACAACTCTTCCGATAGCAGTTGTTGGACAAGGTACTGCCCGTCTGCCCCTCTGGTTCCTCGAGGTAGATTTTTTCATAAGATAGTTCTGTAGATTATCGACAGCCTCAGACTGCATTTTGTTGCCTTGTTCTTTAGCTGGTCAGAAGCACCGTGATATTACATCCAGGATTTTCATGAACTGTGACAGTGTGACCCATATATCTTGTGAAGCGCAAAACCAGCCAGCCATCTGAGAGCACAAGAACCCCAGTAAACTGCATGCATGCACAAAAACAGGATGTGAGTCATGAAGTGAGTTTCTGCCTTGAGAAGTGCTTGAAGAGCACAAGCAGTAGCGGTGGTAGCTGGAAGAGCATTGAGGAACATGGCAAGCCATTTCCATCCTCAGCTAAGCCATGACGATGACTTACACCTTTGATTTCCAATGAAGTAAGGTGGTCATTTCCAATGAAGTAAGGTGGTCATGCTTCTATTCTACTGTGATACATCGGTTTACTGGGCAGAGGCTTATATATTAGATAAATTCGCTATCAGATAGATCATAGATGAAGGTAGAAAGTGAGCACATAACAATCATGTGGCTAAAGAACTGTACACACCTGAATCATTGCAGCATATACTTTGACATATGCAACAACATATGTCAGATAACTTAGTGCTCTCGAGCTGCCCATTTTCTTCCTGGTAACCTATCAATGTGCTTGTGCATAAGAAATTACAGATATCATTTGA
Source organism: Saccharum hybrid cultivar R570 (assembly GCA_038087645.1). NCBI lineage: Eukaryota > Viridiplantae > Streptophyta > Magnoliopsida > Poales > Poaceae > Saccharum > Saccharum hybrid cultivar. Next base: position 10,674,852 of record JAQSUU010000153.1, read on the forward strand.
AAAATCTAAAGTTTAATTAACATATAATATTATAATAGTACATGACACAGCCTGGTCCATACATCTGCTTCATCCAGGATTTTTTTTTATTTTTAGTCCAAATTTGAAACAAATTTTAAATTTAACCCGCGTTTGAATTTTTTTTTAAATCTAACCCGTTTGGCCCCGCCATCATGCATGGCGGGGCAAATGCACTGAACCCCGCCATGCATGGTGGCGGGGTACAGGTCCCACGTGGCGGGTGACGTGGCATGCCACCCGGGTGTACCCCGCCATGATGCATGGCGGGGTATGCCAAACCCGCCACCCATCATGGCGGGTTACACCCCGCCACCCATCATGGTGGGGCACGGCCTAAATAAAAGCATCTGTCCCGTTTGGCCCCGCCCATTTAAAAGTCCGGGCACTTCTTGTTGTTGGCCATTCATCCATTCCACGAAGCCATTTACAGCAAGTTTACGGAAGCCATGGCACGAAGAATTGCGTTTATGCCAAAGATTAAACGAGTGTTACCAACTACATTAGTCCAATCGAAATAACTAAGTAGAGTACTGCTGCTACACCTACACATAATTTAATTGTTCTAGCACTACATAACTATGATAACATGTGTCCGGCGCCTGCTAAATATGACTACTCTACTAATCGCCAGGGGTGTAGGGGTCTCGCGGTCTCCGTCGCCTCATCCGTCGCCTCATCGCCAGGGGTGTAGGGGTCTCGTAGTCCGCCTCAATGAGGCTAAAGCGCGGATGAGGAGCCCGCGCCTCCATCTTGCAACCCTGAACCTGCCTGTTTGAAAAAACAAAGACAACATTAATAACATTAGAACAATTAATAACGTTATAAAAAACAAAGACAAGTAAATTTGAAGATTAAAATATCATAAATGCATGTTTACAATATAAACCACCTCTTGTCTCGCCCGCCTATGAAATCTAGCGTTATGACCAGGATTCTTGCAAATGGAGCAAAGGTTCTGCGCACGTTCTTCGTCAAAGTCCCCGCCACCATACATGTCGGCGCTGTAACCTTTCATATTGTCCATATCGCCTTTCAGTCGCTTCTTCTTCCTCCTTCCCTTCCCTACCTTCTTCAGGTCCGGATAAGGCGCGTAGTCCTCACCATAATATGGAGGCCACTGCGACTCGTCAAGGTATGGCTCGAAACTCTTCTCCCAAACTTTAAGGGTATTGGCACGGAGATACAAGGGTGACATGTATGGTGCAACTGTGTGGTCAAAACCTCTAAGCCAACAAGAGGTGATCATGTGTGAGCAAGGGACATGCATGATCTGAGGGACGTTGCAACTGCATTCTACTTTATCAAGATCGACACGGTACGTTCGCCCATCAAATCGTTCGCCGCCCAGGTTTGTGCCCCCTCTAGCTCGTACGCAGAAAACAAGCATGTCCCGTCCATAAGCCTCGGCAACCTGTTGTTTGGCCAATTCCTCAGCCTCCTTCAAATATTCGTGTGCAGCCTTCCCCTATCTTCCAAGCTCCTCTTCATTCCTCAGGGCTAGGCCATACCGCTTAACAAAATACTCATTGCACTTCCTAAAAGAGAACTCAACAATGCCAGACACTGGGAGAGATCGAACGTCTTTGAACACACGATTGAAAGACTCAGAGGAGTTTGTTGTCATGATGCCGTACCGGAAGCCGCCCTCATCATATGCTAATGCCCACTTGGCTTTATTTTCCATCTGCTGGTCTAACCATGCCTTGCCAGCTTGGTTGAGCATCTTCTCTAGTTCTGCCATAGTCTCGTTGAACTCGCGTTCCGTACGTTTATTACAAAGCTCCTTTAACTTGTCAGCCACATCCTTCTTGCGTTGACGCCGCCAGAAATTGGCGGCAAAATGCCGCATGCACCAACGGTGCACTAGGGGTGGGTGACCATCAATGTGTTCACCGGCTGCATTAAGAATTCCAATGTGACGGTCCGAAATCAGACAAATGGTGCGAGAAGGACCAAGCACATGAACACGGAGCAGACGCATAAACCATGACCATGAATCATTGTTTTCCCCCTCCGCCAAAGCAAAAGCCATTGGCACTATCTGGTTCTCTGGGTCTACAGCAGCAGCCATCATCAATGTGCTCCTGTATTTGCCGGTGAGGAACGTGCCGTCAACAAGAACAACTGGCCAACAATACTGAAATGCATGTGTTGCACTGATCGAAATACCAGAACACATGGTACAGAATATGCCTCAACGGGTTCTAAAGATACAACCCTCCTGTGTATATGAACGATCTCATGCCAGGGTTGAATTGTTCCATCGCACACAAAATGTGTGGAACCCTGTTATAGGCTTCCTCCCAGCTACCCCAACGAATTGCCAGGGCAATTTGCTTTGCCCGCCAAGCCTTTCCATACGTGACCTCATACCCAACAAATATGACTATGGTCTCCTGCAAGAAAGACACCGATACGTCGTTGTCCTTATCTACAAGACCCAATATACGATGGGCTAGGTACCGAACCATCAACTGCGGATGGTATCTTTTACCCTCATTAGTCTGTCATCTGTGCGGCTGTTCCACTGAAGTTACCTTCCACTTAACATCACTCCGCCTCTTTCGTGCATTTAACTTCCACGAGCACGGGAATCCAGCCTTACATAATATGTGGAATTTTACCTCCTTATCAGAATGTCGAATCGTGTAAGACCTATGATGATACACAGCATAGTCCTGAAGGAACAACTTCATCTCAGACATCGTATTGAAAAGCATTCCCTTCCTCAATATTAAATTTTTATGGTTGTACAATGATTCCTTACACATCTGCAAACCCGTGTCACAAACTGCCATATGCGATATACTTACATCGTTATAATTTGGCATACCGGTAAAGGGCAAGCCAGCCTCCCTTAGCTGTGTAAGCTCTGCCGATGTATAAGAGGGTGGTGCAACGTATTGTTGTGGCTCCCTAACCCTGCTCCATCCTTCATATTCCACTCCATCATCTTGATAACCGGTGGCTAATATGCCCTGACTCTGCATGCCATGAAGTACCTCAAGCGGTACTCCTGAGGGCATGCCACGAACTGGTGTACACATGGCAGGTGCACCTCCAGAGGGCATGGCTTCAACCGGTGCTCGCATGGCATGTGGACCTCTTTCCTCATTTCCTGAATCGTCAGAATCAGTGCTAACATCATCACCAATCATTTCCTCCTCTGCCGCCTCCTCCTCCTGTTCAAACTCGTCTACATCAAAATCATTGCTTATATGACCAACTGGAGGAGAATGAACCCGCTCCTGCGTCAAATTACCATCCAAGTCCATACTCTCCATAGTTTGTTGCATCTGCACACCACAATCTCCTAGAGTACCACTGTCGAAGGACGGCTCCTCATTCTCAACATTCTCCAGCACCAACTCAGCCATACCGACATTCGAACCTTGGATGACTCTATTGTATCGGGACCACTCTGCTTGGTTGCACAAGTCCATCATCACATAGTCTGTCCTATTCTTTCTAACATCGAACCTACCCTTTAGTGTGAAAGCCTCGCCAAACTTCAAACTCAAACGGTCACATAGATCGCAGAAACTAGGGGTGCCATCAAACCATTCCAATTCTTCATACATATCCTCAAACTGGCAATCCTCTCTCCTAACACTTCCTCCGTAAAAAACTCTTACACCATAATCCATCTACAAAACGATTTGACATCCAATTATCAACTGACCAATATGGTAGCACTAATTACTACATAACTAACTAACTAACTAACTAACCTTACTTACCTACCACGTAACTAACTTACTTAGTATCTAAATAACTAATATTAAATAACTAAATAATCGTTTAATACAAAGAATATTAAATAATTAACTAAATAAATAATAATAACTTAATAATATTTACTACAAATAAATAATAGTAACGACAAAATAAAAAAATTACCATAAAACGGGTTGCGGCGGCGTGAAGAGGTTGGCCGGGCGACGACGTGCGGGGGCCGGGCCGGGGTGCGACGGTCCGCGGGCGGTGTGGCGGCGCGGGAACGGCGGCCGGGGATGCGCCAGCGGGGCCGCGGCGGCGGGGGCGCAGCGGGGAGCGGCGGCGGGGCGCGGGGGAGGGGCTCCAGGCGACGGTGGCGGCTCCGGCGGCGGCTCGGCGTCGCTGGGGGCGCGGGCAACGGCGGCGGCACGGCTGCAAAGCCGAGCGGGCGTGGCGGGGCGCGACTTTTATTTAGGCCGTGCCCCGCCATGATGGGTGGCGAGGTGTAACCCGCCATGATGGGTGGCGGGTTTGGCATACCCCGCCACGCATCATGGCGGGGTACACCCGGGTGGCATGCCACGTCACCCGCCACGTGGGACCTGTACCCCGCCACCATGCATGGCGGGGTTCAGTGCATTTGCCCCGCCATGCATGGTGACGGGGCCAAACGGGTTAGATTTTAAAAAAAATTCAAACGCGGGTTAAATTTAAAATTTGTTTCAAATTTGGACTAAAAATAAAAAAATTCTCATCCAGTAATTAAAAATACATTAGAAATAGTTGTATTCAAGAAAAAAAACAAAAGAAATAGTTCTGAGCAGTACTTAAAACGTTTTGGGTGTTTTCCTCATCACTCTGCTATGAGAGACATAAAATAAACAAAGTGCAGATATATTACAGAGTTAATTACAAACTTACATTTAAAGCATGCAGATGCTTTGGAACTGTGTATATGCAAACTCTGTTGAACTCAGCTAGAAGATAATCCATGGCATCTAGTACCTGAGAAAAGAGACACATCAGATCAAGTCATGAAATCTCTTCTCTACTATAATGGAACACTTAAATTATACTTTGGTCCACCCAGTAAAACGTTCCATGCTGATAGCCTCCAACCATTGTGCATAAAAAAAATACACATAGAAATTCATCTCCATTAAAATCAATGGCTAATAAAACAACTACACCAAATCTGACGGTGACGGTTGGACGTGGGAAGCCAGACTTCTCACCCCGCGCCCTCCATCCCACGCACAGGCTTCAAACGCTCACCACCGCACACCCGGACGACTTCGACGCTCCCGAACAGGGATCGAAGGCTGCCATCATCGGAAAAAAAACAAAAAAGGAAACGCACGACTAAGGATGTGTTTAATTCGCGAAATATTTTGGTTTTTTTTGCTACTGTAGCACTGTCGTTTGCATTTATCAATTAGTGTATAATCATGGACTAATTAACCTCAAAAAATTCGTTTCGTGGTTTTCTACCGAACTGTGTAATTAGTTTTTTTCGTCTACATTTAATGCTCGATGTATACGTCCAAACCGTTGAGGTGACGAGAAATACCGAAAATTTTTGAACTAAACATTGCCTAATGCGAGCCGCCTCCTCCTGGATCGCGCTTCTTCCTTTTCCGTGGCTAGGGTTGCCTGCCATCGCCTCGCCGGTGCCGCTCGCGCCGCCGCCTCCGCCTCTTCGTCTTCCTCCGCCAATGGAGCACCAGCGGCGCGTCGGCGGCGGCCCCTCCGTGCGCTCGCTCCTGGGCTCCCGCTCCCATGTCCGGCGTCCCTGCTGACGCCGCTGCGGTCCACGTCCGCCTCCGCGTCGGAGTCCAGCGGCGGCGGCTCCTTGCTAGGTCCTGATCGGCGTCTGACGAGCAGCTGGATCTCAGGATTTACAGGTGAGACCGCCAGCCACTAGCTCGGGATTTACAGGTGAGACCGCCAGCCACCAGGCACGGCCCCGCATGCCACCAGGGCCGGCTGCTTCTTCCCCTACTCCGTGTCCAGCGGCGCTTCTTCCCCTCCTCCATGGCCGGCCGCTACAGTCTAGAGTCGGCTCTGTCGCCCCAAACCCTAGCAGCCGTCATATCCACTCCGCCTTGCCGTGTCTACAGCAGCTGAGGTACTCTTCATTTTTTCTGAATTTTATTTGAATGAACTCTGATATGAATTTAGGGCATGTAGGCATATGATTCATGAATCCTTAAGCAAGGCAACAATACCAATTTATTGACTTAGATGTTTAATTTCTGCAGTTTTTACGGGCACAAATACCATGGTGCGAATGGCTTCTAAAAGAATGTTTTTTTTTTGTTTCACCTCTGACTTTACCTTCATTGGCAAAGACGGCATCAAGTACTTTAGTAGCTGTTAGCAATCATTTCTACCAGGCGTCAATCATAGGGTCATTAATTCTGTAATGCTTCTGTTGTTGTTGGTTTGAGCTAATGACAGTATTAGTTCCCTCAGACTCACGTTTCCAGTTGTTCTGCTGTTCAGTTCATGCACATTAATACACATTGTACTTTGTGCCTCCACCCCTTGAGAATATACGCTTGCAAGAACATCTAGCTTCTTTTTCCAGTTATTCGAGGTTGCCAAAGAATTCAGGATAATTAGGATTTCTGACAAATTAACCTCTCTAGCTTTGCTTCTCACTCCAGTTTCTCCTATTGTAGGTTATGAACTTGTAAAATCTAATACAAGCCTTTCTAATTTTTTATTTCAGAAGGATGCAATTTTATTGCTTCATTGCCCATTTGACAGTTTTCTAGAAAGGAACTAAAAAGTTGTTATATGTCTGGTGAGATGTAAAGAATCTAATACAAGCCTTCCTATTTTTTTTATTTTCAGAAAGATGCAATTTGGTTTGTTAGTGAAAACTCATTATTTGAGCCATTTGATTTGGTAACATTCTTTGATGCATCATACCGAAAAGCGTTCTCTCATTAATGCTTATTTCCAGGGCAATCTGCAGCATGAGTTTGCTTATTTCCAGGGCAATCTGCAGCATGAGTACACTGGCATCAATTGGGAGTCCATCAATTGTGTCCTTGGATGGTCCTGGAGTAAGGCAGGAGCTGACCTTTCCTCAAGCTTCAATAGTTAAATAACTGGTGTCTGCCATTGAGTAAGTGCGTGTTCCTTAGCAAGCATTTTAAATATGTTCAAAATTTTCACAATTTCTGGTTAGTTCTGTTCGACCATGAAAAAAAATGAGAATTGTGTGCTGATGTTTGAGATTGTTGAAGCCTGGTCTAAACCTGAGGTCAACAACAAAATATATATACATTTTATTGGGCAGAGCAGATCTGACGCGGGTTTTGGTCCGTCTGTGTGTCGGTGGGGTTTTGTGGTGTCGCACAGAGCTAGTTAAGGTGTTGAGCAAGGCGGGGAAGGGCATGGACGAGGCGGTGGAGGCCGCAACCATCAGCGTGAGCGTGACGGGAACCAAGCCTCGCGAGCCTCTCTACCTGGCCGCCGCGAACGGGAACGCGGAGATGTGCCGGTTCCTGACCAAGACTTGTGGCGTCGATGCGACCGATTCTGATGGTAATTGTGTGTTCAGACTGCTTGTTCCTTATGTGGATCACACTGAAATCAAAAGGGTAGTTGGAATAAGTGATGGTACTATAAGCAAGTTTAACTTATTTTGATGATTAATTTGCTGACACTACCTAGCCGAATGTTTTCCTTATATAAGTAATGGTACGATAGGCAAGTTTAACAAAGTTTGCCCCAGGCCTCCCAAATTCCTCTGTGCATGTGAATTATTTCTCTGGTAACTCTGTTGGGAATAGTTCTGCAAGTCGATAGTTTCATTTGTTCCTTTTCTGATAAGCTATGTTTAGAAATCCTACTTTGTTTGCAGTATGTCGCTTATTGATGCCAGTTTTCATTTTTAGGACATTTCAAGGGGTTCGCAGTTGTTAGTTTAACTTATTTCCCAGGTTCGTGCTGTAACACATAGAAGACCAACACATGGCTGCAACATCAGTAAGCCAAATGCCCCTATCAGTAAGCTTGCATTGCTTTTCTAAAGCTGAGTTCATCCAGTAACTGGTGCCTAGGATTCTGTGAACTAGACCAACATCAGTTCGAGTAACAGGTCAAATTTATTATCCTGGTTTTGGACTCCATGCTGCTGCTACTCAGTCCTAAAAAAAGAATAACATTGGAACATTTAGCTGTTAAGCTGTTAATAAGTGTTTCGCCAGCAATCCATTTGTCATATTTATCTGGACCTCTGGGTTCTAAGCTGTAAAGTAAGGTTACTTTTGTAGGAATTTTGCAATATTATTATGCTCAGGTGATTTGTCAGATTTAGGAATTACATACATTGTTCTGGTGCCTCTAGGCCCTCGTGCATGTTACTTGTACTATTCTTCATATCTATAGCTAAGACCATCATGCACTGCTACTGGGGGCTGAACTTCGTTGTTGGGCAATCCAGCCGTCCAGCCAGTCCCAGGCATTCTTGTCAACATTTGCTCGGCGAGAAGGTATATGTAGCAGAACCTCCTAAATTAGATGGCCCACATGCACTTGTCATTATCCCTAAGACCTCTAACGGCTATGCATGTACACCAGATAACCTAAGAAGATCTGTCGGATGCCCTCGCAGGACCCCGATTCAACTACATTTGACAACTCATACTAGGATCAACAAATGAGTAACTGCAACATTACAACATTTGTTACAAAACTTTACATCAGAGTGCGGAAGAATAACAACAATGAATTTATAAATCATGATTAAGTTAACTTTTTACAAACTTAACTTGTATTGCGGAAGTCGAGTAGAACTATAGAAGATAACTTAGGTAGAACACCTAAGTCAGGAGAGGATAACCAGATCATATCGAGCCCATTAACATGACCTGACTAATAGCACCTGCAATAGGGGTTAACAAACCCTGAGTACTTAAGGGTACTTGTCGGTGTTCGGACCGAGGGGGGTCCTAAACCAACGAGTAAATGCTGCGTGACTCTTTCCTGGATGGTGATGCAAGGAGAACACACGGGGGTTTATCCTGGTTCGGGCAAAAAAAGGCCCTACGTCCAGCGGGGAAGAGAGGTTTGTATTTCCTTGCACCGAGGTGCTCGTGTAGGGGTTACAAGCAGGCGAGAGAGGGAGTCGAGCCCAAGTCTCAAAGAGAAAAAGGAGAAAGGTGGTTGCTTGAGATGTTGATCTCTTGATTTCGTTGCTCGGTCGGGTGGTTGGTTGTTTCGTCCTTCCGTGATGCTTCTTGTTTTTCTCCTCTTCTCCCCGTTGGTTCGCCCTGGCCTGCCCTTTTATAGGGCGAGAGGTGGCCAAGTCGAGGGGAGGCTTGAGGCGATGTTTCGTCGATTCCTGACTGTAGCGACGTGGCTTCGGGATGGCCGGCCATCCCTGGGTACCCTGGCGTGGTACGGGACAAGAGGGTGAAATGACCCAGAGCGCCATGCCATACCGTCCTTCGAGCTAAGTCGAGCGTTGGGGCCGGGTCGAGGCCGGGTCGAGGTCGGATGGATAAGGCCGAATCCCTGGTATCGCGGGGGACGGACCTTGTCTTATCCTCCCTCGAGGGTGATTGATGGTGAATAGTGCGCGGTATGGTGGATACAGTGACGGCTTTCACCTCCCATCACGGGATGGGCGGTAAAACAGTGAGACTTGACGTGGGTATTGTTCCCGCGTTGACCCATGTCGTAGCCATGCCGGTCGGTGGTAGTAGGTAACCGCATTGAATGCTATGGCTTTTGTCCCGGGTAGGTAAAGAAAGGGTGTCGAGGAGCCGGGGCGCGGTCGAGGCGCCCCGTCGAGCGGGCCTCGTACGAGTCGGAGCCGGGGTGCGGTCGAGGCGCCCCGTCGAGCGGGCCTCGTACGAGTCGGAGCCGGGGTGCGGTCGAGGCGCCCCGTCGAGCGGGCCTCGTACGAGTCGGAGCCGGGACGCGGTCGAGGCGCCCCGTCGAGCGGGCCTCGTACGAGTCGGAGCCGGGGCGCGGTCGAGGCGCCCCGTCGAGCGGGCCTCGTACGAGTCGGAGCCGGGGCGCGGTCGAGGCGCCCCGTCGAGCGGGCTATCTTTTCATTGTGGTTTCGGTTATGTTAGCGTTTTGGCGATAGCTGTGGGTACCCCCGTACTGTTGGTACCGACAGTAGCCCCCGAGCCTTTGGGTGAGTGTGTGATCACTCTCCCAGAGGTTAGTCAGAACTGGAGTCGTAGCGTCGTGATTTTTCCGGTGGGGGCGCGCGAGCGCACCCGCCGGGTGTAGCCCCCGAGGCCTCGGTGGAGTATGGAGACTCCTCCGAGGTCTTGTTCGCGTTTGATTGGGGGACATTTCGTTGCGGTCAAGCCCCCGAGCCTCGTGCGCGCGAGGTCGATCAGGGTCCCGGCCGTCTTTCGCTGTGCGACCCTCACGCTCCTTTTTCGAAAAAAGGAGGAGGGGTGGAGAATGTCGTACTACCCTCGTTTGGGCCCGAGTTACGACGATCTCCGGTGAGCTGCTAGCGGGGGAATTCGAGTGAGAACCCGTGCCCCGTTCGTTAGGGGTCGGCTAGTGGCCCGGAGGCGCCCTCAAAAATGCCAAGAAGCGGTCGTGTGGATCTCGATTCCCTTCGACAGGATTCGAGGGCTCGATGCCTCCCCCGGAGGGATTCCTACCACAACCTTCTCCTTTGGCCTCGAATACGTCCTGGGGTGCCTCGAGAGCGTGGCTCGAGCCCTTGGCCATGTACGGGCGCACCCTGGGTCGTCCCTAACTCTGTTGCTCGAGGGCAGCTGTCGAACCCCGTTCGAGGGCCAGCTTTCGCTCCCTCGAGACTTATTGCGGGCTTCGCACCCATTTTTGCGGTCGGGACCCCGAGCCTCGCACGCACGAGGTCGATCAGAGTCCCGGCCGTCTTTCGCGACCCTCACGCTCCTTTTTCGAAAAAAGGAGGAGGGGTGGAGAATGTCGTACTACCCTCGTTTGGGCCCGAGTTACGACGATCTCCGGTGAGCTGCTAGCGGGGGAATTCGAGTGAGAACCCGTGCCCCGTTCGTTAGGGGTCGGCTAGTGGCCCGGAGGCGCCCTCAAAAATGCCAAGAAGCGGTCGTGTGGATCTCGATTCCCTTCGACAGGATTCGAGGGCTCGATGCCTCCCCCGGAGGGATTCCTACCACAACCTTCTCCTTCGGCCTCGAATACGTCCTGGGGTGCCTCGAGAGCGTGGCTCGAGCCCTTGGCCATGTACGGGCGCACCCTGGGTCGTCCCTAACTCTGTTGCTCGAGGGCAGCTGTCGAACCCCGTTCGAGGGCCAGCTTTCGCTCCCTCGAGACTTATTGCGGGTTTCGCACCCATTTAAGACATACCTGGAGATATTTCGTTGGCCGGGCGCGTTTTTTCGGGAGACGAGATCGGCGCGGTATCGGCGTATGGTTACGACGTGGGGAGCGGCCACGTGCTCAGTCCCTGCGAGATATAAGGAAACGGTTAGGTGAGCGTGTTTATCGCGAAAAACTGCTCCTTACTTCTCGCGCGGCCGTTGGGCTTCCATCCGGGCATATAAAGCTAAGGCCTTGGGGTCTTCGTTCCCCACCGGTTACTTGCATCCCTGCAATCCTTTGCCCTAGACATCCCCTGCCACATCGCGTTCTCCGCCCGTCTCGCCGCAGCCACCGCATCCTTTCCTTCCATCCCCCTCCCGACGACATTGATGGCAGGAAAGAGTCAGATCCTCCCCGCCGACGACTGGGCCGCCTCGGTGACGGAGAGGAGGTTGGAGGAGTTGGTCGAGGACGGGCTGCTGCGGCCGAGGACGAACTTGGCGCGGCCGGAGTGGGTGGCGCCGCCCCTCGCCCACCAGGAGCCAGTGCCCCCTGAAGGGTACGTGGTGAGCTTCGTCAGCTTTCATGAGCGGGGGTTCGGCGTGCCGGCGTCGGTCTTCATGCGTGCGCTCCTCCACTACTACCGGGTGGAGCTTCATCACCTTTCCCCCAACGCCGTCGCGCAGGCCGCCATCTTTGCGGCGGTCTGCGAGGGCTACCTCGGGGTGGAGCCTCAGTGGAACTTGTGGCTTCATCTTTTTAAGGCCGAGCTCTTCGCCAAGAGGGCGGGGGAGAAAGGCGTCCTGTGCGCGGCCCGAGTGGGGAGCTGCGTGCTGCAGGTGAGATCGGGTCGGACGGATCTATACATCCCGGCCCGACTCATCTCCTCGAACAGTGGGTGGCACGAGGGTTGGTTCTACCTCCGCAATGATGAAAATCAGTTGCCGAGGTACACCGGCCGCGTGCTGACTGCTCGAGAAGAGCATTGGTCGTACGGAGTGCCCGAGGCCGAGAAGACGCGCTTGGATCCGCTGCTGGCGGCGCTGCAGCAGCTTCGCCTTCGGGGCCTGACGGCTGCGGCGGTGGCTGCGGGCTTCCATCGCCGCAGAGTGATGCCGTTGTGCCAGCGTCGTCTCCGCCTGGACCAGATGACTCCGGAGGCAAACCTGGAGGGTACCCGGATGTCCCACGAATCCCTCACCCTTGAGGAGGTCCTCCGGCGGGCTCGCCGGATGGTCGGGAACTTCAAGGCGGAGGAGGCCAATCAGGTTCCCATGAGGCCTACCGAAGGGTGCGAATCCGTGGTACGTATCTCGGGGCTGAGGTATTGCTTTTCTTGTTTTTCTGTGGATTTCGCTGATGTGGTCGAGGCCGGCGTGTAGGATTTGTCGGCGTTGCGGGAAACGCGCCCGCCGGTCCCGGAGGACCGGCCCGCCCGGGAGGCCCGACGCCTGCATGCCTCCCAGAAGAAGCAGGCCAAGGAGACAGCCAAGAAGCGGGCGATCCGCAAGGCCAAGAAGGCGGAGGCGTTGAAGAAGCGCCGGCGCCAGCAGACCATCGACGGAGTGCCCCTGTCGCCGTCACCTTCCGAGACAGTCTCGGGGGAGGACGACAGCAGCAGCGACGAAGATGACGATGCCCTGTCGCGGTATGAGATTGCGACCAGGCTTGGGGATCTCCCCGACATTCGCCCCCTGCTGGAGCCTATCAGGGGAGGGTCCTCCTCGGTCGTCGTGGTCGAGGTCGAGAGGAAGAAGGTGGAGAAGGAATCTGGCCCCTCGAGGGGAGGGGCCGTTTTACCCCGGACCCGACGAGAGGGGTCGACGGGGACGTCCGCACCAGCCGGGGCCTCGCAAGCTCTGGCAGGGGCGGAGACGGTGGTACCGGCGTCGTCATCGGCGGCGGCGCCGGCGGGAGTAAAGACCCGAGGCCAGCTGGCCTCGGAAGCACAAAGGGCGCAGTGCGGTGTGTCGGCCGGGGCTCCCAGGAGCGCTCGGCCTGCTGGTGAGGCCGCCGCGAGGCCACCAGCGGCCGTCCCGGGAGGCTCGAGCCGCGCAGGGTCGAGGTACTTGGTGCCGATTTCCGGGTAAGTATCTCAACTTGGTCGTCCTGCCTTTCCCAAAGTCCGTTGGCCGACAATCCTTCTCACTTCGCAGGCTGAAGCGGAAGGCGGAGCCAATGGGGCCTACCCCTGTGAAGTCGCTGCGAGCCAGCGCCGTTGTCCTCAACCGGACGGCGGAGCAGGACGCGGCCTGGGTCCGTCAGGTCGAGGCCGCGAAAGGGCGCCTGCGACATCAACAAGGGTCAGCCAACGCCGCGGCGGTTGCCGGCCCGGAGCCCGCCGTCGAGGGGGCCGAACCGGCGAAGGCGGCGGCTCTTGACGTGGTCGAGGCGGGGCCCAGGCCGTCGGGGACGGCCGAGGCTGCCGTTGCGGTCGCGACGAGCGAGGCACCCGTCCGCGACGCGGAGCGGGCGGGTGCTGACGTGACCAGGGAGGAGGTCGCGTCGGTGTCAGGGCAAGAGACGGTCCTGGCGAAGGGGTCGCAGCCGCGACAAGGCCCGTTGGCAGAGCCAACGGGCATGGTGGAGGTCGGGGCGGTCGAGCCCCTATCCGGAGCACACGAAGAAGAGGCGCCGACTCCGGCGGTGCCGACGGTCGAGGCGCAGGTACCGGAGCTGTCGTCGGTCGAGGCGCCGGCTCCGGAGGCGCCGGCGGTCGTAAGTGCCCGCCCTCACGCTCCCCTCGACAACATCTCCCTGGACAAGGGAAAACAAACGATAGAGGTCGAGGGGGGTGAGGTCGCGGACCAGGCCGGTGTCGCGACGGCCGTTGGAGAGGTGGATACCGCGGGCGAGGCCGGTCCTTCCACGGGACCGGGAGACGCCCCGGCCGGGTCGTCCTCCTCGTGGCCCGACATCGCCGCGCTGGCGATAGCGCGGGTCGAGGCGGAGCTGCCGAAGTGGGGGGGGGCGTCCCTTGAGTTCAGGGACGCTACGAACCCCGACGCCGAGCCCGTCTTTGTCCTTAGCGACAAAGACGAAGTGCACCGATGGGAGTACCTCGAGGGCATCCGCCAGCACCTCGACCGGTTGCTTCGAGTGGCGTCCGGCGCTGTGCGGAGTATGGGGGATGCCACCGAGGTATGATCGACCCGTCGGCTCGCTTGATAGGCTGTTTTTTCTTCGGATTTGTGACCTTTTCGAATCGCGTTCAGGAGCTGAAGGAGTACTCCCGCCGCAAGTCGCTCTTCATCCGGGACGAGAGTGGCGTGTGGGGCGCGCTGTCCCAGCAACGGGTTCTGGTCGAGGAGGCCCAGAAACGGCTATCCGATCGGAACGCCGAGATGGCTGAACTGCGCGTCGCATACGCCACATTGAAGGAAGAGGCGGCGCAGGCATGGGCGGCCGAGGCCGTGATGCGCACAAGCCTGGACAAGGCTCGGGAGGAGGCTGCCCAGGCACGCAGGGACCTCGAGCCCTTGTCTGCGCGGGTGAAGGAGCTCGAGGAGGATGTTTCCTAGGTCAGTCTTCAGCGCGACGCCTTCCATGCCGAGATCACGACGCTGCAGGGAGCCGTCCAAAAGAAGGACGCAGCTCTCGAGTCTGCTCGGCAGGAGGTCGAGGCGCTAAAGGCAGCCATCCGTGACAAGGACAGCGCCTTCCTGGGGCTCGAGCGAACATATGGGGACTCCGCGACGAGGTCGTGGGCCTGCAGACCCACGTCGAGGGTAAGTGTGGTTGTTATAGTCACGACGTTGAAGGCCCCGCGTTGGGCACTAATTTGTTTGTCGTGTTTCAGAGCTGGAGAGAGAGAACCGAGAGGCCCAATCGTGCGCCAACTCCTTCCAGAGCCTCTTCGAAGCCGAGGTCCGGAGGACCCAACTTCTCCAGGGCGCAATCACCACTGTGTGTGATGGCCTAGGGGTCGAGCCCGACACCGACACCGGGGAAGATGTTCCGGGGAACTCCTTCGTCCGACGGATGGTGGCGCTGGGCCGCCTTGCCCGGGAGAAGATACGGAACGGCCTCCATCACGGCGTGAAGAGGGCGCTGGCCGTCGTCCGTTCGGGGTTTGTGTTTGACATGAGGCTCGTTGCCGAGGGCTTCATCATAGACCCCGATCGGACGGACGAGGAGAACGAGGACGCCTGCGTGGAGCTGATCGAAGCCGCCGAAGAGCCTGGGAGTCGTCTGGCCTCGTTTTTTGAAGCCGAGGTGGTTCCTCCTGCCGACGACGAAGGCCTGTGAGCCAAATCTGGGCATGAAGGCCCATGTAATAAGTTAGTATTTCGAATTTTGATCGTGGTGGCCGCGGAGGCCTAAAAGACTCGAAACATAAACCGGTTCGCGGTTGATTCAGTTTTACTCGAGCTTTTCTTCCCTTTATCGCACGGATCGTGTTCTCGCGTGATTTACCTAGCGCGCAGCTACATTCTTTGGCGTAAGGGAGCGAGTGGAGGTACCGTAGCCTCGGAGGCGTAAGTGATCTCGCGGCTCGACTGCCCTCGAGCTTCAGGGTGATGTTGCGGCCTAGTAAATCGTGTGAGAGCCTGATCTAAGCGACAGGGGGTATGTTCTTTTTTAATTTTAGGAACCGTTGTTTAGATCTTCTCAGCGTGAAGGCGTACCTCTAAAAGGCGCAAGGGTCGAGTGGAGGTACCGTAGCCTCGGAGGCGTAGGTGATGCTCCAGGCTCGAGAGCCCTTTCGAACCTTAGGGTGCTCTTTCAGCGAAGTCGATCTAAGAAACGGTTCTTAAATTTAAAAAAGAGCACAAGTTTTTTCGGTTTTTTGGGGACCGGGGGTTCCCCCCTTGCCAGCCCCCGAGGGAGGGTCGACGCTGGGAGTGCAGGGTCGATCCTTCCTCATTACGAAACGAAACATTTTGAACATCGCTGTATTCTTTATTGACGAAAAAGGAAATACAGAGCCTCGAGGCTTTTTAAGGAAAGAAGCGACGTAGCTGTTCAATGTTCCAAGCGTTGGTGAGGGTTTCGCCCTTCTCGTTGGATAGCTTGTAGGTGCCCGGCTTTAGTACTTCTGCGATGATGTACGGCCCTTCCCATGGTGGTGTGAGCTTGTGCCGTCCCTTGGTGTTCTGGTTCCGCCGTAACACCAAGTCACCAACGTTGAGGTCACGCTTGCGGACGTATCTGTCGTGGTAGCGTCGGAGACCCTGCTGGTACCTGGCAGAATGCAACAGAGCCACATCTCGGGCTTCCTCGAGCTGGTCGAGGGCGTCCTGTCTCGTGGCGTCGTTGTGTCCTTCGTTGTATGCCTTCAACCTCGGGGACCCGTATTCTATATCGGTTGGTAGCATAGCCTCAGACCCGTAGACTAAGAAGAACGGAGTGAACCCCGTGGCTCGACTCGGCGTTGTTCTTAGGCTCCACAGGACCGAGGGTAGCTCGGCAGCCCATTTTTTTCCGTGTTTGTTTAGTTTGTTAAAGATTCTGGGCCTCAGGCCTTGTAGAACCATGCCGTTGGCACGTTCCACTTGCCCGTTTGTTTTTGGATGAGCCACGGCCGACCAGAGCACACGAATGTGGTGGTTGTCGCAGAAATCCAAAAACTTCTTGCCAGTGAACTGGGTGCCGTTGTCCGTGATGATACAGTTGGGGACCCCGAAGCGATGAACAATGTTAGTGAAGAAGAGTACAGCTTGTTCGGACCTGATGCTGGTGATAGGGCGGGCCTCGATCCACTTGGAGAATTTGTCGATTGCGACGAGCAAGTGGGTGAAGCCGCCGGTCGTCCTTTTCAGTGGTCCGACAAGGTCGAGCCCCCAAACGGCGAACGGCCATGTGATGGGGATAGTTTGTAGGGCATGTGCCGGAAGATGAGTCTGTCTCGCATAGTACTGACAACCTTCGCAGGAGCGTACTAGCTTGACAACGTCGGAGACCGTGGTCGGCCAATAGAATCCTTGTCGAAAGGCGTTTCCGACAAGGGTTCGAGGCGCAGCGTGGTGACCGCAAGCCCCCGAGTGAAGATCGCCGAGCAGATTTCTGCCTTGCTCTTTCGTGATGCAACGTTGGAGGATACCGGTAGGGCTACGACGGTAGAGCTCCCTGCTGTCGCCCATGATCACAAAAGTTTTGGCCCGGCGTGCGATCCGTCGAGCCTCAGTCCTATCCGAGGGGAGGTCCCCCTGGATGAGGTAGTCGAGGTACGGGATGCGCCAATCAGGCTCGAGGTCAGACGGTGACATCGAGTCTTCCACCTGCATGGCTTCAGCCCCAGTCGAGGGGGCTTCTGCCTCAGGTGGAAGGTCGATCGACGCCTCGTCGACCCCCCCGTCTGGCCTGAGGTCGACGGATGGGCGCTGAAGGTCTTTCGCAAAGACGTCCAGTGGAACCGTGGCTCGACCGGACGCGATTTTTGCCAGTTCATCAGCGGCCTCATTATACCTGCGTGCGATGTGGTTGAGCTCGAGGCCATGAAACTTGTCCTCGAGGCGCCGTACTTCTTGGCAGTAGGCCTCCATCTTGGGGTCGCGGCAGCTCGAGTTCTTCATGACCTGATCGATCACGAGTTGAGAGTCGCCTCGGACGTCGAGGTGTCGGACCCCGAGCTCGATGGCGATTCTCAACCCCGTGACGAGTGCCTCGTATTCGGCGACGTTGTTAGACGCAGGGAAATGAAGCCGGATGACGTAGCGCATGTGAACCCCGAGGGGTGAGACGAAGAGCAAGCCCGCGCCTGCTCCCGTTTTCATCAATGACCCGTCGAAGTACATGGTCCACAGCTCCGCCTGGAGCTGTGCAGGTGGGAGTTGTGTGTCAGTCCACTCGGCCAGAAAATCTGCTAATACTTGTGACTTGATAGCTTTTCGCGGCGCATAGGACAATGCCTCGCCCATGAGCTCGACCGCCCATTTGGCAATCCTACCCGAGGCTTCCCGGTTCTGGGCTATCTCTCCCAAGGGGAAAGAAGAAACCACAGTAACCGGGTGACCCTCGAAGTAGTGTCGGAGCTTGCGCCGTGTCAAGATGACAGCATACAGCAGTTTCTGGATCTGTGGGTATCGACACTTTGTCTCTGAGAGCACCTCGCTAACGAAATAGACCGGCCTCTGGACGAGCAAGGTGTGTGCCTCCTCGGCCCGTTCGACAACCAGGGCAGCACTGACTACTTGTGATGTCGCGGCGACATAGAGTAGGAGTGGTTCCCCCGGGGTCAGAGGGACGAGGATCGGTGAGCTAGAGAGGGTGGCTTTCAGTTTCGTGAGAGCCTCCTCAGCCTCGAGGTTCCAGGAAAAATGGTCCGATTTCCTCAAGAGACGGTACAGAGGGAGTGCTTTTTCGCCGAGGCGCGAAATGAAACGGCTGAGTGCCGCCAAGCAACCTGTGACTCTCTGTACGCCTTTGAGATCTCGAATGGGGCCCATCTTGGTGATTGCAGAGATTTTTTCAGGGTTGGCCTCGATGCCACGTTTAGATATGATAAACCCTAAAAGCATACCTCGTGGGACGCCGAAGACACATTTCTCTGGATTGAGTTTGATGTTTTTTGCCCTGAGGCAATTGAATGCAACGTCGAGGTCGCTGACCAGATCGCCGGCACGTTGGGTTTTGACCACGATGTCGTCGACGTAAGCCTCGACGGTCGACCCAATGTGCCCCCCGAAAACATGTTGCATGCATCGCTGGTACGTTGCCCCTGCGTTCCGGAGACCGAAGGGCATCGTAACGTAGCAATACATGCCGAATGGGGTGATGAATGAAGTCGCGAGCTGGTCGGACTCCTTCATTTTGATTTGGTGGTAACCGGAGTATGCATCTAAGAATGAGAGAGTTTCACATCCCGCGGTGGAATCAACGATTTGATCAATGCGTGGCAAAGGGAAGGGAACTTTCGGACATGCTTTATTTAAACCAGTATAGTCTACGCACATCCTCCATTTCTCACTCTTTTTTCTAACTAAGACAGGATTAGCTAGCCACTCGGGATGATGAACCTCCTTGATGAACCCGGCCTCCAACAGTTTGTGTATCTCCTCGCCGATGATCCTGCGCTTCTCCTCGTCGAAGCGGCGCAGGCGTTGCTTCACCGGTTTGGCTCCGGCCCGGATCTCCAAGGCGTGCTCGGCGACTTCCCTGGGTATGCCCGGCATATCCGAGGGACTCCACGCAAAGATGTCGACGTTCGCGCGGAGAAAGTCGACGAGCACTGCTTCCTATTTAGGATCGAGGGTGGCGCTGACGTTCAGCGCCCTCCCCTTGGGATCAGCGGGGTCGAGGGGTACGAGCTTGACGTCTTCGACGGGCTCGAAGCTGCCGGCATGGCGTTTTGGGTCGGGGATCGCATTGGCTAGACCGTCGAGGTCTGCGGCCAAGATCGCTGACCCAAAAACAGCCTCGCCGTGCTCGACGCACTCGACGTCGCACTCGTAGGCATGTTCAAACGAGGGCCCTACAGTGATGACACCGTTTGGGCCAGGCATTTTGAGCTTGAGGTAGGTGTAGTTCGCGATCGCCATGAACTTGGCGTAGCATGGGCGTCCCAGGATAGCGTGGTACGTTCCACGGAATCCGACCACTTCGAAAGTGAGAGTTTCCTTTCGGAAGTTGGCCGGTGTGCCAAAGCAAACAGGCAGATCGACCCGCCCGAGGGGTTCCGCCCGTTTCCCTGGCACGACTCCGTGGAAGCCCCCGACGCTAGGCTGGAGGCGCGCTCTGTCGACCCCCAAGAGGTCGAGGGTCTGAGAGTAGATAATGTTGAGGCTGCTTCCGTCGTCCATGAGCACTTTGGTGAGGCGTGTGTTGGCGATGACGGGGTCAACGACGAGTGGATAGACCCCCGGTTTGGGGACGTAGTCTGGGTGGTCATCACGGTCGAAAGTGATGGCCACCGCAGACCAATCAAGGAAACGGGGTACTGCCGATTGTACGGAGAAGACCTCGCGCCGCTCTCGCTTGCGCTGACGCGCAGAGAGGCAGGTCGAGGGTCCTCCGTAGATCATGTAGCAGTCGCGGATCTCGGGAAATTCCCCGTCCTTGTCGTCACCCTTAGGGTCCTCCCCCTTGTCGTCCTTCTTGGCGCCGGCACCCCCGAAGTACCTGCGCAGCATGTGACAATCCTCGAGGTTATGGTTAGTGAGTCCCTTGTGGTAGGGACACGGCTCTTTGAGCATTTTGTCGAAGACGCCCCCGCCGGGGGGGCCTCGAGGTTTCTTGTGCTCGGTAGCAGCGACGAGCTCGTCGGCCGGGGCCTCGAGCTTGCCCTGCTGGCCTTTCTTCTTCTTGCGGTTGTTTCTCTTGGGGCCTCGGGTGGAACTCGCGGGGTCGTCGACCTTCTGCTCCTCCCTCGCCGGCTCGCCGCCAAAGATCACACCAATCGCCTCCTCGCCGGAGGCGAAGTTGGTGACGATGTCCATCAATCCGTTGGCAGTGAGCGGGGTGTTACGGCCCAACTCCCGGACCAACTCCTTACAGGTGGTACCGGAGAGGAAGGCCGTAATCACGTCGGAGTCGGTGATGTTGGGGAGCTCGGTGCGCTGCCGGGAGAAGCGCCGGATGTAGTCCCGGAGGGACTCATCTGGTTTCTGCTTGCAGCCCCGGAGGTCCCACGAGTTGCCGGGGCGCATGTAGGTTCCCTTGAAATTTCCCTCGAACACCCTCACGAGATCGTCCCAGTCGTGGATCTGCCAAGGTGGGAGATCCTCGAGCCAGGCTCGGGCGGTGTCGGAGAGGAACAGGGGGAGTTGCCGAATGATGACCCGGTCGTCGGTGGCCCCGCCCAACTGACACGCCAAGCGGAAATCGGCGAGCCAAAGTTCGGGTTTGGTCTCGCCGTTATACTTGGTGAGAGTCGTGGGGGGACGGAACCGAGCCGGGGGCACCGTCTCACGGATAGCCCTACTGAACACCCGAGGGCCTGGAGGTTCGGGTGAAGGGCTACGGTCTTCCGAGCTGTCGTAGCGTCCGCCCCTGTGGACGTGGTAGCCTCGAGCTACACCGTCACCGTGTTTGCGTGTGCGACGCTCGACGATGTTGCCACGGGTGTCTCGAGGCTCGCGGTCGTTGGTGATGGGCTCCGGGGCAGGTGCTACCCGGTTTCGTCGGGTAGGCTCGGGATGAACCGAGGCTTCTCTCTCCCGTCGGGAAGGCTCGAGGGTCCGCTCCGAGGCTGCTTCGCGCCGTCTCGAGGCAGAGCTCTCGGCCTGCTGCATGGCGGCACTCTCGAGGAGTCCTCGGATTTCGTCTCGAGCCCGACGGGCGTCAGGGTTTGACGGCTCGGGCATGTTGCGCAGGAGCATGGCAGCGGCGACAACGTTTTGGCTGGCTCGAGCGAAAACCGGGGGGTCGACCGCCCGGTCCTCGTCGATGCGACGGTTGACGTCGCGAGCCCTCTCACGAGCTCTCCCGCCAAATGCGTGTTCCGCACGCTCACGCTCGAGGGTTTGCTGGAGAAGATCCAGGTTTTCGCGTTCCTCGTCAAGCTGGTCCTGCAACTCGCGAATCTGTCCGAGCTGCGCTCCTTGACCCGCAAGGAACTGGGGCTCGTTTCGCTCGGCAGGAAGCTCGACATGAGGGGGCGTGTGCCTTTCTTCGACCGGCTCTTCGTCCTCTGATTCCGAGGTGTTTTCAACGTCGATGTTGAAGTACTCACGAGTCGGATCATAGGTGTCGTCAGCCGAGTCGGAGTCAGGTGCGCCAAAGTAGTAATATGACGGGGGAATGTGTGGCCGATGCCAACCATCACCGAGGTGGTGACGTGGAGAAGCAGTCACACGAGGTTCTGTTTCCGGTGTCTCCGTAGAGTCCCGATAATCAGAAGCCGGCGTGGACGCAACGAGGTTCAGAGTGGAGCGTAGATGGTGTCCGGGGAGTTCCTCATAAGCGCTCATGCGAGTGCTCACGGAGGATGCATACACCCGGGCAACCGAGTCCAGCCCAAACGGGAATGGCGATGGGGAGGTCACTGCCCGTGGCGAGATAGATGCTACGGACAGTGGTGTCTCACCGGACGGGGGAGCGGCGGGATTCCTCGTCGGCACGCGACCCTCGGCCAGGCTCATCCTTCCCAAATCTTCCAAAAGGAGATCTGGGCTGGCGCCTGTCTGGGGGGTGCCGGACCGGGGGATCCCATCGCCCTCCGTCAGGTAGAGACGGTGGTTGTACCGGGCTCGCCGTCGCCGGGCGGCCCGCGACCGCCTGGAGCGACGGTGCCGATTGACTGCTCCCCCGGGCTGGGAGAGCTCGTAATCTTCGTCGGTTGGGTGCCTGGGTGGGAGTAGGACCATGTCGTAGCTAGAGCCGAGCGACATGAACTCCAAACTCCCAAACCAGATCACCGTACCCAACGGGATCGGGCGTTCGGGGTTAGCCATCTAGGAAGAACGGCGACAAAGCGAGGTTTGCACGCAGCGCTCCCCTACCTGGCGCGCCAACTGTCGGTGTTCGGACCGAGGGGGGTCCTAAACCAACGAGTAAATGCTGCGTGACTCTTTCCTGGATGGTGATGCAAGGAGAACACACATGGGTTTATCCTGGTTCAGGCAAAAGAAGGCCCTACGTCCAGCGGGGAAGAGAGGTTTGTATTTCCTTGCACCGAGGTGCTCGTGTAGGGGTTACAAGCAGGCGAGAGAGGGAGTCAAGCCCAAGTCTCAAAGCGAAAAAGGAGAAAGGTGGTTGCTTGAGATGTTGATCTCTTGCTTTCGTTGCTCGGTCGGGTGGTTGGTTGTTTCGTCCTTCCGTGATGCTTCTTGTTTTTCTCCTCTTCTCCCCGTTGGTTCGCCCTGGCCTGCCCTTTTATAGGGCGAGAGGTGGCCAAGTCGAGGGGAGGCTTGAGGCGATGTTTCGTCGATTCCTGACTGTAGCGACGTGGCTTCGGGATGGCCGGCCATCCCTGGGTACCCTGGCGTGGTACGGGACAAGAGGGTGAAATGACCCAGAGCGCCATGCCATACCGTCCTTCGAGCTAAGTCGAGCGTTGGGGCCGGGTCGAGGCCGGGTCGAGGTCGGATGGATAAGGCCGAATCCCTGGTATCGCGGGGGACGGACCTTGTCTTATCCTCCCTCGAGGGTGATTGATGGTGAATAGTGCGCGGTATGGTGGATACAGTGACGGCTTTCACCTCCCATCACGGGATGGGCGGTAAAACAGTGAGACTTGACGTGGGTATTGTTCCCGCGTTGACCCATGCCGTAGCCATGCCGGTCGGTGGTAGTAGGTAACCGCATTGAATGCTATGGCTTTTGTCCCGGGTAGGTAAAGAAAGGGTGTCGAGGAGCCGGGGCGCGGTCGAGGCGCCCCGTCGAGCGGGCCTCGTACGAGTCGGAGCCGGGGTACGGTCGAGGCGCCCCGTCGAGCGGGCCTCGTACGAGTCGGAGCCGGGGTGCGGTCGAGGCGCCCCGTCGAGCGGGCCTCGTACGAGTCGGAGCCGGGACGCGGTCGAGGCGCCCCGTCGAGCGGGCCTCGTACGAGTCGGAGCCGGGGCGCGATCGAGGCGCCCTGTCGAGCGGGCCTCGTACGAGTCGGAGCCGGGGCGCGGTCGAGGCGCCCCGTCGAGCGGGCTATCTTTTCATTGTGGTTTCGGTTATGTTAGCGTTTTGGCGATAGCTATGGGTACCCCCGTACTGTTGGTACCGACAGTACTCAACAAGACTTACTCGACTAAGAAAAAGACTCCAAGGGCATGCTAGCTTTAGGGAATCAAGGTACGGGTATTCAAGAATCAAAATTATTTTGCAGAAAAGCTTACTAAAGTAAGTCCTTACCTTCAATTTTTATTTTTTTTATCATTGATGGTTCATTAACCAATTCTAAGTGATCCTAA
Source organism: Saccharum hybrid cultivar R570 (assembly GCA_038087645.1). Lineage (NCBI taxonomy): Eukaryota > Viridiplantae > Streptophyta > Magnoliopsida > Poales > Poaceae > Saccharum > Saccharum hybrid cultivar. Next base: position 10,698,668 of record JAQSUU010000153.1, read on the forward strand.
TCTAGATCAAAGTAATTCTCATCAAATTCTTTCAGGTCCTTCCATGTTTTCATTCCTTAACTACGATGCAGGACAGGTGATTGAGTCTCCATAACCGAGGAGCAACGACGATTCGAACTGATTATACCCAGCTGAGGATCTCTAACCTCACGACATATGTAGAACCAAAACTTGCATATGCCAACCCTCATTTAGATCTCCTAAAACCAGACCGTGTCCATCGCCACCCGAGAGTACAGTACTCCTCGAACCAGGCCTAATTCTAGCCTCGAGGGTACACACTACTCCCGCCATCTCTCCGCTCCCAATGCGATGTTAGACGTTCTCGAAATGGAATCACCAACATCTTGGGCTTACCCAAGGCATGAGGCTAGTTGCAAAGTCTCGAAACACAAACATGACTACAACGTACGGTCCTTAACTGACAAGGCGGAAACACTACATTAAGACTCATTTTCCAATGCATGTTTGCAGTGGTCAAACCACCCGCCCGATCTTCAAGTTCATTCTTATATTCTAATATTCGTTAAGTATGCCGTCATGGCCATATAAACATTCATTTAAAAAGCTTAATTCAGTAAGCATGGCAAAACATACTACACATTTTCAGTAAAACAGGTATCATGGGTGATATCGCAATAATCAAGGATGATAATGCAGCAATTGGGTTATCACTCAACTCCTAATTACTTAATGCAGTAAACCATAGTATAAATAATAAAGATTTGTAAAACTCAAGGTAGGGTTTAAATGCACCGGGGCTTGCCTTGCTCTGACGCGACGACTGACTCGGGCTCAAAGACTCCGACCTCCGGTCCGGAACCCACCGACGACAACTCTTCTCCGGAGACTTGGTCGCCAACTTCAACTTCTTCGAAAGCGAGAACTACACGAGCATATAACATGTTTCAACATGATGCGGTGATAAACATGATGCTTGATGATGATATGCCACGGTTTACGACTTTTTTTCTCGAACTACGCAGGAGAGCTGCGCGTCATTTCATTAAGGTAGAAAAGATAAGTACACGAGTCCAGAAGGACCCAAACCCGAGTACAAAGAACAAACACACACACTCACACCACACCTCACAAATAGACAAGCTAGAAACTCATAAAATGACCAGGAATACAACCAGCGACCCAAGGGCCTAAACACTAAGGGACAACAACCTGGGTATGAGCTCTTGGAGCTTAGAAGCCCCTGCAGAACACCAGAGACCACCCTCCCTACTCACAGCCCTCAGCACCACTTGAAGACTCGGCCTCGAATTCACGAACACGCAATCATTGCGGTGTTTCCAAATCTCCCAATCCACCAAGATTATTAAAGAGTTGAGGCCCTTGCACGCTTCTTTTGGTACAGCTCTGACAACTTTACTCCACCAACCAGAGAAACGACCCACCGAAAGATTAGGTGCTAAATGTACTATGCCCAAGAGCTGAAAGATCGAAACCCAGATTTGACGAGCAAATACACAGCCAACCAAAAGGTGACCGATTGTTTCCTCAGTCTGATCACAAAGGGGGGCAGACCTCTGGGTGTGGCAGACCCTGTTTTGCTAAGCGGTCTGCCGTCCAACACCGGTTATGAACCATTGAAAGCATCTAGGCCCCAGTGTTAGTTTCGGCAATTGATGACAACGCATTACTACCATGACTAACGTGTGTTTTGCAGAAACGTTGGTAAGTTAGGTCATGGAGATGATAACTGCTTTGGGCAATATGGTATTCATGTCCTGGAAATCGTTTCGGTTTTCAAAGGATCAACGACAAGATTAAGGACGGTTAGTTCCGGATGTCAAGGTGTTGAGTTACATCTGGAATAGTCGTTAGGATCTTTGTTTCTTCCTTTGACCGTACTATAAAGGGGGGGGCATGAGCGAGTAGCTTGATCTAGGTGAGTCTTGTGTTTAGGTGTGGTGCACACTTGTCAAACTTAGCACTAGGTAGCTCGAGAAAAGCTTAGAGTTCAGTTGGAAGCAACTTGGTTCAAGTTGCGTCGCGTTTAGAAGACGTTTGAGCCGTTTACCTATGATCGGACGCGGTCCTGGTCATGACCGGCGCGTCCGGTCAGTACTAACTCTTCACTGCGAGTTCAACTGATCGACCGGACGCGGTCCTTGAGAGGACCGGACGCGGTGGTCAGTCTGACACGTGTTTCAGAGGGTAAACAGCGTAATCGGACGCGACTGTGAAGTGATCGGCGCGTCCAGTCACGTTCCAGTAAGGTCCCGTGGTGACCTGACGCGTCCGGTCACCTATGATCGGACGCGGTCAGCGTCCGGTCATTGTTCCAGTAAGGTCCCGTGGTGACCTGATGCGTCCGGTCACCTATGATCGGACGCGGTCGTGCGTCAGGTCACTTTTCCAGTAAGCTATTGCTTGATCGGCGCATACGGTCATCCCTGATCGGCGCGTCCGGTCATCTCAGACCGGCGCGTCCGGTCATCACAGATCGGCGCGTCCGGTCACTCAGCGCAGCTTTCGGTTTTCGACCGTTATAACTGACCGGCGCGTCCGGTCATGTCGACAGGCGCGTCCGGTCAGTGCGCGTTTTGCTGATTTGAAAGGTAACAGTTGGATTTGTTTGAGGGGTGTATAAATACATCCCCTCCACCTCTTTTAGAGGTCTCTTGCTCATTTGTTCAGCTGAGAAACACCTTTAGAGTGCAAGGGAGTGCAAGAGCCCTAGTGAGGATAGAGATTTGCGAATCAAAGTTTGAGAATCCTCTCTAGTGACAAGAGTCTAACAAGTGTGCATCCATCTTCTCATTAGGCTTGTTGTGGTCAAGTGAGAGTTCTAGCTTGTTACTCTTGGTGATCGCCATCTCCTAGACGGTTTGGTGGTGATTAGGAGTTTGGTGATCATCCGACGAGATTGTGGGTGACCCAACTCAAGGTGTGAGCGGTTTTGGGTGATTCGCCGCGACGGAGTGTCGAAGAATCAACCCGTAGAGAGCACTTGATCCTTGCGCGGATCAAGGGGGAGCTACACCCCTGCGCGGGTGCTCCAACGAGGACTAGTGGGGAGTGGCGACTCTCCGATATCTCGGCAAAACATCGCCATGTTCCTAACCCTTACTTTCAATCATTTACTTTCGTGCATTATTTTCATTGCTTGTTTACTTTCCTAGAATTGCCATGCTAGTCTAGGATTGGAACTTAGGGTGCAAAACTCTTATCAATAGAATCACAAGGAACACTAGTAGACACTAGGGGTGAAGTTTGGCTTGTAGGAGTTAATTCTTGCAATTAATTTTTAGAAAAACCCAATTCACCCCCCCTCTTGGGCATCTTGATCCTTTCAATTGGTATCGGAGCTGTGTTGCTCTTTTTTTAGGCTTCACCGCCTAGAGCAAGATGTCTAATGGGGAAGGACCACCTCCCACTTTTGAGGGAGACGATTTTCTATATTGGAAAATTCGTATGGAGGCGTACCTCGAAGCCATAGATGTTGGGTGCCTTAGAGCCGCAACCGAAGGGCTTCCTCCTATAAGGGACCCCGCTAACCCAAGTGGTGACGAGGAGAAATACGACCGGTGGAATGCAAAGGCAAAAATGCAATCTACCGGGCACTAGGCAAAGATATCTTCAATCATGTGCGTAATGCCAAAAACGCTCATGAATTGTGGAAAAATCTTTGTGCTCTCCATGAGGGAACTAAGAGTGAGCGTGAGGAACGCTATCATATTGCTCTAAAGAAAATTAATTCTTTTGAGATGCTTCCCAAAGAAAGTGCTAATAAAATGTACACTCGTTTAAATGTTCTTGTAGAAGATCTCAATGCTCTTGGACTCACTAAAATGAGTCAATCGGATGTTGCAAGGAGGATCTTGAGTGTTCTTCCCGTTGAGAAGTATGGACACATTATCACCGTATTTCACCAAAGTGATCTCTCCACCGCAACACCAACTCAAGTATTGGGAAAGATCAACGCACATGAGATGTACATGCACATCACTCCGGAAGAGAGCTCATTATCTTCCCAGAAGAAAGACTTGGCCTTTAAAGCTAGCCATGAAAAGAAAAAGAAGAAGGACCAAGTCATGATTGTGCAAGAAAGCTCTAGTGAAAGTGACATTGATAATGCATCACTTGCACTCATGGTGAGGAAGACCACCAAGATGCTAAAGAAGCTCAACAAGAGTGGCATCAAGTTCGACGGCAAGAAGAAGAAATTCTTCACTAGTAGCAAAAGGAAGCCAATCTCAAAAATGGATTGCTTCAATTGTGGAGAACTTGGCCATCTAGCTCATCAATGTCCAAAGCCTCCAAAAGACAAGTACAAGAACAAGTACAAGGGCAAGAAAGATGATTCAAGTGATGAAGAAGATGATAAAAGAAAGAACAAGCCATACAAGAAGAAAGATGGCAAGAAAAGAGAGTTCTACAAGAAGAAGGGAGGCAAAGCTTATATTGTTGGTGATTGACTCACCGACATTGAATCATCATGTGAGTCCTCCGGCGATGAAAGTGACAATGAAAAAGAGAAGATCGCCGCACTTGTGATTGGGCCATCATCATCTTCACCGACATCTTCATCACCACCTTCACCGCCACCTTCTCCATCATCTTCCACTACTCATCTATGCCTTATGGCTAAGGGTGATCGAAAGGTACAAAATAGTGATAGTGATAATGATAGTGATAGTGATGATGAATATGATGCACCCTCTTATGATGAACTAGTAAAATTGTTAAACAAATATTCTAAAATCATAAGGAGGACTAAAAATAAAAATGATGAGCTTCAACATGAAAATGAATCACTCTCATCTAAGCTTGAAAATGCACATAAGACTAGGGATGAGCTCATAGATCAAAATGAAACTATGTCTTCTCTCAAGGAGCTCAAAACCTCTAACAAAGAGCTTAGAGATAAACATGATAAAATTGAGAAGAAGGATGGTGAACTCATCACTAGGCTAAACTTGCTAAAAGATGAATACACCGCATTGAAAATCAATTATGATACTCTTATTGTTGCTAATGAGCTTGCCCTTGAGACACATGATGCTACTAACCAAATTATTAAGATTGATATAGCTACATCATGTGATGATTTGATTGTTGAGAACTTTGAGCAAGGCTCTAGCGGCAAAGGCAAGAGTGTGGTTGAAGTCAATGGCTATGATGAGTATGTCAAGCTCAAGAGTGAGAATGAGATGCTTAAAGATGAGAACAAGAAGTTGATGGCTCTTGAAAAGCAAGCTTCAAATGAGTCACTTATTGAAGAAAACAAGAAGCTCAAGCTAGAGAAAGAGTATCTCAAGACCGGCCTAAGCAAGTTCACAAGAGGCCAACATTTGCAAAGTGAGCTACTCATGAACACCGTCATGAAGTTGGATAGGAGTGACATTGGCTACTTGGCAAATCAAGAAAAGAAGGTCAAGGCCAAACAACAACAAAGCAAGACAAAGCCCAAGCTAAAGAGATGTGTTGAGTGTGGACAAGAAGGCCACTTTGCTCATGAGTGCAATACTCCACCGCCACAACCCTTGCCCAAGCATGCTAGATCCTTTGTTTTCAATGCTCATTACATGCTTAGAAAATATTTAAGTGGAAAAATGAAAGTCATGTTCTTGGGTCCCCCTAACAAGAGTAGGCCTAAGAAAATATGGGTTGCCAAGTCACTAGTTGAGAAAGTTAAGGGTCCCTCTCAAGTTTGGGTCCCTAAACAAAAGGCTTGATCTCTTGTGTGTAGGTGAACTACAAGACCGGTGGATCTCATTGGGTGATTGTTAGTGGTTGCACATAACATATGACCGGTGATCCTCGTATGTTCACCTCACTTGAAGAGGATGGGGTATGTCAAGACAAGATCACATTTTAGGATAATTCAAAGAGCAAAGTCAAGGGTATAGGCAAGGTTGCAATATCAAATGATCATTCTCTCTCAAATGTGCTTTATATTGCTTCATTGAGTTTCAACTTACTATCCGTTGGGCAACTTTGTGATCTTGGCTACCAATGCTTGCTTAGTCCAAATGAAGTGGTTGTTACAAAGATAGATGACAAGCAAGTGATTTTCAAGGGTTTTAGATACAACAATTTCTACCTAGTTGACTTCACCTCCAAAGATGCAAACTTGATGACATGTTTATTCACCAAAACTACACTTGGATGGCTTTGGCATAGGAGGCTTGCTCATGTTGGAATGAACACTCTCAACAAGCTATTGAAGAAAGAATTAGTGAGAGGTTTGAAGGATGTAAAGTTTGAAAAGGATAAACCTTGTAGTGCATGTCAAGTCAGCAAACAAGTTACAAATATTCATCCAACCAAAGCCTACATGTCAACATCAAGAGTACTAGAACTTCTACACATGGATTTGTTTGGTCCTACAACTTACAAGAGTTTGGGTGGAAATCTCTATTGCCTAGTAATTGTGGATGATTACTCAAGATACACTTGGACCTTTCTTCATGACAAATCCGAAGTGGCAAATTGCTTCAAGAAATTTGCAAAGAGGGCTCAAAATGAATTTGAAGTCAAGATAAAGAAAATTAGAAGTGATAATGGCAAAGAGTTTGACAACATCAACATTGAATCCTATTGTGATGAAATTGGAATCAAGCATGAAGTTTCATCAACCTATACTTCTCAACAAAATGGTGTAGTTGAGAGAAAGAACCGGACCTTGATCACCCTTGCAAGAACAATGCTAGATGAGTACAACACACCGGAGAAATTGTAGGCCGAGGCAATCAACACCGCATGCTATGCTTCAAATCGTCTCTTCCTACAAAAGTTCCTTTGCAAGACCCCTTATGAGTTGCTAAATGGGAAGAAGCCGGACGTCTCATTCTTCCGGGTGTTTGGTTGCAAATGCTACATCTACAAGAAGCGTCAACACCTAGGGAAGTTCCAAAGGAGTTATGATATTGGTTTTCTTGTTGGCTACTCATTAAAGTCCAAAGCATATAGAGTATTTAACCATGCCATCGGTTTGGTTGAAGAAACATATGATGTGGAATTTGATGAATCTAACGGCTCCCAAGGAGCAATTGAGAATTGTGATGATGTAGGTGATGAACCATTGAGGGAGGCCATGAAGAACATGCCGGTGGGAGACATCAAGCCTAAAGATGATGAAGACGATGTACAAATTGTTAATCCATCATCTTCATCATATGTGCCTCAAGATGATGACAAGAATGAGAGTTAAAAATGAAGACACCCATGTCTCTCATCGACAAGCCGAGGCACAAGCACACGATGTTGATGCTCCCCATCCTACTCCTCAAATGGTTGATCAAAGAAATTCACCCCTACTTCAAGCACATCCACAAGATCTCATCATAGGGAGTCCTACTAAGGGTGTAATGACTCGATCTCAAAAGTTTAACTCTTTTGTTAAACATCACTCTTTTGTCTCTTGTCTTGAACCTAAGAATGTAGAAGAAGCTCTTCAAGATCCGGATTGGGTGAATGCCATACATGAAGAATTGAACAACTTCGCCCGCAATCAAGTTTGGACACTTGAAGAGCATCCAAAAGGTGCAAGAGTCATTGGAACCAAGTGGGTGTTCTGCAACAAGCAAGATGATCAAGAAGTAGTAGTAAGAAACAATGCAAGACTAGTAGCAAAATGGTTCTCTCAAGTCGAAGGTCTTGATTTTGGAGAGACTTTTGCACCCGTTGCAGGACTTGAAGCCATTCGTATCCTTCTTGCATATGCATCACATCATGATATGAAACTATATCAAATGGATGTGAAAAGTGCATTCTTAAATGGTTTCATAAATGAACTAGTCTATGTTGAACAACCTCCCGGGTTTGAAGACCCTAGATATCTTAATCATGTCTACAGGTTGTCCAAGGCGCTATATGGGCTCAAGCAAGCCCCTAGAGCGTGGTATGAGCGCCTCCGGGACTTTCTCATTGAGAAGGACTTCACTATTGGGAAGGTTGACACCACACTATTCATCAAGAAGTTTAATGAAGAGATCTTCATTTGTCAAGTCTATGTTGATGATATTATCTTCGGGTCAACAAATGAAGATTATTGCAAAGAATTTGATGAATTGATGTCAAAAGAGTTCGAGATGTCAATGATTGATGAGCTAACATTCTTCCTTGGTTTTCAAGTCAAGCAAATGAGAGAAGGGATCTTTATCTCTCAAGAAAAGTATACCAAGGATCTCAAAAGATTCAAGATGGAAGAATGTAAGCCAATCAAGACCCCAATACCAACAAATGGACATCTCGACCTAGATGAGGGAGGTAAACCAATCGATCGAACTCTTTACCGTTCTATGATTGGTAGCTTGTTGTACCTTACCGCATCTAGGTCTGACATCATATTTAGTGTGTGCATGTGTGGCCGCTTTCAAGCGTGCCCTAAAGAACCTCACCTAAGTGTCATAAAAAGAATCCTAAGATATCTTAAGTATACCCCAAGCATCAGACTTTGGTACCTCAAAGGAGCTAGATTCTAACTAGTTGGCTACTCCGATTCGGACTATGCCGGTTGCAGAATTGATAGAAAAAACACATCCGGAGGATGTCATTTGCTTGGGAGATCCTTAGTATCTTGGTCATCTAAAAAGCAAAATCGTGTGGCTTTGTCCACCGCCGAGGCAGAATACATTGCCGCGGGGGCTTGTTGTGCACAAATCTTATACATGAAACAAACCCTCCTAGACTATAAAGTTGTTCTTGAAAAGGTATCGCTTTTATGTGACAATGAAAGTGCGGTTAAAATTGCTAATAATTCGATACAATACTCTCGCACTAAGCACATTGATATCCGCCACCACTTTCTAAGAGATCACATTGCTAAAAATGATATATCACTAGAACGTGTAAGAAGTGAAAATTAATTAGCGGATATCTTCACTAAACCTTTAGATGAGGCTACCTTTTGTAGATTGAGAAGTGAACTAAATGTGCTTGATTCTAGTAACTTTAAAAGATGAGCTTATGCTGTCCCTTGCATTGCATTGTACTTTATGCCATGTTTATTTTTCCGCAATGCATCTAGGACTTGTCTAACATGATTACGATAACCCTCCTTTGGAGGAGTGAAAAAGCCTAACCATGGATCAAACTTGACAAGCAACCTAGCACTCCTTTCTTGTTTTGCATTGCATATGCATGGTTGTTGCTTTGTCGTTTCTTTTCGGTTTAGCTTTGAGTAACCTTTGTGTTCGTCCATGAATAGAGAGAGCATTTGAAGCTCCCAAGGGTTCATAAACTCTATTGCATGGCCATACGTTACTCCTCGGGTGTTTATTGAATATTTTCTTAAAAATAATACTAGCCTAAGGCAAAATATTTTGAAAATTTTGAGGGTTCGAGTGAGGTCACTCATATCAGGTTCCAATTGGTGTTTATTTGAGTCTCTTTGAATTGGAACTTGATTGGGAGAAGTCGCGTCGAAAAACGGTTTTGAAAAAGAGTTTTTACAGCGACCGGACGCTGGACCGGACGCTGTATCGGACGCGGTTTAGTTTCACCACCGCGTCTGGTCATTCCCGAAGTTTTTCTTCGAAACCTCTAACCGGACGCTGCACCGGACGCACCCCTGTCGACCATCGCATCCGGTCCCGGTAACCACCACCGCGTTTGGTCATCCGTTCCAAATTTCTGGGCTATGTCAAACCGGACGCTGTCAGCGTCCGATCGTGGATAATCGGACGCGTCCGGTCATTCCAGGAGCTTACTGGAATGTGACCGGACGCTGTCTCCACCGCGTCCGGCCATTCGACCACCGCGTCCGGTCATCACGCAAAAAGCGGATCTCACCCTTTTAACCGTACGATTGGATCTCGTCTCGTCCTCGTTTTTCCTCCGCCGCTCTCCATCTCGCCGTCTCGCCGTGTCTCCACCGCCGCGCCCTTCGCCGAGCCCGCAGACCTCACCGGAGCCGTGCCCTAGCCTCTCCCGCGCCCACGTCCGTGCCATCGCGCCACCACTGCCACCGCACAGACCGCGCCCGCGCTCGCGCTAGCGCCCGCGCTCGCGTGCACCTCGCCGGAGCTGTGCCGCCGTAGCCGTGCCGCCGGAGATCCCCCGCGCCCTAGCTTCTCCTCGAAGATCTCTCATTGCCGCGCACGCCCATCTCCGAAGATCGCGAGGTGCACCAAAAACCCTAACCCTAGATTATCTCCGTCTTCACGATCATCTCCGTCTTCGCAAGGTGACGTCTTCTCCTTGGATTAGGGTTTACCGTCGTTCTTCCGGTGAATTACTAATTCAATTGTCGATCGATCGTCGATTGTATTCCAGAGTTTCGGTCGTCGTCTTCGGGTAACCCTAATACGTCGAGATCATCTTCCGGTCATCGGATCATCGCTCGTCAAGTTTGTCCTGTCAGTGCTGAGTGGTTCAGGTGATCAGTTGTGAATCCGAGGCCAAGCCTGCGGATACGGATTGAGGCCAAGCCTCACAAGGTTTAGTACATCATCTGCCTTTTCAGTTTGTCTCAGTACATCCTCTTGTCAGTATGGTTCGATGCAAAAACGCTGGTGGGACACCTAGTGACGGGGATGACTGTCTGAAAGTCCTATGTTTGGTGTTGGTAATTAGTGACAATACCTAAGTACTAATCCTATGCCTAAGTTGTATGTAGCATATGAGGATTAGTACATTCCAAGATTGGTGGCAAGATGGACATGGTGATCATGATGGCCACACTTGGATTTGGACGCAACCCTATGTGATCAAGGCAAAGGTATATGCTTAAGGGTTGTGTTTTAGTAACCAAGACACCTAATTGGTGTGGTTACATTATAGGATAGATAGCCGTACTATAAAGAGGGGAATGACGCGGCTATTGAACTCCTAAGTGCCTCTAGATGTGCATTTCATGATCATATACATTTGGATAGAACTAATATCGCCTCGAAAAATAATTGTGAAAATGCTAACACACTCACACATGACGAGATCACTTGGTGATGTTAGCACGTTTGCGACGGCGGTGGAGTTTGAGCGGTAGAGAGGGTTTGGGTTCCTCTCTCCCTCCCGCCGAGCTTGCGAGGCGGGATTCAGGCGTTTTCGAGAAGTTGAAACGATTATTTTCCACTACGCCGGAAGTCCAGAAAAGAAACGGAAGCGAACGGAGGTCACAGAGGTGACCGGACGCTGAACCGGACGCGGTCCTTGCATGACCGGACGCGTCCGGTCAGTGTTCAGTGTCTGCGCGTTTTGCAGTTCGATGATCGGACGCGAGGCGCGTTCGGTCACTAATGATCGGACGCGTCCGGTCATTCAGGGAGCTTACTGGACTGTAACCGGACGCTGGCACTGTCGCGTCCGGTCATTTTCTTCAGCGCGTCCGGTCACTATTTCGTTGAGCGCTGCTCAGGCGACCAGCGCGTCCGGTCCTTCACGGGACCAGCGCGTCCGGTCGTTCCCGGCGTGTCCGGTCAGTTGGACCAGCGCGTCCGGTCGTTGCTTCGCAGTTAGCCGTTGGGCGACCAGCGCGTCCGGTCGTTTGGACCAGCGCGTCCGGTCAGTACTTCACGAGTTAGCCGTTGGGCGACCGACGCGTCCGGTCAGTTGGACCAGCGCGTCCGGTCAGCCCGATTTCGGCTGTTTAAGTTTCTAACGGCTATATTCGAAGGGGTACGTCTATAAATACTCGTTGGCCGGCTCAAGCCTCTCTTTCTCTCGAACATTTGACATACTTGTGAGCACTTTGAGCTAAGCAACCCCCTCCCACTCATCTCTCTTGCTTCTTTGCATATTCGAAGTGAGATTGAGTGATCCAAGTGCATTTGCATTGTGAGATTGCATCTAGTTGGCACTTGGTGGTTGATTTGCTGCGGGATTCTTGTTTCTCTTGGTGGTTGCCGCCACCTAGACGGCTTGGAGTAGCTTGGAGGCGTTGGCAAGAGTTGGTGATTGTTCTTAGCCACCTCCGGTGATTGTGAGGGGTTTGTGCCTACCTCGGCGAAGCGCCAAAGGCAACATTAGTAAATTGCTTCGTGTCATTGCAACCTTTTGCCATTTGGTAGGTTCTTGTGGCGCCTTTTGAGAGGCTCGGTGTGTGACCGATTAGCCACCGAACCACGTGGTGAAGAGGGACACAACGGGGACTAGCGTGCCGGCAAGCACGTGAACCTCGGGATAAATCTTCGTGCCATCATTCTTATTGTGTTTGATCGATCCCGGTGGTTGTATATTGTGGTATTCATCTCTTGATCATATTGATTGGTTGGCTCAATTCTTCGCCCCTCGGTGATACACTCCTAACTCTCTCATGTATTAATTTCTTAGTTATCTTTGCTAGCGAGTTAGCTTTGCTAGAGTAGCTTCTTTGTGTAGCTTGCTAGCTGTAGTTTCCTTCTCGGTTTGACTTGTGCGGTTGAGTGCAATTACTAGAATTGTGAATTGGTTAGGTGGCTTGCAAACACCCCGTAGGCTAAGCAAAACTCGCATCTCGCTATTTGTTTTATTGATAAACTTGTTTAGCTTGTCTTTATAGAAATTTTTTAATAGGCTATTCACCCCTCCTCTAGCCATCAAGACCTTTCAAGTGGTATCGGAGCCAGGTCACCGTTTGTAAGGCTTAACAACCTCGGTGTAAGATGGCTCAAGTTATGTTCAATCATGTTAGTGGCAAGCCTCCATTCTTTGATGGCGTCTCTTCCTTTGATCATTGGAAAAGGAAGATGAAGCAATATCTAGGCAATATACATGAGAAGGTTTGGGATGTGACCAAAGAAGGATACGTCATTCTTGATGAGGAAAACCTCACTCCCAATGACCGCATCAACAAACAATGCAATACAGCGACACTTGACAGAATCTATCGTGCCATTGATGATAAAGTATTTGAGCAAATCAAAGATCTTGAAAAGGCAAATGAGCTTTGGATAAGGCTTGAAGAAACATATGAAGGCACTTCAACGGTAAAAAGTGCCAAACTATATATGCTCAAGGACAAGTTCTCCACATTCAAGATGAAGGATGATGAATCCATCCCGGAGATGTTCTATAGGCTCCAAGTCATTGTCAATGATCTCAAGGGGCTTGGGGAGAAGGTTGAGGACAAGGACTTCTCACACAAGTTCTTGATGTGCTTACCCAAGAAGTTTGTCACCTTGAGAAGAATGATCTTTAGAGAGGGATTGGACAAGGTCAAACCAACCAATGTGCTTGGAGATATAATGACCGATGCCCAATACAATGATGATGAAGATGAGATAGAAGAGAAGAAGGAGACCAAGGTCAAGCAAGAGAAGCCCATTGCATTTAAGGCTTCATCCTCTAAGGGCAAGAGCAAGGTGGAGAGTGATGATGATGATCCATTCGATGATGAGACCATGGCCCTCTTTGTGCATAAGATGGGAAGGTTCATGAAGAAGAGATGATATGGGGCAAGGAAGAGGAGAGACACTATAAAGGCAAAGACCCTTTGCTACAATTGCAATAGCCCCGATCACATAGTGGCGGATTGCCCCTATGAAGATAAGAGATTTCATAATGGGGACTTGAAGCTCAAGAAGAGCAAGAAGGATAAGAAAGAGAATGAGAAGAAAGCAAAGAAGAGCTTCACTTTCAACAAGAAGAAGAAGGGTGGTGGTTATGTAGTCACTTGGGATAGTGACAACTCCGATAGTGATGATGATGAAAGCTCTAGTGATGATGAGAGGATCACTCGGCGAGCCATTGCAAACATCGCCCTCTCCAACAAGCCATCTATCTTCGACACTACATCAACATGCCTTATGGCCAAGCCTACCAAGGTAAAACATGATGATAGTGATGATGATTCTTGTGCTAGTGATGATTGTAGGAGTGATGATGAGGAGGATGAGGACTACTCCAAGGATGATCTATTAGGCATAATAGATCAAATGAGCAAGGGCTACAAGAGGACAACCAAGAAATACAAAATCTTGAAACAAGAGCTCATTGCCAAGAGCAATGAAAATGATGCCTTGATGGAGGAGCTTGTTGCTCTCAAAAACAGTAAGGAGTGCAAAGGAATTGAACAAGAGCTCAAAGCTCTTAGGAAACCCTTTGATGAGCTAGAGGCTTCTCGTGAGTGTCTAAAGGAAGACCATGAGGATCTTGAAATTGCTCACACTAGGCTTAAGGAAGCCCACTCCACTCTACTTGAGCTCATCAAGGAAAAATACCTTAAGTTGGAGAAGTTCATGAAGGAAGCTAAGGAGGAGCAAGTGATTGTCACTTGTGATATTGGACTAACATGTGATATTATTGATGATTCTTTATTTGTTAGTCCTACTAATGCTTCATGTAGCTCATCATCATTCACCACAACCAACTCTACCTCTACTACTAGTGATTCATCACTTGTGGTTGAGACTCTCAAGAGAGAGGTGGATGATCTCACCCGCGCATTAGGCAACGCCTATGGTGGGGATGCCCGCTTGCTAAAATGCTTGGGTAGCCAAAGGTTCTCTCTTAACAAAGAGGGATTGGGCTATACTCCCAAGAAGGGCAAGGCGGCCGTTGCTACTCCAAAGTCTCGCTTTGTGAAGAGCAATGATCGTTATTGCAATAGATGCAAGCAAGTTGGACATCTAGAGATTAATTGTAATAAAATGAACAAGAACAAGAAAAATGCTAATGTACCTTATATTCCTTTTGATTCTTGTTATGTGCTTACCAAGGGTGAGAAAGGTGTGCATGCTAGGTTTGTTGGTACACCAATTATGGGCCCAAAGAAGAAGGCCATTTGGGTACTAAAGAGCTTAGTGACTAACCTCCAAGGACCCAAGCAAGTATGGGTACCTAAAAGACATTAAATTGTTTTGTAGGTAAATTACAAGGCCGGAGGAAGGCATTGGGTGCTTGATAGTGGGTGCTCTCAACATATGACCGGTGATTCAAGAATGTTCAACTCTCTCAAATCAAATGATAGTGGCATTGATAGCATCACATTTGGTGACAATAGCAAGGGTGATGTAAAGGCTCTTGGAAGGATTGCAATCTCAAATGATCATAGCATTTCCAATGTGCTCTTAATTGAAAAGTTGAACTTCAATCTTCTCTCGGTTGCTCAATTGTGTGATCTCGGTTTTAAGTGCATATTTGGTGTTGATGATGTGGAGATAGTTAGTGTTGATGGCTCAAATTTGATCTTCAAAGGTTTTAGATATGAGAATCTATACTGGTTGATTTCAATGCTAGTGACACTCAACTTTCAACATGCTTGCTCACCAAATCAAGTATGGGTTGGTTATGGCATAGAAGACTAGGTCATGTTGGCATGAAACAATTAAACAAGTTAGTAAAGCATGACTTAGTTAGAGGCTTGAAGGATGTCATATTTGAGAAAGATAAGCTATGTAGTGCATGTCAAGCCGGAAAGCAAGTAGGCAACACTCATCCATTGAAAAGCATTATGAGTACTTCCAAGGCATTTGAGTTGTTGCACATGGATCTATTTGGGTCAACTACATACACAAGCATTGGTGGCAACAAGTATGGTTTTGTGATTGTGGATGATTTCACTAGATATACATGGGTATTCTTTCTTGTGGACAAGAGTGATGTATTTGACATATTCAAGAAGTTCATCAAGAGAGTGCAAAATGAGTTTGAGACCACAATCAAGAAAGTAAGAAGTGACAATGGAAGTGAGTTTAGAAACACAAGAGTTGATGAGCTATGTGAGGAGCTTGGAATCAAGCATCAATTCTCGGCCAAGTATACACCTCAATCAAATGGCTTAGTTGAAAGGAAGAATAGAACCTTAATTGATATGGCAAGATCAATGTTGAATGAGTATAATGTGAGTCATTCATTTTGGGCCGAAGCAATCAACACGGCTTGCTTTTATAGCAACCGTCTCTATTGCCACAAGTTCCTTGAGAAGACACCATATGAGATCTTAAATGGAAGAAAGCCCAACATTGCATACTTTCGGGTATTTAGTTGTAAATGTTATATCTTGAAGAAAGGCACTAGATTGAGCAAGTTTGAGAAGAAATGTGATGAAGGCTTCCTACTTGGTTACTCAACTACTAGCAAAGCTTATAGAGTATGGAACCTAGCTAGTGGACAATTTGAAGAAGTGCATGATGTTGAATTTAATGAAACAAATGACTCTCAAGATGAGGAAGATAACTTGAATGATGTGAGAGGAACTCAATTGAGTAATGCTATGAAAGAGATGGATATTGGCGATATTAGACCAAAACAAGTAATTCATGTGGATGATGACAAAGATCAAGTGCTCCAAAGTCCAATTACACAAGCTAGTGGTTCTCTAATGCAAAATCAAGCTAGTACATCATCTCAAGTGCAACAAGATCAACAAGTGGCTAGTTCATCATCTCCAACTCATGATCAACATCAACATCCAAGCAATCAAGTCCAAGTGCTTCAACCAACTAACATTGCAAGAGACCATCCATTGGATTCCATCATTGGTGACATACAAAGAGGAGTTCAAACTAGATCAAGATTGGCATCATTTTGTGCTCACTCATCTTTTGTGTCAATGGAAGAACCCAAGGACATTGATAAAGCATTGAGAGATCCGGATTGGGTAAATGCAATGCATGAAGAGCTCAACAACTTCAAGAGAAATGAAGTATGGGAACTAGTTGAAAGGCCTAAGGATCACAATGTCATTGGAACAAGATGGGTCTTTCGCAACAAGCAAGATCAAGATGGGATAGTAGTAAGGAATAAAGTAAGACTAGTAGCTCAAGGTTATACACAAATAGAGGGTCTTGACTTTGGTGAAACTTATGCCCCGGTTGCAAGATTGGAAGCAATTAGGATCTTACTTGCCTATGCTTGTGCTCACAATATCAAGCTATATCAAATGGATGTAAAGAGTGCATTTCTCAATGGGTACATTCAAGAGGAGGTGTATGTGGAGCAACCTCCCGGTTTTGAAGATGACAAGAAACCCAATCATGTATACAAGTTGAGAAAAGCTTTATATGGATTGAAGCAAGCACCTAGAGCATGGTATAAAAGATTGAGGGACTTCTTGCTATCCAAAGGATTTGTCATGGGCAAAGTTGATACAACTCTTTTCACTAAGAAGATTGGGAAAGACTTGTTTGTGTTGCAAATATATGTTGATGATATCATATTCGGTTCAACCAATCAAGATTATTGTGATGAGTTTGGGAAAATGATGGCAAAGGAATTTGAAATGTCAATGATTGGTGAACTTAGTTTCTTTCTTGGACTTCAAATCAAACAAATGAAGGAAGGAACATTTGTAAGCCAAACCAAGTACATCAAAGATATGCTCAAGAAGTTTGGCATGGAAGATGCAAAGAGTATTACAACCCCAATAGGCACTAGTGGAAGTTTGGATAGTGACAAGAGTGGCAACATGGTGGATCAAAAGCTATATAGATCAATGATTGGTAGCCTACTCTATGTGACGGCATCAAGGCCCGATGTGATGTTTAGTGTATGTATGTGTGCAAGATTTCAAGCCTCACCAAGAGAAAGTCATTTGAAGGCAACAAAGAGAATATTGAGGTACTTAAAGCATACACAAGATGTTGGATTGTGGTATCCCAAAGGTGCAAGTTTTGAGCTAGTTGGATATTTGGATTCCGACTATGCCGGTGATAAAGTGGAGAGAAAGAGCACTTTCGGGACATGTCAATTGTTGGGAAGATCACTTGTCTCATGGTCATCCAAGAAGCAAAATAGTATTGCACTATCTACCGCCGAAGCCGAATACATCGCCGCGGGTAGTTGTTGTGCACAAATCTTGTGGATGAAGGCAACATTGAAGGATTTTGGAATCAATTTCAAGAATGTACCATTGCTATGTGACAATGAAAGTGCCGTGAAGCTAACTAACAATCCGATTCAACATCAAAGAACAAAGCATATTGATGTTCGCCATCACTTTATTAGAGATCATCAACAAAAGGGTGACATTGCTATTGAGAGTGTTGGCACCGAAGATCAATTAGCCGATCTATTCACCAAGCCACTTGATGAGAAGAGATTTCACAAGCTAAAGAATGAGTTGAACATACTTGATTTCTCCAACATGTGTTGATGCACTCCCATGATATGACATGCCTCTCCTTCGAGCCCCAAGGTACAATTGGTTGACATGTCATACATTCTATACTAAGGACATGTTTAGTGCATCTAGTCATGATTTCTTATGTTCTAGGATCATTCATGAAAATTAAATGAATTTGAAGTTTATATGGTGCCACTATTGTTTCCATGACTTGTATGATCTAGTGGTAGCATATAACTTGTTTAAGTAGCTTGTGATCCTAAGTGTCTAATCTTAAAAACTTGTCTAAATATTTGCTTCAACATGGTGCATGATAACCCTTCTAGTGAGGTGTGAAGAAGCTTGCCCTTGGATCAAACCGAAGTATTTTATTTATGCAAGCAATCTAGGTTGAATCATAAACTTGATCCTCACCCCATATTTTAACATAATAATCTATCTAAAGTTTGCTCCTTGTGGTCAATTGGTGCCAAAGGGGGAGAAAATGTTGTTCACAAAGAGAGAACTCAAAAAATGTTATGGGGGAGAAAATGTTGTTCACAAAGTTAAATCCTAAAGGGGGAGAATTGGTAAAAGAAGCACACAAGTAGGGGGAGCAAGCTCTTAAACATGAATGTTGCATTTCTATGTGCACTTCATATGTGTAACGGAACCGTCCAAATTATAAGAGCACAAGTACAAAAACAATCACCGAAATGATCAAATTCTCGCACTTGAGCCCATATAACAACGGTAGTCCAATGAAATCACGAGGGATTTCAAACCAACCAACATACAAGCCAAGATCGTAGTGATTCAACATAACAAGTCACATGTTACAACCATTTCACAAGTAATTCAATATACATCGGAGTTCAACATAGTTATTAATTTACATTGAAAAGTAGCGGAAGCAAAGTAATTTGAAACTAACATTAATCTTATTTCAAATACATGCCAGTACCACAGTCGACTTCCAACAAAAGAATTAGAGATAAGGTAAATAAGAAGGATCATGCCCGTGATCACACTCCGCCTCTACGGCAGGAGTCAACCAACTCTTGCAGCCGCCATGATACATCATAACCTGCAACAAGTGGGGATAAAACCCTGAGTACAAGAAGGTACTCAGCTAGACTTACCCGTCAGAAACCAGAAATAAGGTGACACCAAGGATCATGCAAGGCTGATATAAAGTGGGGCTAGCTTGACAACATTTTGCATAAAAGCTTAATATAGATGATCAATTATTAATGCTTAAGCATCAAGTTAATTATCATTAACCTAACATCTATATTAGAACCTGTACTAGAGCACTCACTTTATTAGGAGCAAACAATATTAACCATAGCAGGTATAGATTGAGGCAACCTTTCCATCGTGATCCAATTAACCATCCGTTCAATTTAATGGAATCTACGTTGCCGCTGCTCAAGTCAAGTGCTCACTAACCGGGAGCGACGGCGATTCGAATCGAATTCCTATCCAGCTGGAGGGGTATTTCTAACACTCACCGTGCAGACCCCTGCCAGGGTCGCACAGGCCACCGTTTCATATGATTCAGGAATCGCGGGTCCGAATAATGTCGCGACCCCAAGGGCGACACTCTGCCAGGTGATAGGGACTCTAACCCCCCCTTGGTCTCACGCCAATGTCCCTAAGCACATCCTTTCTCTCCTCCAAGAAGCAACCTACCATTCGATTCCCGGCCTGAATCACATTACTCGGCTTCGCGGTCGGAACGACTTATCCGGCCAACTAAGTGTTAGACTGCGTTCAACATGACTCAAGGACGTACAGCGAATCGGTCCTTAAACGACTCAGACGGGGATAGATCTACACCAAGACCTCCATGCCTTGTTGCTTCACTATCGTCATCCCGCCCGGTCTCATTTTATTTTATTAACACATGGTTCCATTCCACGATAGCAAATATAGCCAACCGTGCCATATATGAATATCCCTATATCTCGCAGGTGACAGGAAATCACCTGACTTCTACCGCTTAAAGCAGGGCTAAGCATCTACTCGATCCTAGTCTATGTAGGATTCAAGGATTCATATATCTGGACAAGGAATGATATAATGCAGCAAGGTTTTCAACAACTCCTACCACTTAATGCAACAATACTTATAACATATATATAATTAATTGCTTTGAAGGTAGGAGGCTTATAATGCTCCGGGGCTTGCCTGAGATCCGACACAAGTCAGTTTAGTTAGCTTGCACCGTCATGGTGACATCTCCGGTCCTAGCACTTGCATTCAGGGGTTCTTCCATCTTCTGGACAGCCCACCGTTACACCATCATTTGTCTCCATATCATGCGCTCCACGTCTGTACCTAGCGTACCTAGGATGAGATGCATAGATGCAGATGCATGAACATAAAGAATACACATGAAGGAATGCAACAAGCATACTAAACAAGCATATGTTACACTATACCCACATAAGCATGTCATACAACCAGCTAGCTATACATGATCAAGTACTTCATAATTTAGCAAAACATTTTAGGCATGCTACCTTAACTCTAGGTGTCCAAGATAACCATTTGCAATCATACAAATAAGAGCAAGTAGAAGCAAACAATTCTAGATACAAGTAGATTTGGACAGCAGCAAACAGTCACTTGTTTCAAACATAACTTAAGCTACAAACATCCCACAAGGATGATCTAAGACTTTATGAAAATCCATAGAAATTGTCTACAAGATTGATGTTTACATAAAAAGCTAATTACAAAGTTAAATAGGTCAAACATGTAGATGTTTCAGACCTATCCAGACATGGACATAAAACTGATTGCAACTTCAGAGAAGCATAACTGTAGTTACACAAATCCAAATGACTTGCAAGAAGACATTTTGGAAAGCTTATGAAATTATCTACATTTCATCTTTAATCATCTCAACCTGATTCCCAAGTTATCATGACCAAACATGCCAATCTTTAAAGTCTGCACAGAAGGTAATTAAAATCTGACAGTAGACTTATTAAGCATGCAACTCTTAAACTATCAGACCTGGGATCATGAAAATTTAACACAAGAAAGATAAGATAATTATCTACAACTTTTGTATTTACCAAAATCACAGTAAACATCATTTACACCATGAAACTATTTGCACGAGTAACACCACACATGCAGCCCAACAGCAGTGGTAAAATTATAGACAGAAAACTGATAGAAACTTCAGAGAAGCATAAATGGAGTTCTAGACCTCCAACAAACATGATTCTCAACTTTATGGAAAGCTTATAAAGTTACCTACAACTTTCTTGTAATCATCTTAAGATGATTCTACAGTTAACATGGTCAATTAATTAAATAATTGCATCTCTGTCCAAAATATGGACAGAATCTGATATGCCACTTTAAACCGTTATAACTTGAGTTTCACAAATCCAATAATTATGGTTCTGGACTTTTTAGAAAGATTAACAAGTTGCGAACAATTTTGTTATAAACATCTAGAGCTAATTGTGCTACTAACTAGGTCACACATTATAAACAAGGCAACCCTGTCTGGGTTTGGACAGAAACAGCTACAGCACTTTAGACTACTATAGTTAAACATATACTTAACCAAAAATTGTGCTCTTTAGCTTTTTGAAAAGCTTAAGAAAATTACTACAAATCATTTATTGTCATCAAGGCATAATTCATAACTTAACTAAGCCAAACAATGCATATATGCAGAACTGTCCAGAATAGAAGCAAAGCAGCATATAGCATTTGTTATTTTTATAGCTCCTAAACTATCAAGCCTAAAATCTTGAAATTTTTTACTAGACATCATACATCACAAGAGTAACACGTCACAAAAATTTCACTTCATTTGGAGTTATATATTTACAATTATTAAAAATAACAGATCCAACTAGCATTCAAAACCTAGTTGCATAAATCTATTTTTACAGCTAAAACTTTAAACTAAAACATGCCATATTATAGATCCAATGCATAGAAAATTTCACAAGGATTCCAAAAAGTCCTCATTTGCTATTTTACGATTTTTCTATCATTTACTATGTATTTTCAAAGTTCAGCCATTTGAATGCAATACTAATTCCGAAAAAGAAAAAAAAAAGAAAACATTATGCAGAGTGAACACAAAACTTTCCACAAATCATGTAAGCCCCTATATGTAAATCCTTTGTCTCTAGCACTTTTGCAAAGTGAACACAACAAAGAGTTTCTGCCTCGCTAGATGGTCCTTCTTCCTCACAGCGACGGAAAACAGAGAAGGGGATGGAGGAGGCCGGCTTGATTCCGGTGAGATAGCGGCCCAGGACGACGAAGGAGCAGATGGCAGCCAACAGCAGCGGCAGGAGGGAGGAGGAGAGGGGTGGCTGGTGTTGGAAGAGGAGGGGCAAAGGAGGGGCGACGGCAACAGCGAGCTCCAGCCCGACTCGGCCATGGCTTCGGGCACGAGAGAGCGAGGGAGAAATAGACCGAGGAAAAGAGGAGAAGTGAGCGAGTGAAGGGTCGGGCTCGATCCCCTTTTTCTCCCCCTCAACACAGAGCAGCCCGGGGAGGTGGCGCTCATGCACGGGCACGGAGGCCACACGGTGCTCGGTCCTTTCCGATGTCGGCCACCAAGTTTCAGCGCCTCCAAAACTGCCATCCAAAAGCGACGTATTTACGAGTCTGCCACTCTTCTAATCTCACCTCTATCTCTTAAACCAGATGACAATTCGACCAACAAATTATACCGCTGCGTAGGGCTATGAGAGTACTACAACATTGCTTATAGGAGCTCAGTCAAATTCCACTGGTTTGCGAGATATTAATTCCCACCATAGGGTTGCACAGGAGGAGTCAAAATTGCACTGTGATCAGCTTGACAGCACTTCGGGGTGGGATCGGGACGCGGTCCAAAAATAAAGTTTGTTGCATACAAACTAAACTCCAATTTTCATTAAAGGTCAAACTTCATATCTCGAACAAAAATAGTAGTTTCACTTCGGTCAACACCGCGTCGGAAGAAACCCTAGTTTTGAGGTTCGGGACCGATTTGCGGCATCTTCTTGTCACTTGTTCCACATGAGCCTTTCATAAGTGTTGTTGTAGGGTTCAATTGGAGTTGTTTGGTCAAGGTTGCAAGACTTGGTTGATGACATATGTTCTCATTCTCTAAACAAAACAATCCAAGCAAGATATGACTCATTCCTTCAAAATTTCCAACTCTACTATGACTTATCATTTCATTTGACTTCTTGATTCTAAACTTCAAGAAACTTTTCTAGGGATCAATATAGATAGTTATTGAGGTGAGACATGTGAAGATACTTTGATAGCAACACCCAAGCATATATCTTTTAATTGAGCCTATATGTAAGCGAGGGTGCAATATCCAAGTTTAGGTTAGGGCTTATTTCTATAGGTTTAACTTTGACATTGTCATCTCCATTAATCTATCATGTTTGAGCTTAAACCCACTACTTAATTGGTGATAAACACCTGGGGTGTTACAGCCCTTCCCCCTTAAAAGAATCGCGTCCCGAGATTCGGAATGGAAGATCTTTTAAGGAAGAGAGACACGTTATCTAGTTCTCAACATCTGCTATAGCATTCAGCTAAAAGCTTCAACGTCGGTGAACAATTTGGTCAAAGACACTTTTTGATACTTACTCTTTATGGTAAAATTTGTCTGAAGAATTTCCTTCGTTGACTTCCATGAAGTATTGTTACTTTGGGAGCAATCCAAGATAGCACATACTGCGTTCTCAGTGTACGGAGATCATTTGTTCCATGAGTGAACCACTCACAAGTATCTGACTCTTTAGTGAACACAGCATAGTCCGTATGAACTTTACATCAAACCAAAGTCTTCAAAAGTATACTCGTTGAAATGACTATATCCACACGGTTTTGAAAAGCAGTTCTCTACCAAAATGGCTTGAGTACAACCTTCCAAAAGGGTGAGATCATAGATGACAAACATTCTCTGAGGCTATAGGATACTGACTAACCAATAGACAGGGTCTAGGTTGGTCGTAAATGTTCAAACATTCCGATATCAACTAATGGAAAACTACTTGAGGTTCCATGTGTGCAGTTCTCTTTCTCTGATGACAACACTGTGTTATCTAAGTCTGTTGATGGGTTAGTGAATATGATAGCTGACTCTGTCGGCTTCGTATTCCTGCCAACAGTTATTAATAAGATTCTTTTATCCAAAGACAACAGTTATCTGGGTTGAATCAGATGCAACCTCTTGGTAAAAACATATATAAGGTACCAAGGTATGTCATCATTGGAAAATAATTCCCAAAAAAAGATGTAACGAGGCCTTAGGGACAACAAAAATTATAATATTTACTAAACCGTGGGAAGTAGTCTACCACCAAGCGGTTGAGTAAAATTTTCCTTTGTGACTTAGTTGCACTATAAGTTGAGTTGACTTGCAGCATAACAACTTTGTCAGGCTAACTTTCACCTTGAGGCTTCCTTTTTAGGATCAAACAGCAGCTCTAAGATGGGAAATCTGTTGTTTGACACTTTTCAAATTGCTTTTGATTCACGATGGCATACATTGATTTGCAGAAACCAAGGCTGCTCGTACATTAGGGATACGAGAAAGCAAAAGCAAATGAAAGAGTGTAAACTAATATCTGTGAGACCTCAAAAGGGCTATCCAACAGCAGATCTTGACTATTAAATTACATATCAATTCGAGGATGCACACGCTTTAAACTTGCGGGTTACTTTTGCAAGGCAAAACACATACTCTGCCTGGAGAACATTTCTACAAGGATAAGGAACTGCTTCTGAATAGTCCTCAATACTTCATCCAATAGAGTTATGAACAAACTGTTTGTGGCACCTAAGGACACAAGGATGCTACTGGAAACTAGGGCATGCTTTCTCTAATTCTTCATCACAGCTGATTGAACATCTTACACTATCTGTGTGATTGTCCAAGACGGAATTGACTTGATCACAAAGGCTCTAGAAGATAGAATATCACTCAAGTTGTTGGCTGGTTGATTAACTTTTTGTTGGTTATTGCTCTGTAAGACCTAGCCTTCGTAGCTACCAATGAGTCATTACCTAACTGGAGATTAACCTCCATATTGGTAACTAATTAGTTGTCTCTCAACACTAAAAAGTTCCAAAACTTCATTCTTGATCACAATAATTGTGGTTGATACAAAGCAGATGGTTGCCATCGAAGTCAGCAGACACGGAGTCTCACCAGAGATGGTTGATCTCAATGGTATGGTCATTATGCATACAAAGGTTAAGACTTGAGTAATGTGACAATCGATTCTTATCCAACAGATGACTTGTCCAACATTAAATGTTGTGTGTCCTTTTTATCCAACAGAGATGAGATACTTTACTCACTAGATGGTGGCCGTCAATACAGGGACAACTAAGCAAAGTCACTTATCTACCACCTATTGCAGTTTGTTAATGTTTAGGTCAGTATTCGGTTCTTCAAAGGTTATCCTCTTAGTAACTTCAGGAGGAAGTTTTACTACTTTTGGGTTCAATATAAGGGTCTTTCGATAAGATATGGGAAAACAATCAAGGAAGAAGGTCACGTAAAAATCACATCAGTGTTGTTCTGCAATGGATTACGATTAGAAACCATGATACCAGCGCGTGCCGAGCAGCACAACCTTGTGTGTGCACCCACAGGAGGCTCTCGGTTTCGTCGCGGCACCATTAGTTGCTACTCACAACACCATTACTGAACATGCACCCGATGAGGAATTTCAAATGGCATAGATTGGGTTGTCAAGGTAGATGAATGAATTTGCAAGCACACGATTTAGAGGCCACGATTTAGAGGCCATAGCAGAGAGACGTTGCGTCACACTAGCTAACCTTTGGGAGAGGTAACCGGAAGGTCCAACCTGGATTTGGGTACGGTCTCCACCATTGGCAACATACGAACCATGGACGTTATGCTGCAAGGTGATTCCAAAGTGAGACTTGAAAAAACTTGGTCGAAGTGGTTCCATGCCAATGATATTCCCGGAAGGAAAGCTAACCGCCCATATTTTGTATTGGTTGTTAAATTAACCCAACAACTTAGAGAAGGAGTGACTATTCCATCGGGAAGACAAATAAATGGTCCTTTGTCAGATATGAACTATGAAGATATGTTAGCTCAGATTAAAGAGTATAAAGAAAATTGGGCTCGATATGGAGTCACTATGACGTGTGATTCATGGATAGGACCATTCAAGATGTGCATCATTAAATTCATGATATTTTGCAATGGCCGCATGTTTTTTCACAATTCCGTGAATGCAACTGCTCATTCTCGAAATGATACGCTCATAAATAAATGCAACATTTTGAAAATGATCGGTTGCATTAACGAAACTATGGAAAAGCATGCAACCATTGCAAAATATCATGTAATTGATTGTGCACATCTTGAATAGTCCTATCCATGAATCACACATCACAGTGACTCCGTATCGAGCCCAATTTTCCTTATACTCTTCCATCTGAGCTAGCATATCTTTATAGTTCATATATGGCAAAGGATCATCTACCTCTCTTCCTGATGGAATAGTCTCATTCTCCAAACTGTTGGGTTAATTTAATGGCTGATACAAAGTATGGACAGTCAGCTTTCCTTTCAGGAATATCATTGGCATGGAACCACTTTGACTAAGTTTTTCCAAGCCTCACTTTAGAATCCCCTTGGAGCATAATGTCCACCCTAGGCTGTGACGGTGTCTTACTACGTGTCAATTCTAAATCAAATAAAGTTTGTGAAATACTAGGACTCCGGTAGGACCTACCAGTTATAATCTGACTACCCGAGCCACTTGCTCTTCCTAAAGGTGGCGTATTAATATTGCATCTTTCAGTACCTACAAGCGGTCGGCTGCCGCCTACCACGCCCAATGGTGAATAGCCAACACCTGACTTCCATGTCTCCCTCATTGATTCTCTTAATGCTCAAGCTGCCAATCTTCATCACAAGAAGTGTTAGCTAGCATCTTCATACGCTTCCTCTATAATTGCCTTTTTCCGCATAGAGATGATGTTCCTTAGCATCCATCCTATTCTTTTTCCATCTTGCATTATCTCCCAACATTATATTCCTCGCAAACTTTGGCACATTTTGGCATGACACCACATCCCCCGCCACTATAGCCAAATGATTCCGCAAACAGGTCACACCTTTTCCTTCTAATCGAACAATAAGCAAAACTGAATCCATTGTTTTCCACTTATCTCCATGACTCCAAGGCTCCCTAATTGGTACTCATAGATGCACCTCAGTTCCTACAATTCAAAAGAAAGAAAATGAATTAACTTGGTACTAAAATGTGATTTAACTTATATTATTGAACTGAAATCTTAGCAAACTGAGAATTAACTATTTAGAGCCTCACCCAAACAAGTGTGGGTTGTGCACAAAATAAATTAGGATATGGAGTAAAACACGTGCAGCAAGGATGACAATAATAAATATACACAAATGCATTATTTCATTATCAAAACAATTAACCAAATCATGAGAAAATTCAACATAGCATTGATCAAAGTGTGAGCAAACACTAATCACAAGAACTATCCACAAAACATAGTTTTGTAACCCTACAAATACTCATCAATGATGCTAACATGCATTTATATATACACTATTTATACAACTACATACTAACTGATTATTTAGATAATTTACCAAATATTCACACTATTCTTTTTGTATAGAGGAAAACTACAAAAGCTAGCCTACAACAGTATGACGCTACTGTAAAAATTGCAGAGCAACTAGAGTTAACATGCAACTCTTAAAATGCTACACCAAAAACGCTAAAACCATTTTTAGTTTTTCAATAGGAGTGTTTCCTAGGCATGCCTAGCATACTGAGAAACCTACAGAGATACTTCACACATTCTATTAATTAGCTAGTATTACATTGACACAAAGAAAAAAGCTCGTATTTGTTACACTAACACATAGACAAAGCTCATATTACAGTACAAATATGTGCTGGATAAAAGTAAAACCACAGGAAAATAGTCAAATGCTGTGCAAAACCATTGTAGTGCACCGCCATTGCAAAATCCTATACAAGGTCGCCTGTTTTACTCCTCACAACATCAACGGCTCCATCAGAGTAGCTATCACTGCTGTCACCAAGTACCTTTCCCTTCCCCTTCCCCTTGCTGCAATGTTGGCGCTCCGTCGCAACCGTTCTGCCTTGCTCACCAATGGCTTTGGGATCTGGTTCTTCTATCCTCACCATAACGCTGTGATGGCCAGGCGATGGAGGGTGCTTGGTGGGCAATGGTGGCAGCGCGTGAGCGAGAGGCGTGTCGGCTGCTACCCCAGGCTACAGACGGCGGCGTGGTCAAGGGCAATGTGGCCTAGACCTCAAGTGCAGAATTGTACAGAGTGAGTTCTAATCCAGTGGAGTAAATAAATCAATAGTACTAGTACTAGTACTAGTGAGTACTGCTCCTGATAGTAATGCTACAAAGCTGACACACCATGCAGTTTGTTTGTTTGTTTGATGCAGAAACAAGACTGGACTGGACTCTAATCTTCAGACTACATCATGACCATGAAAAAGAAAAGAGAAAAAAAGGTGCCTGGGAATAATTACGGATTATTTTTGCAGTTTGTTTGTTTGATGCAGAAACAACGTTGACTGAACTCTAATCTTCAGACTATACCACTAAGGATGCTATCAAAGAGTACTTCCCGTTTCGTAATGTCATTTGGGGAAACAAAAGATGCATGGGACACTGAATGTACTCGTGGGAGGTGAAGGACAAGGAATCGAAGTGGCTTGCGGGGGAGAGCGTGAGGTACTGACCACGTCATGCCTGCAGCGTAGTATGCGGACGCAGAGGCAAGGCGCGGAGAGGTCAGAGCCCGCTGCGGCGGAGCTGGAGGCTGCCTCGTCCCCGACGTCCACCGCGCGGGCGCATAAGCTTCTTCTACCAGCCGGACCGCTCGAGCCATCACTGGATGGCGAGGGATGGCGCGGTGGCGGGCTGGCGGCAGCGGGTGGCGTGGACGCCGCTGTCGCTGGCGGCGGGGCGGAGGTGGCCGAGCGGGCGTGCGGCGGCGCTGGCCAATTTGGGAAGGAATGAAATGATTTCTTGGGTTTGGTCTGTCTTTGCGGATGGCAGTGTGTGATTGGCCAGTTGGCCCATTATACCGGCGCTCCATGGGCTGGGAAACCTTTTTGGGCTCCTTCCGTACGAAATTGCTACTCCTGTAACCATCTTCGTGCCGACCCTTTTTTTAAAAAAAAAATATTAGACTTTTTTTTTAAAACATGTCTTCTAAAAAAATCAGAGCGCTCATAGCGGCAAAAATTTTCACCAGCATCAAAAGAAGAAGAAACTTGAGCTCAGACGCAAAATTGTCTCACTACATTCAATAAATTCTTTTTGGGCAAATAGGAAGATGCGTCCTTTTGTGCTCTATTCCTTCCTAGTATTTCCTTTATGATTGAAATCGTATTTGTGTGTTTCTCTATAATAAAGCTGTGTTTGGATCTATTAGTGATAATTGTGAGCATTAAGTGCTAAAGTGCATATCCAAATAGTTGTACTAATAGCTTTTAGCAAGTAGATGTGCTAACAATTACTCTATTTGTTCCAAAATAAGTGCTACTCTCGCTTTTTGAGGAGTCGAACGCTTTAAGTTTGACCAATGATATGTAAAAAAAAGTACTCATATTTATCATGTGTAATAAGTATTGTCGGATTGATAGTGAAATATATCTTCTTTATAGATACAAATATTGATATTATTTTCTCCTTATCTGGTCAAACTTTGTTCCTTGGGAAGCGAGGTGTGCACTTATTTTGGGATGGTGAAAGGACGCTAATAGTTCATATATATCTCCAGCCAATTATCAATCACCTAGTAGCATGTGGATCAAAATATCTCCTACTAACAATTAACTAACTAACAGTTAATAGACTTTTAGCTATTAGCTAGTTAACCATTACCACTAAGGCATTGTTTGGATTTACCTCAATCCACCCTAACACATGTGATTGAGGTGAATCGGACGACATTTTAAACAAAGCCTCGTGAATCCAGACCCTAATTCTCTGGCATCTTAGCACCTCGTGCTGTAATCAGCATGCGCAGTTATAGCTAACGCGGCAACATGAGAAATGTTATTCGATCCTCCCCTAACACGCTAACGACTGTCGCTGGTAGGTCCGGCGAGGTCGTCGTGAATCTACATTTTTATGTTGGCCACTCCAACCCATCACCAACCTTCTCCAGCTATTTGTTTTGTTTTTACCGCGTGCAGATGCGAATTAGGAGCACGCCACTGCACCGATCGATCTCATTAAAACAATATAAACACGCGCTCATCACACTCCTGGACGCGCGCCGTAGCCAACAGAGAATGCCCCGCACGCACACAATGTGGCTGGTGTCCTCCCTCCGTGCCGCTCTGTGCCTTTTGCTCGTCGTCGTCCTCGCCGGGCACCGCGAGCCTGCGGCGGCCGTCACGCTGTCGACGTCGTCGCGGTGGATCGTGGACCCGGCCGGGCACCGGGTGAAGCTGGCCTGCGTGAACTGGCCGTCGCACCTGGAGCCCGTGGTGACCGAGGGGCTCGGCAGGCAGCCCGTGGGCGCCATCTCCGGGATGATCGTCTCCCTGGGGTTCAACTGCGTCCGCCTCACGTACCCCATCGCGCTGGCGACCAACGCCTCGCTGTCGGCGCTCACCGTGCGGCAGTCCCTCCTGGCGCACGGCCTCTCCGAGACGGTCGGCGGGCGTCGAGGTCAACAACCCCAGCTTCCTCGACCTCACACTCATCGACTCGCTCAAGGCAATGCACGCACGCTAGCTCTGGCCACAGCCATCTCCTGACTTCCTGAGAGGAGCTAGTCTTGTTCGTTTCAATAATCTTCAAGCAATGCCACGTTTGCAATGCCGTGCAGGCTGTGGTGAACGCCCTGGGGGAGAAGAACGTCATGGTGATCCTGGACAACCACGTGAGCACGCCGGGGTGGTGCTGCAGCAACGACGACGGCAATGGGTTCTTCGGCGACAGGGACTTCGACCCAAACGTGTGGGTGGACGGGGCTGGGCAGCATGGCCACCATCTTCGCCCGACGTGCCCAACGTCGTCGGCTTGAGCCTGCGGAACGAGCTCCGTGGCCCGAGGCAGAACCCCGAAGATTGGTACACGTAAGTTATCAGTTGTTCATCATGCCATTTCAGTTGGTGGAGTTCCAATGCAGATTTTGCACGTACATTTCTGCTTTACTGAAAAAGAAAAATCTGAAACTGCACCGGACTGGAGGGGCAGGTACATGCAGAGGGGCGCGGAGGCGGTTCACGTGGCGAACCCTCGGGCGCTGGTGATCATGGGCGGCCTAAGCTACGACTACGACCTGTCCTTCCTGGCCGCGAGGCAGGTGGGCGTCAGCTTCGCGGCGGAGAACAAGCTGGTGTTCGAGGTGCACTGGTACAGCTTCTCGGACGCGCGCGCGTGGGAGGCGGAGGGCGCCAACGAGGTGTGCGGCCGCGCCGCGCGCGACTTCGCGCGCCGCGGCGGGTTCCTGCTCGCCCGGGGCTTCCCGCTCTTCCTCAGCGAGTTCGGCGCCGACTCCCGCGGCGGCGACCGCAAGGGACAACCGCTACTTCCCGTGCGCCGCCGCCGTGGGCGCGGAGCACGACGTGGACTGGGCGTACTGGGCGCTGCAGGGCAGCTACGCGCTGCGGCAGGGCGTCGCCGGGATGGACGAGGTGTACGGCGTCCTCGACTGGTCCTGGAGCAAGCCCCGCAACGCGACCGTGCTCCCGAGGATCCAGGCGTTGCAGCGGCCGCTCCAAGGTCAGTCGCGTAGCGATATCATCGCTGCTCCAGATTCCCATGGCCGCATGCTGACGCGTGGGGCGTGTTCGTTCAGGGCCTGGCTACGGCGAGGCGCTGCCGTACACCGTACTGTTCCACCCGCTCACGGGGCTCTGCGCGGTGCGGCGCGGGGACGCGGTGACCACGACACTGGAGCTGGGCCCGTGCAACGAGACGGACGCGTGGGCGTACGCGCCGCCGTCGTCGACGCTTGTTCTAAGGGACGCTGCGGCCGCGGGGCTCCCGTGCCTGCGGGCCGAGGGGCGTGGCCAGCCCCGCGCGTCTCGGCACCAACGCCTGCGGCGACCCCCTGTCGACGTGGAGCCTGGCGACAGACTCCGCGATGCACGTCGCCGTCGACGCCGCTGCTCTCGGGCTGGGCGGCGGCGAGGACGGCGGCGGTGGAATGCTGTGCCTGGACGTGGGCACGGACGGCAGGAGCATCGTGACGAACCCGTGCGCGTGCCAGCGCGGGGACGGGGCGTGCGACCCGGAGGGCCAGTGGTTCAAACTGGTCACCAGCACGAGGCGCGTCGCGCGCAGGCCGGCCACGCTCGCGTAGTCGCCTAGATCGAAGTACTGCAACTCTGGAAGACTTGCTAGCTGAGTAAGTGGGTTCATTAGGATCATAGGCTATTCTTGACGAAGTTTGTAGGATGAACACCGGAGTCAGCAGACGGAATGCGGGTGCCGATCTTCTGACAATTATTAGGGGAAAAAAGAGGAAAGAATCTATAGTACTACTGAATGATCTGAAAAATAATCTTTTCGGATTCATTCCTTGCGCTCAGTCCTCTCTTGACAAATTTTGGTATTTAGCTTAGACCTGCAATTTCGAAAACTTTGAAATCATTGAATGCGCCTTGACGAAGTCCTTGTTCGTCGGCTCTGCTACAGTGTTTTTCTCTCACGGCAAATCAGCGAACAATATTTTTGGAAAAAAAAAACTGGGTATGGGACTCCCGCACGTGGCACTATGTGGCTGCACTCAGATGACGACGCGTGGGGGAAGGGAAGGGGAATCGCAAACTAAAGATCCTCATGTCGCGGGTTCATTGGACAGCCCTTTTTTGGCTTTTCAGTGAAACGAACGGGGCAAGCTTCGTTCCTCTCGAAAACATTACTATTTGATTATTGAAGAGCTCGTGTTGTTATTTGGCTTGATTGAAAGTTGGACCCTATGATCGCTCAGATTGTTTACAATTGACTATCACTAATTCTCTTCATGTAGTTAATTAGGAACTGTGACAATTCCAAACAAAAAAAGACGAAGTTTAGGACCTATTCCACCTGGCTCCGACTCCTGGCTATGCACGAAGGAGCCAGAGTCGGTAAGCAAAAAATAGTGACGGTCTTTGTAAATGGCCATTAACAGAGACCATTTGTTAGAGGCGATTAGTTTGCCCTCCTCTAAAAAAACTGGTCTCTGAAAATCTTCTCTGTGGTTGTGTTCATGGGCCTCTAGTTATTTTAAGAAGAGAGATAAAAAGAAGCTAGAGCCGAAGCTCCTCCTAACATGCCTCAGTAGTTCATAGCCA
Organism: Saccharum hybrid cultivar R570; assembly: GCA_038087645.1. NCBI lineage: Eukaryota > Viridiplantae > Streptophyta > Magnoliopsida > Poales > Poaceae > Saccharum > Saccharum hybrid cultivar. The sequence continues at coordinate 10,731,965 of JAQSUU010000153.1, forward strand.
AAATGTGGTTCAAGGCAAGCTCTAAATAGTTTTCATATACCTTTTCTAAATATTTAGTTCGAAAGAAGGAAGTTTATTGATCATCATTAAATCAAGTTGATACAACAAATTTGAAAGCATCCCAACCTCTGCACCAAAGGATGCACACAACAACTTTAATCAAAGTTACATACTTAACAATAACAATCAGTCTAGAGGTCAAAATATTTAGTTGGTATCTATATATAAGTTACAGTGAAAAAGATAGAGTAATTACCAACAGAAACGAGTAAGGGTGAAGTAGCTAGGATTCCTCATCTTCTACAGGAGTCCAGCGTGCAGAGTCCGTCTTCCTTCTAACAGCGAAGCCAGCCATGAAACCGAGCAGCATCGCAACCATCACACAGCCAGCAATTACCATATATGTCAATTTTTTCGGCATCGCACCGACCAGCTTATGCTCATCAGGTGTGCTATCAGTATCGACTTGCCGCGAGAATATTTCAACCATATCATGGACTTGCCCATCATGGTTCCCAATGTACGTTAGTGTCAACTTCTCCCTTGTGGCCACAAGTTTCGTGTACCCGAACTCACCGCTGCGGTACATGGACCTCTGTGGCTGAGGGAATATGGGATCTTTGGGGTGGTCAGGTCTCGGTTCCCAGCTTGGCTGGTGGTCTTGCCCAGCCATCCCGATCACAACATGTGCAGGAGCACCAGGGTACACAAAGCTTGATGACGTGTTAAGGCATTGATAGTTCTTCATGGGGCAGAATCTCTCATACCTGTGAATATGCCCCCACAGAGCAAGTGTCACGCCGTGTTTCACAAAGAGAGGTTCCAGATGCTGAATCATCTGCTCCCTGTGAGCTGTGTCCCTGACCTCATTGCTTGAGGTGTACATCGGTCGGTGGCCCTGGAACACGATGAATGGTGTTCGACTCCGGTTGACACGCTCAAGGTCAGCTTTTATATAGTTGTACTGATCACTGCCTTGAGTGAAATCGGTTTCAGTGGACATGTAAACAAAATGAACAACACCTGCATCAAATGAGTAGTAGAGATTCTGAGTGTCAGGAGCACCGGTGCCAGTAGGGAAAGAAGAGTTTCCAGGCATTCTGAACTTGATGCTGTATGGTACACCACATTCACCACCGCTATCCTTCCCATTATATATGTTTGCAGCCCAGGAGGGTTTCCAAGGTTGGGAAGGCCAGTCATACTCATGATTTCCAATGCAGACATGGTATGGTGTATTCGCAGCAATAGGTTCAATCTGTTCGAAAAAATGATCCCATAACCACGCATAACCTTTAGCATAGCTGATGTCGCCGATATGTGAAATGACTGCAGGTTTGTCTTTAAGGGCTTGAAGATCACGGAGGATCCATTTCACAGTTGACAAACTTTCTTGAGGTGTTCGAAAGTAGGTGTTGTAAGGAACATAAGTGCCCAGGTCACCAAAGAGGAATGCAATGGTCTCATTGGCCTCAATGTCACGTGAGATGAAGCTGTATGTCTCACTCCAACCTCCTGAATCATTGCCACTGCCAACCTACCAATAACAGTTCAAACTTCAAAATATCAGGTCAATGTGGCATGCAATGGAATATTTATACCAAATGCTGATGATGCTCATCATAGTTGAAACTTGAAACTATGAGCTATGAAATATAATTATTTGTTTGATCTAGTTTAGCTTGCCATGCAAATGTGGTTGCTCCAGAAGTCATCATTTGTTGATATTTAAAAAGACATCTTTTCAGAATGGATGGAATTAATGTTACCTATCGAGGATCAAGCCATCTGTTCCTAACATCAAAATCTAAGTTTTTGCAATGGAGTCCTGCTCTTTGTGCTTCACTAAAGGCTAAATAGCCCAAGTCCAAGATGGATTGTCGGCAACAAGCAAGATCCTAAGTCTAGTCAACTTCAAAGCGCAATAGTCATTCCATGTTAAATTATATTAATACTCCATAACAAAAAAAAGTTGGTACTTCAAGTAAACTTATTATGTTTAATAAAAAAAGTCGTAGCATTTCTACATTGTTAGTTTAATTGTAAGCGCCCGTTTTTTCCCTAGAGAAATATACAGATGATAGAGAAAATTCAACACATTGACCACTATGGTATGATAATAAATTAGAGTTCACTTGTAGACCTAAAATCTAGATTCTTAATAAAAATCTCCAAAGAATGAGCCAGGAATAAGAGATAATACTAGGGTTTCAACTTATATGTTGAGGAAAAATTTAAATTGCAGTAGGTAAGATCGAATGGAAAGCCAAAATCTGAACTAATGAACATAGTTGTTAAAATAAAAATTCTATGATGCGATTTTATGACTTTACAATCTTAGTTTATTAGGTCAACAATTTCAATTTTTGTGGGTCTTAAATTTATCCGAAAACTTATAATACTTATGCCTCGTAAAATTGCTAGCCTTGTGCGGATACACAGGTTTATGGACTATGCTGTATTGCAAGCAGTGGTAGACTATCAAACTGAAGCTAGTGTTCCAAAATTAAATTCTGCACATCTTTCAGATGAATATGATCCCATCTAACTTCTTTAGACGCCCCAGGATGTTTGGATGGGCAGATGGGAAACCAAATTAAACCCAAGGGTTTATATGATCCAAATCTGAAGTGACTCGTACCAATCCTTCTTTCAATCTAGCCAGGCAAATAAGTATCCAACAAAAATAATTTCTGCACCCAGATTCAACTATCCAACAAAAATAATTTATGCACCCAGATTCAATCTGACAGTCATTACCAACACTAGGTGCTACAATGAGCTCTGTTTAAAAAATGCAGTAGGTAAGATCAAATGGAATGCCAAAATCTGAACTTATGAACATAGTTGTTAAAATCAAAATTCAATGGTGCAATTTTACTACTTTACAATCTTAGTTTATTAGGTTGATTCTACAATTCTGTTAAGTAGAATCTGCAATTTTACGATTCTAGCAATTATGATCCTACAATTTGGGATCTTTACCATTAGAGTTTCGATACAATTCAAGATCATGATTTTAACAAACTTGTTTATGAAGTCACGACTCTCAATAGATAGGCTACGACAATAGCTGACATAGCTCAAGGTAAGGTTTCGACTAAGCACATGTCAAGCGCATGTGATGCAATGAAAAAGGGAAAACTTGGAATGAGGGTAGGAAGTCACTTAAACTGGTATCCATAGTCTTACATATGATAAAGAGTGCGGAGTATATGTATGGACAATTTCAATTTTTGAAGGTCTAGATTTATCCGAAAACTGCTGATACTTATGTTGTAAAATTGCTAGCCCTGTGCAGATACACAGGTTTATGGACTACTGTGATGCAAGTAGTGAGTGATTCTGGTAGGCTTTGGTTCCCTAATTGAAGCACACAAAAGCAAGAATTCTTGCACGAATGCAGGAAACAAGCATAAAAAACTTGACTATCAAACTGAAGCTAGTGTTCTAAAATTAAATTTCGCACAACTTTCAGACAATCCAAGGCCCCGAACTAGGATGTTCAGATGGGCAGATCCACAGATGGGGAACCAAATTAAATCCCAAGGGTTTATCAGTTCAAATCTGAAGCGACTCGTAGCAATCATTCCAATCAAGCTAGAGCCGAACAAGTATCCAACTAAAGTATTTTTCGCACTCAGATTCAATCGACAGTCATTACCAGCACCAAATGCTACAATGAGCTCTGTTTATCAGAAAATCAAATCAGATCACAATTGAAGTACTACTAGTAGCTAAAAGTCAAAACCTCACACTTAATCTTATCACTCGAAGTGGAAACTAGCAAAATTCATGCAAGCTATATGTATATATACCTTGTAGAAGTACCTTGTCCCAGGCAGCAATCCCTTCATCACGCCGTCGAAGACGAACCCAGGGTGCCGCCACCCGACGCTGTCGTTCGCCGGGTAGTCGCACATGTGCCGCTGCTCGTACGTCCTCGCCTCCGCCGGCACCTCTTCCCACTCCTCCTCGCGCCGACCAGCAGGCCCGTACCTCACGAACCTCCTCCCGTCGTCGCCGCACACGAACAGCACCCGCATCTCGTCCACCTCGTCGGTGAACGCCAGGTGCAGCTGAGCGGGCCGGGCGCCAGATCCCTCGTAGGCCACATCGCCGGAGACGGCGGCGCGGTGGCTGGCGTCGGGGAGCGTGTCGCCGTCCTGCTGGTCAACGCGCCGTCGTCCTCGGAACAGGCGGAACTGGTAGGGGGCGCGCAGGTCGGGCAGGCGCGGGAGCGTGAGGCTGCCGGCACCCGTGGCCCAGGAGGCGGAGGAGTTGAGGAGCAGGAAGCCGAGGTAATTGAGGTCGCCGGAGGACGGCGGGGAGTAGACGGCGACGTAGTCGAGCTGGCTCGGGTCGGGGAGGCCCGACCATCGGAGGGTGATTGCGTGGTCTGATTTGGTCAGCGTCGACGGGGTGGCAGTCAGGGTCGTGGCGGGAGTGGGCTCGCCGGCGGCGAGGTGGGCGACGAGCAGAAAGAGAAGGGCCGACGGCGGCATCGGAATACATGTGTTTATGAATTCTTAGGTTCGTGACTGAATTAACGACTATGCGTAGGAAGCTCAGATCAGGTTAAACAAATCTTTCACGATCGAGGTTCATGTGAGTTCAGTTGACTCGGCGGGGAGCAGCGGGCGCACGTTGCGTCAGTGTGTCGTCTGAGATGGACTTGTGAAGTTGAACACTGGAGGTGGAGGGGCATGATGTCACCCACTCCATGCAGGAATCTGGGGGTCATAGGGGTTCTTAGCACCGCTGAATCACTGATTCGGACGTTATTTCACTGCAATTAGATACAAATCGCCACGTCCGCAACCAACCCTGCATGATGCATCCATGCGGACTTGCAATCGTTGCATCGCGTGACAGATACAGGCAGCACGGCGACAGTGATGTCACTATCCACACGTACGTCGACGCTGGCGACGCCTACGTACGTACGTGCCTGAAAATTAAACTGTATTAACCCGTTTTCTTTTTGCAATTACAGGAGGGACACATGACAGGAGCACTACCACCCAGTGGCGGATCCAGGACAAAATCCTAGGAGGGCTAAACTTTATGGTAGGATGGACCTTCGTCTTCGACCTCTATCTAGTGTCCAACGTCTTCTTCCTAAGTTTCAATGACAGAACTTTCATGGGCTCAGGGGAAGCTGGTTTCTTCTTCTTCCTCTCTTTCTCTCTATTTTTCTTCTTTCCTCCACCACTTCTTGTCCCTCACCAGTCACCCTCCTCATTTTCCATTGATGCATCAGCTGTAGGGGGGCTGGAGCCCCCAGTCCCCCTGTAGATCCGCCCCTGCTACCACCCAAGACACACACGCACACTCACTCTGACCCGTGAGTAAAGACACACGCCTATTGCATGGATACAAATAAACCGGCCGATGAAGGCAACCCGCACAAATGTATATATGTACTCTGTAAATCGTAGACACATGAGTTTGAAGTTTTGAACTTTAGGGGGTGAAAGTCGTAGCTGCCTCTACAGAAACCTTCGTACTAGGAGGGTTAGGACTGTCCAAAAGAGCGTCTCCAAAGCCAAGCTTTTTAATTCGGGTACCCTTTTAATTCCTATATATACTATTATTTTAATTAACTTTAGGAGATAAATTCTTGTTCAATTAACCTCGTACCTAAATTTTTTCAACGGAGAAAAACAAGAAAACCACATAGTAGAACGTAACGTGTGTGGGAAGGATTGCACCCACTCAGACCCCAGGTGAGCTATTCAAGAGAGACACTAATTTGTTGGCATGACAAGAAAATTCTTTGAAGCACTTCAAAAGCTCACGCCACACTACCCCCTCCTCTCCTGAACCTCAAATGCTTTATGCTTGCCATCTCGGCATGTTTACTCAACGAGTCGTTCTTTCTTGTTGTGATCATTAGAATGTACGTGTAATTCAAAAGAATCAAATCTAATGCCATTAACTATATATTAATAGAGTAATTATTGTAAAGTGTATGAAATAATGTTTGTATTTCAAACAGATGGAACAAATGTACATTCGTTTGTTGGAACACATAGTAAAGTGAATTTTCATGGGGACGGCATTACCAGTTTACCACGATACGACATACTTACATACACACAGAGAAACAGGAAGTATATAGCACAAGTATACCACTGCCACAGTATATATCCATGGGCTCATTCACCCATTCATTTTAATTTGCGCATTGGACGTCTTCCGCCCTGAGTAACTTTTACTTAGTTCTTTCCTGGGTGGTGTTGTGCTTCATCCCCCAGAAAAGGGCCTCGAACTGATCTTCTTCAATCTTCCCCTGTTCGACGAGAAACCGGTGAATCCATGAGTATAAATGAATGAAACAGTCCTGCTCAATCGCGCGCGGCATTTAGAGGCAGGTCGTGTTAATGGAGCGAGCACCCACCTGCATCATCAGCTGCAGCAGGCACAGGGTGGCCGAGCTCGTGCCGCTGCTCCCTGGCGACGAAGCGCACCATGAGCCCGCTCTTCATGTAGAGCGTGGTGTTGAGCTTGGGCTTCACCTCCTGCCCCGGCACCACCTCCACGCGGAACCGCGCCAGCACCGCCGCCGCCACCGTCTTCATCTGCGTGTACGCGAAGCGCTTGCCGACGCACAGCCTGGGCCCCGCGTTGAACACCACGTACTTGTAGGGGCTCTCGGCGCCGCCCGCGAACGCGCCGCTCTTGTTCAGCCACCGCTCCGGGCGGAACTCCAGGCAGTCGGGGCCCCAGGTGGCCTTGTCCCGCCCCATGGCGTACGTGAAGTAGATCACCCGCTGCCGCGCGCGCACCAGCGTGCCGTCCGGGAGCACGTCGTCCTCCAGGGCCTCCTTGAAGTCCACGGGCACCGGCGGGTACAGGCGCATGGACTCGGTCAGGGCCGCGTGGAGGTAGTCCATGGCCCCGACGTCGCCGCCGCCGACGCGGGCGATGTCGTCGAGGACGCGGGCCTCCACGTCCGGGTGGGAGGCGAGGAGCCAGAAGAACCAGGTGAGCGCGACGGAGCTGGTGTCGCGGCCCGCGAGGATGAAGCTGATGCAGAAGTCACGCAGGAACTCGTCGGAGTACCCCGCCGCGAGGCCGGCGCCAGCGTCGGCGGGAGGGGGCGACGACGACATGAGCCGCGAGAGGAGGTCGCAGCGGCCGGCCAGGTCCCCGATCTTGCACAGCTCGGCGCGGCGGTCGGCGACGGTGCGCTCGGCGAACTCCCGCACGGCGCGGGCGGCCTCCACGAGCGCGCGCTCGCTGCCGACGCAGAGGAGCCGCTTGGGCTTCCAGATGAAGGGCGGCGTGTAGAAGCGGGTGAGCGAGAGCTCCGTGGCGCGCTCGAACGCGCGCGCGAACGGCACGTCGGGGAGCCCGTCGGCCAGGCACCCGGCCTCCACCCCGAACGCGGCGGCGCAGATGTTGTCGAACGCGAAGCGGAGAAGCACGTCCTGCAGGTCCACGGAGTGCCCACGCTCGCTCAGCGTCTCCAGCAGCGGGACCAGCCGACCACACACCAGCCGCTCGATGGTGGCCGCCGAGAACCGGAGGAACCGCGCCGAGTGCATCTCGGCACTGGCGGCCTTCCGCTGCGCGCGCCACGAGTCGCCGTCGGCGTTGAAGATGCCGTCGCCGAGCAGCTCCGCGAACCGCTCCCGGTAGTAGGGCCCCTTGGGGTAGTTGTCGAAGTTGTCCTTGAGGACGTGCTCCACGTTGGCCGGCACGGAGGTGATGACGCCCGAGGAGCCCCCGCCCCAGGTGCCGCGGTACGGGAACGTGCCGCGACACCGGGACAGGACCACCGCGCCCCAGTCGTAGACGTCGCCGATCGCGAGGTGCGCGAACAGCGTCGGGATGATGCCCACCACCGGCCACAGCATGGGCTCGCCCGGCCGGGACGACAGCCGGCTCCTGACCGCGCTGCAGACGAAGAGCACCGCGGCGGCCACGGCCAGGTCCGACGCCCGCACGTAGTCGCGGAGGAAGCGCAGCGCCATGGCCACGAGCGCGCGTGCCATCGGTCGCTCACTCTGCCAGCAGGTGATCAGTGCTGGCGATGGCTGGGTAGATCGACGTGCCAAGCTGATGAGCTAGCTGGCTGTGTTTTGGATGCAGGCTTGGAGCTCTCTCCCCGATGCTATGCTATATATACACACTCGTGAAGTGTGCTCGCTCTGTGCTGTGGTACACATACACTGCTGCCGGGTGCAGTAGTGGTTGGTATATCCCGTGTATACGTGCGCCGGGAGTGGAGCCGGCCGTGGAGGAGAGCGACGGGTATCTGTATGCATGGAGATGGGACCCGGCCGGAGTTGAGTGGCAGTGCGTAGCAGCTATGCCTATGCGGCGGCGGGCTTTGACCGGTCGATCGGCCCCCCGGCGGCCGCGGTGCGCGGCGGCGGCGCTGCAGACGCGCGGTCTATTCGAGCGGTTAGGGAACTGTGCTGCAGCCTGAAGAGATGAACGAACCGACGCATTGATGTCTATGGGATGCCCTTGGAACGCGAAATTCCCAAGTGCCCATGCGCGCTGGTCTTATCCCTGACGTGCTCCTAGCCCTGGGCATTCGGTATTACCGAACCGATCGGTTCGGTACTTCGGTTCCTCGGTAAATTCGGTTCCTCAGAAAACAGGTACCGATCGGTTCCTTAGAAAAATCGGTACAGAGGAAATTCGGTTTCGGTAAATTCGGTTCGGTTCCGGTATTTACCGAAAAATACCGAACTGATCGCAGAGACATATAATTGCAATTTCAAAAGCCATTTTTGACATAATTTTTCATGATTCCATAGAGAATTATAGTGCCAAATACACACATATAAAAGTCCGCAAGACTATAAGAGTAAAGTACCACAATTACATAATATAATAGTCTATAATAGTACAATCATTAACATAACAACACTCACAATCAACACATTTCGGTAAATTCGGTAAACCGAGGTAAAGAACCGAATATACCTCGGTAAATTCGGTTCCTGGGAATTGGGAACCGAACATGGTACCGAAAATTTCGGTTTCGGTACTTTCGGTTCGGTTCTCGGTACTTTCGGTTCGGTATTCGGTTTTCGGTATTTGATGCCCAGGGTGACGTGCTCCGATTAGACCGACCGCACTCACATCCGCTATCTCCCCCTGCAGGATCGCATAGAGGAGAAAACCGCTGCACCGGTACCCTGTATACGGTACTCTATTGTTCAGGAAGCAATGCGGTCCTCTATATCTGGCGTTTTACTGTTCATACGCTAAAGGACGGGACGGTGCCGACCGACGCGCGCTTGAGGCAGTAGAAGAAACAGCGATGCATAGAAAAGCGTGTCAACTTTTTTCCCGTATAAAAAAATGTTATAACTCACAAACCAAAAATCCAAATTAAATTTCGATTGTACCATTAAATTTATCTCAATAAATCCTTCAAAACTAGATCACACATGGATATATTTAGATAAAATGACAAGTGGGTCCCACAGTGGATAGAGGATGGATGGATGCGGGAGAATTGAGTATAGAGGAGAGAATCTTGCTGACTAAGACGTATAGAGGATGAATATAGAGGTCCATGAGTGCGAATAGCCTTATGCCCTCATGAGTTCGCGCGCGGGTGCAGTCTGTTCGCTGGTGCTCCAAGCTAGCTAGGACCTAGGAGATTCATGGTTATGAATCAGCTGGCTGGTGCAGTAGTGAGGCTGACCACGCAGGTGGATGGCACAATGAAACAGCTACCGAGCACCCTGTCCCTGTGCTTTCGTTTGTTTCTCCATGCATATGCGCAGTACGTACGCTAGACGCTAGCGCTGCGAAAAAGCTTACGAGCGTCACACGGTTTTGTTGTCTACCGACGTTGCCAGCAAGCCACCACGTCTACAAATTTGTGCTTGTAGTGCATATAACACATTTACACAGACAAAACAGGAGCTTTTGGTCTATGCTTACGACGATGGATTTTTTTTTTCTTCGAATTAGGGCGCAGAGTTCCCATTCCCACTCACTGAGCGGAAATACATGGACACCGGGCTTCGAACCCGGGTGGCCGAGCTCACACTGTGAGTCTCAGACCCCAACGACGACGACGGATGCAGAAGAAGAAGAAGAAAAACAAACATAAAAATAGGGGGCTCGCCGAACTCGTGACACGGCTCTGCTGGGAACCGGGATATGCGTCGTCGTCCGAAAACAGACGTGGCCCCACGCGAATTGAAGCACATAATCCCGACGCTGATCCGGGCGGGCGGCGTGTTCAGCACAGGTTTCCCTGAATCGCCCGGGAAGCCAAACGATCGCTTCGAAAGGGCCCGTGTCAGCGTCACTGTTGGAGAAAAGAACGAGAGCGCAAAGGAAGCACTGCTACTTGTGGCCAGCGGTGCACTCACGCTGCTCGCCCAGCAGGCACGCACGCCGGGTGTGGCACATTCTGCGTGTAGCGGCTCCAGAGGAGATCCTCTTGCACACCGGCATTCAAAGCGAAATATGTGGTTTTTTTAAAAAAAGTAAACGAAATATATTTTATTTATAGTTCATTATAAAAAAATATAACAGGAGAAAGAAAACGGCAGGCAACCATCTAGCGATTATTATATACAAGTTTTCGAAGTTATTGTGTTAAGTTTTTCTTTAATCTTTAAAATAAAACAACACATACGCTTGGATACATGTACACTACCGATACCGTAGGCATGCGCACACTGTTTTGGAGGCACTGGAACTCCGGAAGAGTGTATACAAAGTAGCTGCACCGGTTGGTGAAAGAAACTGCACGGCAGGAAGTGGTAATTGGTAAGTAGCATTGATCAGCGGTAACAGGCCTTGGTTGCACAATAAATTTGAACTTTCCCAGTCAGCTGCTCGTTTCGGCAAAACCTGCCGAATTCTCCCAGCTGGACATTTTGAGAAGCCTTGTGGAAATAGAAATGGCAATTAAACCGAACGGTTCTTCCATTCCATCCGCACCCAAACACTAGCCTTGCGTGCACCGTGCGCCATACTCCTCAAGTAGTGGTCTCTTGACATCGTGGATATTGAGCATTTTATTTTGAAACGTGTAGGTGTTATTATATATATATTTAAACAATAAAATAGTTAAAATTAGAAAAGTTTAACTTGCGACAAAACGAACAAAACAAAGATGAATTATAATTTGAAATAGAGTGATCGAGTACTTTGGTTTGTGGATACACGAGAAAAGCTGTAAGCTATGGCACCGGCCATTTCAAACACTGAAACAAACGTGGTGATCGATGAGCTACATTACGTTTGAGCATCCAATCAAACGAAGAAGCACGACGATATTGTTTTTGCCATGAAAATTCAGTTAGATCAAGCATCCAATCGAACCGACAAAAGCGACCTCCACGGAATTCAACTACTCGCATAACATAACGCGATGGCAAATCGCAGCAATCATCATATACATGCATGATGGTACAACAGCATTGGGATACGATTTGCAATTTTGCATTATTTATCTAGCCGTCGTTGATCTTCAGAATGGATTTGGAAACGAACTGTCTTGTCAGGTTCGGGCGCTATCAAGTGAGCTGCAACATATACCCAGCTATATCCAATCAGCAATTAACACGGATGACAGATGGAACAGTAGTTGGTGACGTGGTGTGGTGTCTGTGGGTTTCTTCTGAATATTTTTTGTGCCTTTTCGACACCCGAATTTTAGTTCCAATCTGTACACTGGGAGTAATTGCTCGCTACAGTGCAACACGTTCACAGTTGAACTGTTACGTCCAGAGAACACACTAGAGATTGGAAACTGGTAAAAGTTTGCTAGAATATTCCTGAACACAAGTAATCTGTAACCCATAGGAAATACTTTTTTGGTGTTTATGACCTGCATATCTGGTGCAAACCACAGTTTTTTTTTGTTTATAATGAACTGAAATTGTACACTAGGATGCATATACAGTGGCCCAAAGAGGGAAAAAGAAGAACTGCACACACACAAAAAAAAAGCACCTTATATAGGCAATTCAATGTAGGCCTCGTTTAGATTCCTTCCAAATTTCAAGTTTTTACTCTTTTTTCATCGCATAAATCTTTAGACGCATGCATGAAACACTTAATATAGATAAAGAAATAACTAATTGCACAGTTTGGTTGTAAATCACGAGACGATCTACAAACGAAAGTGCTACGATAGTAAAATTGGAAAAAGTTACGATCCATGCAAGGCCGTACTCGATACAGACTGATCTGATCGAGTGCCAGAACCACACGCATGTTTGAATATTTTATTGTACACGCTCCACCAATTAAATTCAAGCAGCGAGTGGCACCTACATATGACTATGGCCTTGTTAAGATGCTAAACTTTCCTCTAAATTTTACTATGTAAAAAAAAGATTCTCCATCACATCAAAATACTGGCATATGCATAGAGTATTAAATGTACATGAAATCAAAAACTAATTGCACAGTTTAGTTGTACTTTGCGAGACGAATCTTTTGAGCCTAATTAGTCAATGTTTAGACAAAAAATCACAAATACAAACAAAATGCTACAGTATAAAATCTTGCACTGTGCAGATTTTGGACATCCAAAATCAGGCTAACTAAACACGGCCTATATTTTACAGCTTTGGCAAAAAAAAAAAAAACATACGTACATTCATACGGAACAAGGTATGAGCATTTCTGCCTTCAAAGAAACACAATGAAAATATTATGTTTACCCCGTGGGATGCGACAATAATAAATGGGCACTGAGAAATCCAAACTGGTGATAATTGATAGTCAAGAACAACAAATTTTCTTGCTGTATGTACACAATAAAATTCTGATATGGCTGAAAATGAGATGGTACAATGAAATGGTGGGTATGTTACAATTCCTGCAAACTAAGTGTGCCCTATTCATCTCAGATCCATCCACTATGCAGGTAGTGGCTCCTCCAAAACTGTCGGCAAAAAGTATATCATCAATGCACCATATAAACAAAAAAAAAAGGTACCTAACGAAAATATAGAATGAGATAATAACACGAGATCAAAACCTTTGGTCTTTTCTGGAGCTTCAGGCCTCTCTAGCACTTTCGTAGGCACATCAGGAAGCTCAATAACCTCATCGATGTCCTCAGTTGCAGCTTCTGTGTCAGCCGGAGCTTTCATTTTCTCTTCAGGTCGTACTTCAGTAACAGGAGCGTCTGGCAAAGACTCAACGGCAAGCTGCAAAGAAAGGCAATGTTAGAACTAAGATAGACTTTAAACTAGCAAGACAGAAACAGAACTGTCTACATCTCACTTTAGATTTTGAAGCTTAAATGTGATTGCTCAAAATCATAGACAATGTCATGCCACTCAAAGAGGCCAGAAAAAAAGTTGGACCCTTTCTAGTGCTTGCGTGAATAGATAAAATGAATCAGAATAGCTGAGGATCATGGGAGAGAGGTTAAGCCCTGTAATGCCTACTGTGATGTTAGCATTCACAGGGAATCAGTTTGTTGCGCATAATTCATGGGTCTTCTTTCTGGTTCGACCCGAGCAAGGACAATATTTGTATGTGAGAGGAGGATTTATGACCAAGAGTGAAACGTAAATCTGGTCCAAAGTGGAATTTTCAGTCTCGTTTGTATACATGGCATAATTTTGGGTTGCTTCTCAACAGATAAGAACTCTAGATGCTTTGTTGGCCAAACCTGAGCTTCCAAATTTTCAAACTCGGCCATAACAGCTTCTTCATCCTCAGCTGAGAGCTGCTCGCCCAGAACAGCATTTATTTCCTGAAATCGACAAGTGGTTGGACAAGTCAATAAAAAGAAAATAGGCCCATTCTTTTGCAGTTGGGGCAACATCACAACAATTCAACAGAAGGTATGCTTTTTATGAGGCCCTAAATGGGTGACAAATAGAAGTCCCAATCATATTTAATCATTCACTACCTACATCCAACATTATAACCATGCTCAAAGCTAGTTATGATGAAAATCTGAAAATAGGCACCCAATCATAGTTGCCACGAACAACTGGATGGAAACAGGCAATACTTATATATTCAGACAGGATATGGCTGCACTCCATAATTTCACTCTGAAGTGTTGCTATCACAATGCCTATACAGTATAACAAGTTGCTGGCAAAAAAACAAAGGGGATATTCACAACATCTGATTTGAGGTGCAATTTTATGTATCTTAATAAGGATGCTGTAAATGAAGTTACTTAGAAGAGACATCCCAAAGAGATTGGCAGCGGATGAACTCCAAGTGCATAGTGCCCCTATAGAAATGATCAAATGAATGTATACAGGTAGAGTTAATTGAACTTACATCTTGATAAGCCTTAGCCTCGGCTGTGTCATCCATCAGCTTTTGGACATCATCAATGTTTATCTCATTCTGTATAGACTTAAGGGCAGCGTTTCCAGCCTTCAGGCTTTCAAATACAGCCTTTTGTTTACTTGCTAGTTCAATATCTGCCAACTAAACCAAGCGAATGAAAATACTCTGTCAGGTTATCATACATCAAATTAAGAAACTCAGTGCTCCTTAACTTCAATAAGAAATGTAGAACTCCAGCCCTACACGACAATATTTAATAACTGGTATTAAAAAACAATTATTTGAATGAACTACAAACCTGTTGTTCAACATTCATTTGCCATGCGTCAACTTGTTTCAACAGCTCTTCCTGAGCTTTCTTCTTCTTCAGAGCAATCAAAGCTCTGTCTCTCTTCTTCTGTTGGACCAACTGCCGTGCAGCTTCCTTTTCTGCTTCGATTACCTTCTCAAGCTGGAAGGGAAGAGAAGCATACATAAATACACTCCTCCTATACTTTTAGCAGAGGTGATATTGAAATGATTAGATGTGAGGAACTGAGGATAATAACCGTCTAATCAGAATAGCCAGCACCTGATGACAACACCACAGGTTGTTTTAAGCTAGAATCAAAAGACGAAGTATAACATGCAAGTACATTAACTTAAACTGTCTGTACTAGCTAGCAAATTCCACAAATCCAACACCGATTATTGTAATACACTGTAACGTGTAGCAAAAGCAAATACGATTTTGGGAATGCGCTCCAGAAACTGATGTGTAGCAAAAGCAAATAAGATTAGCAGGTTTAACGTTCACTGGGAATCCTGGACTATAGCAATGGAATTACAAGGAGACAATTTCTCTTCACTCCCGATCACCAGGCAGATATATCGACCTGGATCGGTGCTTTGACACGACTCCAATCAGGGCACCCTATGCGAAACCAACCAATTGAGACGCGATAATTGAGCCCTGGAAAACTAGAAACTCGCAAGTTACTCCGATTCATCAATCGACGCCGCTCTATCCAACTCCAGATCCCAATTCCCACATACACCCGCTCCCGCGCGACGGCCGGAATCTGATACGATCCCACGGCGCGACAGAGAGACGTCCGGAATTCGACACGAGCGAGGGCGACGGACCATCCGTAGCTCAAGATAGATAGGGCAGGGTGCCGCGGAAGGGGAGACGAGGGGATGGGGAGTGGGGAAGGGGAGGCGGACCTGCTGCTGGAACTGGGCGAGCTTGCGGCGCTGCGTCTTGAGGGTGAGGATGGCCCTGTCGACGTCCGTGATCTTGGGCTTCTTCACGAAGATGTTCCCCATCCTCGCGGTCGGCGTTCCGCACTTCCGCCGGCCGGCGAGGTGGCGTGACGGCGGCGGAGTCGGAGAGGGGGAGGAGGGAAAGGTGGACTGGACGGGGACGAGACGGTCACGGCGTTACAGTTGAGCCGTTCGGTGCCGGCGGGGCAGGGTCTGTCTGCGGGTCGTGTCCAGCTCTGCCGGGACCCATTACCGTCGACTCGTAACTTCTTTTGAGTTTTTTTTATATTTCCTAATACGAGATTTGCGAGGTAGGGGATTATAAAAAAGGAGAAAAGCGCTTTCATCCCGTTATTACATCCTCTGATTGCCAATGTCAGAAGTTGGTGACGTTGATTTAGCACGGCTGGATCACCATGAATATGAATTGTTGCATGTTCATGCGTACATTTCCCAAAGTTCATCCGTCTCAGAGATCAAAGCACCCAGTGAATCCCAAACTTGTCTGCCACGGTTTTGGCTTGTAGGGTGGCAAAGTTCTCCCAGATTCGGCTGCCAGATTTGGCCAAGGAACTGATCCAAGGACAGCTTGGCTAGGCAGCAACATAGATAGCCGAAGTAGAGCAAGGCAACATTGAGGCTTCCATACCTCTTTTTGTTAAGGGTGTTTTGGATCAGCGTGCCCTCATGCAGAGCGAGCTTGAACAAGAAAATATGCAATTTGGCTACAGCAGATCTGGTGATGGTTGACAGCATCGCGTACAAAGATATTGGCCTTCCCGGTGTGCGAGAATAATGTTAGCATCTTGAAGAAATTGAGGGTGTGTTTCTGGTTCTCAAGTACCTTTCGTGCAAGTTTGGAGTGTGTGAGTTGCTATATTCCAGATGTCTTAATTTTTAGAAATTTTCCGACAACAATCTTAGAGCATCTCTAATAGTTCCAAAAAGACGATCGGTAAATCAATGAGTTTTCCAAGTGGCTAAAAAAGTCACGAGCATATTTATTGGGTTCCTCCAACTGTTCTCAAAATCTCACTCCTAAAAGATACTCCATCCGTTCTAAATTACAAGTTGCTTTGACTTTTTTGTACATCCCTTTTACTATGAATCTAGAAATAATAATATGTCTAGATACATAGCAAAAAAAGCATGAACAAAAAAAACTCTAGACTTTTGGAAGGGGGGTGGGGGGTAGAAGACAATTTTGCATTAAGAATCTCAAATTATTTTCAAATATCCCAAACACTTTTATACTTTCTTTCTCTCTTCTAGATTTGTATTGGAACCCATCCCTTACTCTTTATTTTTCTCCACATCCTTCCACCTTTAGTTTGGTCAATTGATACACTCATACACGCATTCCACGCAATTGGATTGATTTCCGAAGTGCGAAAAAGATTAGGAGTTGATTAAAAGTAATTAGAGAGCCTTTTTCAATCTTACAAAAAAAAATCAAGATTTGAAGTGAGTTTTGGAAACTCTTTGAGATGCTCTTACACAATCAACTAGTAGTACAATTAAAAATACAACTTATACAAGAAATAATTTGTACTTTTTCCTATAGCCAAACAATGGCAAAGTTACACTTTGCCTGAACAACCACAAAAATTTCAGATACCTGATATTGAAGAAGTGTTGGAATAGGCGACCCACACTTGGAACTTTTTTTTATAACGACAATTTTTTAGAAGATTTTATAACGACAATTGGGACTCTGGATATACCCGGCAAATCAAAGAGCCCGGCTAGCCAGAGAAGAAGCCTACTAACTGTACGTCCGGGCCAAGAGGCATGATCCTGTTTAAGCCCAACAAATAGGAATCAGTGATTCTGCATTGGGGGCCCGATGATCGTGAGTCGGCTAGCTGGGCAGCCTGGGCCTCGAGTGAGTGGAAATCATATTTTTTTTTCAGGCTAAAGAAAGAAACAGAACCGAGAGCTACACTTTCATTTTTGGTCATTTGGTAGCTGAGAGCTCGTGGGGTTCAGGTGCCTTCATATCACTCACTGCATATGCGCTGAACCTGTGGTTCTCAACGCTCTCCAGTCCTGTATACATACATGCATGTCGTGGGTGTTGCTCAACAAAAAAAAATGCATGTCGTGGGTGGTTCGTGCTTCGTCGACGGTGGACTCACCGCGGGACGCGCGCAGATGGCCAGCCAGATATGCATGCTACGCACGCGCGTGCCCCATGCGCCGCCGCTGTCAAGCGCACCGTGTGCCGCGTACGTGCTCGCCCGCCCCCACGATATGGGCGCATGCAAGTAATCCAGTGCGACTGCGAGAGGTCGAGCGCTCCACACGATCTGACGACGGGCGTGCCAGATTCTCCATTTCCTCGTGGTTTTTTTTTTAAAAAAAAAATGTAAGGCGTTTCCTCGTCGTTGAGCCTGCGTTGGAGGTGAGCTAAGCTACTGAGCTATAGCTACTCCGTTCATGATTTGGTGGTTGCATTGGCGACTGGCGATCGAGCGAGTGTGTTAGCTGGTGCGCAAAGAACAGAAAGGAGGAATGCTACGACTCCTAATTTAGCCACGTTTTACCTGCTTTGTCCTTGCCTGTCCTTTTCACTCTTCCTTCTTTCGCTGTATATGCCTGTATCCACATGGTCCTCCACGGATATGGTACGAACCACGGAAAATTCTAGCCCATAGCTCGTCGTGCCTATCATGTACAAATAGTCCGCCACCGACTCCGGCCATCGGTTGGTTACAAGAGCATCTACATCTGTTAATCCTTGATTTGGATGTAGAGTAATTATTAGGACAGCTCCAACAATCGATTTT
This sequence comes from Saccharum hybrid cultivar R570, assembly GCA_038087645.1. Lineage (NCBI taxonomy): Eukaryota > Viridiplantae > Streptophyta > Magnoliopsida > Poales > Poaceae > Saccharum > Saccharum hybrid cultivar. The sequence goes on from JAQSUU010000153.1 coordinate 10,750,267, forward strand.
TGAGCTTTTTTATATTCTAATAGAAGATAGTGAGAAAAAGCTAATTTTTTTATCAAGTTAGGCTCTTACTCACGTTCCAAGATTATGAGAGAATGTCATGCTGGCCTAATCATATTATAAGTCATTGCTAAAAGCTAACACTGTTGCGGATGCCTAGTATTGCTTCTTTCTTAGCAACATCTACTTTATTCTTTACCATTTCTAATAATAAGTAGACGCTAAGGTAATTTTAAATATCTATTTTTTTTACTAAAATAGTCTTAGCACCAATAGTATATCTTAGCATGTATGCTACTCTTCACATCCATGCTAACAGTTTTGGGCGCTTGTGCTAGCTTATTCTTCTCTTTTACTATATTTTTCCTTGCAGCAACTTGGGTGTATTGTAAGATCGAACCGACGGGGAAGTAAATCGGACTGAGAACACTACATGATTTGCTACTCGTTGTCAGAGATAAAATCAAACTCTAATTCGAACCATGCGGTGACTGTTCCAACTATAAAAAAAAATCCTTACATAGGATAGGCATTGATGGGGTAGCCTACGAAGATTCATCACCTAGGGTCACTTCCAATTCGTTTATTGTTGCTTTGGAGCAATCACCAATGTAAGACTGTAGCTCTCTCAAACTGAACTCTACGTGCCGAACTGTTTCTGTTCATTTCGATTTAGCACTGGAGCTGCTCTTAGCACCAATGAATATACATACTAATTAAGTACCTTACTCCTTTTAGGTAAAGAAATGTGAGATGCATTCTTATTAGATACAGAAATATGCATGAGGGGTATGCCTGGTGTCACTCCCCACACACAACTCTAACATGTCTTGGAAGCTATGGATCAAGATGAGCATAGAGTCATTTTGGAATGGCCGTGAGATATTTCTTTTGAAAAAAAAGATCACTTAGACTGTTATTAGACACTTCACTCTTTCATTGAGCTTAACTAAAATCTTGTTCTTCGGTTGCATTTTTGTCCGTCTTAATCCACATGTATTGAGGTGAATTATGGTGAAAAATTAACTAATATAGGTCATCTTCTAGAAAAGGGACAAACAGTGCGTTCATGCAAGCAAAATTCCTTGAACCAACCAGAGATGTAAGACGACTTCCTGCTAGAGTACTTGCGGTATGCTCGCGCGGGGGTGGGGGGGTTGTCCCCGAGCATTGTGCTTAAGGTAGTTAAGGTAGAAGACCTTTCACGCAGGGCCCAAGAAAACCCCCAAACTCTATGCCCCGTCCTCACACAGCGGCATGTTGCCCCGTGAACGGGACGATCCTTAGACATGTGCTTTTGGAATGCGAGGCGAGGGGATTTTTTTAATCAAGTCATTTTTTAAATTCAACTAAATTTATAGAAAATAATATTAGCATTTATATCTCCAAATAGATACACTATGAAAATATTTTTCCATTATTAATCTAATGATATTTACATATAGGAATCATAAATGTTGATATTTTTCATATATTTAGTTAAGCTTAAATTAATTGATTTCTCAATAAATGAGAATTGTTTTTTTTTCTGTTGGACGGAGAAAGTAATTATTCAATAGCCGGCTGTCCTTGCATGAAAATAATTTTTAATAAATGCTAATGAGAATATTTTTGTTGAACTTTAGCTATGTCACAATGTTCAACAAAATAAAACATCAAATACGTGGATCCAGGTCAGCAATCTCGGACCACAAAACCCATGCTTTTTCCGTAAAGAAAACTCAAAAGGTACAAGTGAATTTATTCACATGACTTCCTGATGTGTTGCTGACACGGCAGCCCATACCATCATATTTGTCAAAATATGACTAAGCTACCAATAAATCCCAAAATAACCCGCGCCTTTTCATTCTTGATTAACAAAATTTGTTCTTTGAATCATGCATGACTTCCCTTTCTTGCAAGCCTGCTTGGAACCATCTAATATAGCGTTTATGGCTGTGGATTCATTGTATGGCCGTGGAGGGAGTCTGTAAGACCCTGTTTCGTTGAAATTTGGCTTATGCTGATTTATTGTGAGAGAAAAATACAGTTCTTTCGCTGAAAAGTACCGCTGAAGTAGTTCAAGCGAATGTTGCAAAAAGCCTTCCTCGTCTGGCTATCACGATGTGTAGATTTTGGATGTTTCTTCGTAGCTAAGCTCACCAGATGTGGACAATTATCCAACTAATGACATTGTTAGTGTATGATTAACATATACTAATTGATATTAATGTATTTCAAACAATATTAGTAACAAGATAAATTGAACAATAGTGAAAGGGCATGTAATCTAGTGGTTACAGGGATTTAGTAGCACCTCAGGTCTTAGGTTCGACTTCTCGTGGGAGTGAATATTTTAGAATTCAACGGCACAGTGCTTTCAATGATAACCTCACGTGATGTATGTCTTGGGTAAATGGAAGGATAAAGGGTTCCTTGGGTAAATGGACTGATAAAGGTTTTACTGCTATGTTATCCTCTTGACTGGCTCAGCTTAGGCGAGAGGGAGTGGAGAAAACATGGTGAAAAAAAAAGAAAATAGAAATACATTGAACCAACATATGGGCCTCACATGTAAGGCCAGGTCACTGCACAGTCAACGTGCCACGTCAACCTACAGAGTGGGTTGGGACCCGTCTAGGCCTAGATAATACCCGAAGTCAAGTTCATAGATCCAGAAATAGCATTTTAAGAGGGAGTGGGGAAAACATGGTGAAAAAAAAGAAAATAGAAATATATTGAACCAACATATGGGCTCCACATGTAAGGGCCACGTCACTACACAGTCAGCATGCCACGTCAACCTGCGGAGTGGGTTAGGACCCGTTTCTACTTGGATAATACCCGAAGCCAAGTTCATGGATCCAGAAATAACATTTTAAGAGTGGAGAAATCTAGATGACACCCCTTGCCAACTTGAAGGACCGGCAATGAATTTTCCTCTTTAGATAATTATACATACAAACAATAATTTTCATTGCCGTTTTCAATTTGATTGGTCTATAGGAATGCTTGTAAACATGATTTGGATATTTTTAAAGTGAGAATAACATGTTTTGATATAATAACAAACAACATGATACAAAGATTTGTAGTAGCCTAGGTTGTCAGGGTTCTTTTTATTGAATTTTCCCAAGAGCTATACTTAGGGTAAGTAGGATAAATCTCCTCTAGCTTAAGTTTGACAGACGAACCGGTTCCTGGTAAGAAACGGGGAAGCTGCCTGGATTTCATCCGTGGCGAGCAGAGGATATATTATGCCGTGAAACTGGAAATTTTGCGATTGAGAGTTCCAAACAAGAACTGCTTATTGCTCCACGGTCGATTTTTTTTTTTTGGTAAACTTCGTCAAATTGGAGGCGGCGCGTGTCGGTTGGCACGATCGTGTGGTCCCAGCCCTTGGTTAATTAACGCTTGAAAATATTGCCGTCGCTTTCCGACCCGCGTGTACACTTCGTATATAAAAATCGGGTCCTGGCACTTCTTGAGCTCCCACGAGGCCACCAGCCCACGACCCACGTTTTCCTCCAGTTCTTTCGTAGTTTCGTTCTTTGTCCTATAGATCACGGTGTTCTTGCTAGTACATCCCAATTCCCGACCACAGCGGCACAGTGATCCTCGAGCCGCAGGCATTTGTTTTGCAATGGCGTTCTGCGCGGATTTTGCTGCGCTCCGGCCGTCGCCCGCCGACGTCCGTGTCATCACGTCCGACGGGAGCACCATCCGTGCGCATTCCTCCGTTCTTGTGAGCGAGGCTTTCCTGTTCCTTTTTCGTGTGTCAATTCATGCGGATCGATTTCCGCCGCTGATTAGATTTCTCGCTATGCCCGCGTGCGTAAATCATCCGACGATGGCGGGATCAAGGCCGCGGCGTCGCCGGTGCTGGAGCGGATGATCGTGGGCGCGCGCCGCGGGTGGGACGCCGACTGCACCGTGCGCGTCCTCGGCGCGCCCTCCGACGCCGTCGCCGCCTTCCTCCGCTTCCTCTACTCCAACCCCAGGTAACAATAACGGCAACTACCAACAGCATGTCAGCATGCCACGGTGCGCGCGGCCTGTCCCGGCCGCTTGCCCCGCCGGAGTAGATCCTCCTCGCTGATCGTCGGTCGTGCGTGCGTGATGCAGGGCGGCGGCGGGGGAGTGGGCGGAGGACGCGGTGGGTGCGCATGGGCCGGCGCTGCTGGCGCTGGCGCACGCGTACCGTGTGCCGTGGCTGAAGCGGCGCGCGGAGGCCGCGGTGGCGGCGCGGCTGACCACGGAGCGCGCGGTGGACGCGCTGAAGCTGGCCGCGCTCTGTGACGCGCCGCGGCTGTACCTGGCGTGCGCGCGCCTCGCGGGCAAGGACCTGGACGCCGTGGAGCGGTCCGAGGGGTGGCGCTTCGCGGGCCGCCACGACGCCGCGCTCCGGCTCAACCTGCTCCAGCTCCTCCACGACGCCGACCAGGTGCGCATGGATCATATCTCCATGATGAGTCATCGTTGACAGCTCTTGATGGCTTGCTGAATGCCTACAGTTCCATGACACACCAGCTTCTGTATGATATAGTTCCTGCCCACCTAAAAATCTATTGAGTTTTCACCTAGTCAGATGCTGTACTGATATAGCGATGTCTCATTGCCTGATAGAAACAAAGATAGCCCAACCATGCTGCTACTTAGCTTAGCACATCAATTGTGCACAGAGTGCATGCAATCCTGAATTCATTTCAACTTGACACTAGAGTTTGGCACCCATCCTCCCATGGTACAGACGTACAGTCCAAATGCTGCTGTGCTCCAAACAGACAGTACAGAAATCCAAATCGACCACGAGTACCGCGATTCCGCACACCCTTTCCCATTTCCTTACGCGGACACGTCCGTCTCAACCATTTTCTTTTCCCTGATACTGACAGAGAAAGGAGAGGTGGGAGAGGGAGCGTGCGTCGCAGCACGTGTACGGGCAGCTCAGCGACGCCATGGCTTTCCTGGACCGCATCTTCGCTGGCGAGGGGTCGTGCGAGGACGAGGACGGCGTCCGCCGGGGCTCGAGCAGCTCATGCGGCACTTCGCCGCGTGCGGCGGCAGGACCAGGAAGCCCGCCGCCTGCCCGCGCTGCAGGCGCGCGTTCCAGCTCCTCCGGCTCCACGCCTCCGTCTGCGACCGCGCCGGCGACGGTGACGGCGGCGAGCCTTGCAAAGTTGCCTTGTGCAGGTAAATGCCATGCAGATGAATCATCACACAACAATGCCGTGTAAAAAAATGTTTCTTTTTCATTTCTTTTTGGTGCGCATGTGGACGAGCTGTAGAGGCAGTTGGTAGCAACACCAACAACACCAGGGAACAGTGCACAATTCTGTGCAAGTGTTTTGTCCCTCTGCTGAAGACTAGTTTTTTTTTCGTACATTTGCACATGTGAATGGCATGAAAGAAAAAGAAACCTCGAGGACCATCTGACTATTCCTGAAAGTGCATGCGTTAGTAGAAAGCATCCACCGTAACCTTATACGGAGTACACTAGTAGTTTATGTACATGTGCCTTTTTCCAAAAACCGTTTGCTATGAATCTGAAGTGATTTTTGTTTCCTATTCCAGCAACCTCAAGGCCAAGATGCAGGAAGAGGGAGTGGACAAGACATGGAAGCTTCTTGTGAAGAAAGTGACCAGGGCTAGGGTGATGTCTGCTCTGGCCAGCAGGGAGGTACCAGAGGTTGTGAAGAAATCATGGGCGAAATACAGCAGCCGTAGAGCTGCCAGATGCGTGTAGGCCAAGATGCAGGAAGAGGGAGTGGACAAGACATGAAGGAAATACTAGTTCTGTACGTGTGCTTTGGCAGTATTCCTACTGTATTTTTTTGTGTAGGATACAGAAGCCACACTCTGCAGATGCGTGTAACCAAAAGAAGCTTGATGCCTGTATATGTGGCATCCTTGTGGTGATGTTGGGATGGCGCCAAAGTTCAGTATGTACTCATAATACATTCATATTGATTCATGGATTTCGATCAAAAAGAAAAAGAATACATAAGATATTGCTTATTGTGTTTTGTTAATTTTTTTCTCGATCGGGTGTTTAGCCTGTTTTCCATTAAGAGAGAAAGGGTTTCAAACGAAATACACCAACGATTTGTAATGGTGGCGAGGAGGCATCATTAACAAACCGGAGAAGCCCTAGCTAGTGGAGTTTGCTCACTCTTAAAAAACCATTTTAATTAGGGCTAAACAACTTAACGAAAAACTCAAGCATACCATTATGAGAAGAATTTTTAGTTTCAGAACTACAAAAGTTATGACACCAGATTTAAGCAAAATGGGTCGCTTTTTATTTAGCATCTACTTCAAAAAAGTTATATGATTTTGTTAGATCTCTAGGCATTTTAGTTTCAAAACTATGAAATTTATGATACCATTCCAAGTAAAATGGACCCTTCTTGATTTTTATATCAATTTTACAAAAAATATATAAGACCTTTGGAAATCCATAAGCTCTTCCTTATTAATCACCAAGAGAGGATAACAATATGAGTCAACCGTCATGTCATTGGCATATACATAGAAAGTGTTCACAACGAGCCAACAATATTAGCGTGTCCATTTAGGGGCTGTTGGGATCATAGCCTCCGGCAGCATATCTGGCTAGGCAAGTGATCCTGGCCTCGGCGACGGCACCATCCAAACAGCCCCTTAGTCATGCCAACACATGTAATATGACCGTAGTGGCGAGTCACACCATGATCTTTGACGTGACTTAAAAGGAAAAAGGCTGGTTCTTAAAATATCGGCGAGACCCTACCGCGCTCGCAGTGGCCTCCCTCTTCCCCTCCCCCCTCCCGCCGCCACCTTCTTCTCTAACTTCGGCGAATGGCCATGACGCCCCTGCCCTGATTTGGCTCGGCCGCCTCGACCACTGCGAGGGCCTTGAATCGCCCGTCTCCATCCCTACCGTCTGGCCTGCCTGCCTCCTTCGGTCGGTGATTCTATACCTACCGGAGTTGGAGAAGATAGAGAGGGAGAGGCTAGATTTAGAGAAGAGAAAATCTGAGTGTGATGGAGTCTCCAAATCACATGAGTGAGGGATAGCTTTTACTTTAAAAAAATCAAGTCAAGCTATGCACGGCAGCACGGGCTAAGGCACGCCAACTACCTCGTTTGACTTGGCCACCAATGCAAAAGCATCATCCTGCTTTGCAAACGCTGAAAAAATATTTTAATGGGACCACGGAGCGAGTAGAGAGAGAAAAAAAAAGGATGCATCTTTTGGTTGGCGAGCACAATCCTCGATCGTGACCTCTTTGTTGAAAAGGTTAGCATCGAGACATCGACTTCTGATTGACAATTTGGTATTGTAGCAAGTTTTTGTGTAGACAGACCTCACGGCAGCTCTAGGTGGGTTCACACTGTTTATGTAATTTCTCTACTAGTTCAGTTACGGTATTACTCGCCGACAGCTAACCACATTAATTTGGTACACATAAAAAAACTACGTATCTACAAAATCACAACATATTATAATTTGGAATGAAGGGAGTACGTTAGAGAAGCTTATTGGAATGAAGAGAGTACATTAGAGAAGCTTAACTTTGAATAAAAATAAAAATGATATGCTATCTTACTATAACTGATTAGAGGCTCCAACGGAGGCTCCACGCCAGACGCGCTAGAAAAAAAAAGATAAATTCTAGAAATTCTCACAGTAATTAGAGACATCTAGCCATTGATTTAATGATGTTCAATCATCTCCAACAATACTAGCCATTGGATCAATTTAGTTTTCTAAACAATTACCCACCACTACCATTATAAAATTAAATTAAATTAAATTAAATTAAAATACTTGCCTAACTCATTTACCAAAAAAAATCCCGTCTTTAACTGCGTTTTCTTGGAACTCATCTAATCTAACCTAGCACATCGCAATTTCAGCTTCTCCCGTTGCTCTCCCCAGAGTTACGATTCCTGTCAGCGGCGAGCCAACGACATGCCATGCCATACGTATAAGGCTGGACGAAAAACTCGAAGCTCGTTAGCTCGCTCGGCTCGTGGCTGGCTCGGCTCAGCTCGGCTCGTTAGGATAACGAGCCGAGCCGAGCCAGGATTTTAGCTCGTTAGCTATAACGAGCCAACTCGAGCTGGCTCGTGAGCCGCTCGCGAGCCAAACGAGCCGTAATTTTAGAGAAAAAATCATCATAACTTATATTAGTTTTGTATTACTTCATGTTTTGCACTTCACAAATAAATAATATGTTAGCTCATATGAATATTTTGTTTGATTTAAAGCTATTGAATATATTATTTTTATATTATTAATATTTTTATGCTTTAGATAAATACAAATATTATATTTTGTATTTTGTTTTTCTGGCTCGCGAGCCTAACGAGCCAGCTCGAGCTCGTAACGAGCCGAGCCGAGCTGGCTTTCTGGCTCGTTAAGATAACGAGCCGAGCCGAGCTGGCTCGTTATCCTAACGAGCCAGAACGAGCCGAGCCGAGCCGGGCCGGCTCGTTTACCAGCCTTACATACGTACAAAGATGGCTTCGCCGACAGCTGTTGTGGGAGCGGGCAAGAATTTCAGTGCCTCGGTGCTTGAGAATCTCGCGAGTGCATTACTAATCCTCCTGCTGGAGTTCGCATTGCGGATGTGGAGAAACAGGCAAGAGGGGCATCAAGCACTAACGTCTCAAGTCCCAGATTGAAGCAGCCGATTGGTACCGGCAAACGTCGGCAACGTCTCTGCCTGAGGACTACAGACAAGCATCATCAACATGAAGCCAATGGACAGGCGCAAGATCTAGCGTCTGCCTGCGCTGTGAGTCCACACATGGTGCCCTCTCAATCTGCTAGATGAAATCTCATGGGCGGTGGCATGGTCAGCAACTGCAATAATGTGCAGGAGAAAGTTGATCCTGCATACATGCATGTGCGTACTTCACTGCTTGGTGGCATCCTGGGAGGTCAGGAAGAATCAATTTCCATGTGTCGCCTCTCGCAGTTGATCATCTTCATCCAGGACACTTTCCTTTGTTTCTTCGTCAAAGACATTGCTTTCTACTAAGGTTGCATCCCTATGTATCGACCTGATGACCTCCAAGTTATGTAAGGCGATGCCCCAATGGCAAATATAAGCTTGGTTAGAACGAGAAAAGTAGGAAACACATCCAAACCATGGACATTTTTCTGGTGCCCTTCTTGGATATGTAATATAGACTATAGTTGTATTGTTTTTGTTAAATAACAAGTTTTGTCACCATCTTATGATTATTGTTGTTTCCCCAGGCAATATACAATGTCAACCAGCTGTATATAGGAAGACTAGAGCTTGGGCCTAAGATATATATAATGCTTGATTTGCAAGGAGTGTACCAGCTGAGGTGCCCGTCATCAAAAGGTAATGCATCCACGTATCTCTACGTAAACAATATAACTGAAGTATTATATTTCCTAATCATTTACTTTATGGGAAAAAGCTAAAATCCGCACCTATATGAGTTACATAAGTTAATATGATCACTTAGAATTAAACAACTTAGGAAAAGTGCTTTACTGATCAGCCAACGAAACAATAGTGCTGCCAGTCTTGGAAGGAGCAATATGTTGCAGAGCATCTCGATCCAAGAACTTTCCTATCCAACCTCTTTAAAGTCAAAATTAAGGTATACTGTGCAATAAAAATTACCCTTTAATAGTTTCTCTATCCAACATCTTATACTTAGTGGTAGCCTAAATCTTCCTTTCCCTTAAATTTATAGTCATATGCACCCTATATCTTATTTGAGATAGGGAAGCTGTTGGATAACAGAAGTATTTAAGGGGAATTTTTTGTTTGGATGCACCCTATACGAGTATATGGGAGATTAAGTTTAGGAGGGCTCATGGAGATAAGGAGGTATTTTATTAGTCACTTTCAAATTACAACAACATTAATTAATTAAAATCACATTAAAATTCCACATAACATATGGTTACTATTGTGTTATTTTGCCTATGAGATTATGGAGGGCATGGTATAACGTAGGACATTAGCCACTTTTTTATAAAAAAAAGGTAACAATACGTTGCAAAATTCACAATTTAGGAAACAAAATCAAAATCAGTAGCACTTAAAAGTGTAACCAAAATGGATGCATAAATTTGGCGGGCCAATTATTGTTACCTGTATTTATCAAAGCAATCACCCTTTAATCATCCAGATGAATGTCTTTATTAAGGGTGCATGCTTTTTTTTGTATTTATGAATTGTAACGGTGCTTCTACTATACTACTCCCTCCATCCAGGAAAGAATGCAATTCTAGCACAATGTCACGTTTTAGAATCTTAAGTTTGACTAATTATAGATAAAAAAAGCATTAATATTTATGATATCAAATAAATATTATTAGATTAATTACAAAATGTATTTTCATTATAAATTAATTTGGAGTCATAAATGCGTATAGTATTTACTAAAAATTTGGTAAAACGTGGAGTACTTTTGCTGACACGCAACCGATAGTTGCATTCTTTCCTAGACAGAGGAAGTATAGCGAAAAACTATGAGCATGCAACAGCTAACTCATTGAGATGTGTAAGTCAAATATTTTAGCATTTCATTTAGATCTATATATCATATTTGTATGGTTTCTAGAATGCTAATGTGCATATGCCTTACTTATGATTATGATTAATATATGAACTTTATTTCTTCATGACCTATTAAGTAAGAAAACTTTTTTATTTATAGAAAAAATTAAGGAATATATAATTTACATATCACTAGCCGTGCAAGTGCATGGGTTGATGGACTAGTTTATCTGAATTTGAAATAGAGTGAGTACCGAACAAGGCAGTGATATCTGTAAGATGTCGCCTTGGACAGTTGTGAACCTCAATTTTCAGCCAGTGTAGCGTAACTTTCTCAACTTTGACTAGGTTGGTAGAAAATGCGTGCAACATTTATATCTCTAAATAAGTTTATTATAAAAGTATATTCAACAATCTCCCTAATGATATTAATTATGTATCATAAATATTAATATTTTATTAAATATATTTGATCAAAGTTAAAAGCTGTTGACTTTTAGGAAACGAGAATGACTCTTTTTTTTTTTTTTTTTTTTGACAAAGGGAGAAGAGGCGGCAGCTACCAGCTAGCCTACACAGGCCCAGAGGCGGAGCTCTCAGTATGGCACTCGCCATACCTTGAATTCTCAGGGATTCCCCTATCTAAATCACCCTCTGCCATGAACACATATATGGACCTGAAGTTCTGTAGCTCTGGAGTCACAACCTGCGGTCAGAGAAAGAAGAAGAGCAGTGAGCTCTTATCTTTACCTCGTCTTGGGCTGCTCTGCTCTCCTTTTTCTTTTACGTAAACTGGGGGTGCGGCCCGCGGGAGTGATACTGAGAGAGTGAACGAGATGTCCAGTGGCCTGTGCTCGATGCTTGCAGAGAGCTTTGCAAGTGCTGCAGCGCGGCACAGTGCTGAGGTGTGGCTGCAGTTCGCTTGACGTATAGTGCTAACTGCTAACTACAATAGCATTAGCTGTAGCCGTAATAAGTAATAATCGATCATCTTGAACTGTAGTGCTGGTATGATTTACGAGTGTTCAGTTTTTGCCCTTGGTTTCTTCGAGTATTTTCTGGCCATTGAATTGAATTGGAAGCTCCGAAAATTTGGGTGAAACTCCGTTTGTCGATTTTACTTGTATCTTTCTAACTTATCCTAAAAATTTTACAAATATTTTATATTTGAGGATCACAACAACTTATATGTGTATAAAAGCATTTTAATGGAGAATCTTACTTCTATGTTATCAACATCGTCATACCTTAATTCTTTTCCGTCCTCCGCCACTGCACAGGCCACAGCGCAGGCGGTGTAAACGAACCACGACGTACGTACTCTACAGATTACCAGCGTCCACCGTTACATGTTGTGTCTTTTACCTTCGTTAATCTCTGGTCAAAGTCCTAATCACTGGCTTGCTAACTTGCTTGACCCTAGTCTACCACGGAGCCCTAGATAAACCACGTGATTTTCACTACGATCAACGCCGCTCGCTTCTTGGGTTTCACAGTGCGACTGGTGCAAGGCCCACATGTGAACCGGGAGAAACGAAACGATGAAAGCTACTCCTGGTTCATTCCAGATTTCGAACTCTCATCATGTGCTGATCCATTCTGATCAGCACTGTGGCCCTAACCAGTGGCGGATCCAGGGGGGCAGCCCACCCTAAGCTTGATTTTTGCCTTTAAATTACTGTAGCTTAGCATCAAATCCACCATTAATCTTCAGCTTTAGCACTAAACCTTCATTATTTAGCCCCCCTAGATGCTTATCCTAGATCCGCCACTGGCCCTAACTGTGAAACCACTGTCATGTCTGAAGTCTGAACTCTCAACGTTTGCTCTGCAGCCATCTTCGCTTCAGAGTTCAGAGAGAAACGAAAGCAAATGAATGAATGAACGACACCAAACCGGCTCGTTCCTTGGGCTATCATTCAGAGCGCAGCAGCTTCGCAGATAGAAACCAAAACACACCGCGGTTCTCCTTACAAGGTTCAGCAGAAACAAAACATTTTCACTTCTATATATAAGTCCACGTACACCACTGCTATCTATATCATCCTACTACGTACTATGGTCTAATGGTCTATGGTCAGGGGGGCAAAACTTGTGTGCACTGAGCTAGAGATGGACGACTGCATGCACACACGGGAGACCAAGAAATGATCACCGACCGACTCGTCGTCGTCGATGAGCTAGCACCTAGCAGCCTAGCAGCTAAGGATCCAGCCGATTGTTCCTGGGCGTGTGCCGCCGCGCGCTCGCGTAGTCCCTCGTCATGAACCACCGCATCCTCTTCCTCTCCTCGGCCCACTGCTCGGCGTGCTGCTGGTTCCTGTCATGGCGCCCGCTTCTCGCCGCTACCGCCGAGCCTTCTCCTTCCACGAAACCAAAGACAAGTTTCAGCTTCTCGATCGGTGACAGAAACACAACGGCAGCTGATCACATCACAGTGAAACGCGACGCTGACCGGTGAATCACAGAGCGAGCGAGAAAGGGTACTTACCAACAAGCACTTGCTGATGGAGGAGGGACCTGAAGCTCAGGAGGAAGATGAGAGCGACCAAGCTCACGAGACCAACGAACCTCATGCTGCCGCGTGCCGTCCCTCTCGCTCTCCGTCTCAGTAGAGTAGGGGGTGGGTGGCGGGTGAGCAGGCGTTGTACGCGCGCGCGTGCGTGCATACTGCATATGTAATGCAATGCAGGAGCTCATGTCAGAGCATTTCCAACAAGAAGTTGACAGGTCAAATGGCAGGAGACGGATTCAGATAGTTTATTTGAGAAGATTCAGAAGAGTTGTGAGCACAACATCTCTGCCATTTCGCCTTTCTTGGCGGCCTTGGGCTTAAACTAGTTTCCCAAGAACCTTACATGTCCTGTGAAGAATCTCTTGTTTCCGGAGCTCATCGGCGAGCGAAACCCAGGTCTCCCTCGCGGTGGCTGCATGCGGTCCTCTGCTTCCTGTCCTGGGCCAAGAGCACATGCAGTGCAAACTGCAGAGCTGGCTCAGGTCCCGGAAAACGCCGTCCCCATCAACCAGCGGCATAGCCTAACGACGAGCGAGCCACATGGCATGTATCTAACTTGCTGCACGCACTTGTAGAGCTGTTCTGGTCATTTTTGGATCCATGAAACTTGTAACGAAGCCCTGCTCGCTCGGTATTAATTCGCTGGTTTAGTTGAGGGTCTAGCTGCTTCTGATGAATCTCAGCTTTTCTCCATGGCACAGGCATGCTAGCAAACTGAGATCAGCCTGTTTTGATGCAACTTCATTCTCCAAGAAATGATGGCCTATCCTTTTTAAAAAAAATATATAGTAGTACCTTTTCATGCATTTACAGAAATAATCCGCTTTTAAACAAAATTACAGAAATGATGCTCCGTTGTAGCACTAAAAATAGTGGGCTTTTTTTTTGTTGCCTTTTAGAAATAGGACTAGTGCCTTTTCAGGCTTTTACAGAAACAATGCCCTTGACAAAATTGCAGAGACGTTTTTTTTGTTGCCTTTTCGAAATAGGACTAGTGCCTTTTCAGGCTTTTACAGAAACAATGCCCTTGACAAAATTGAAGAAACAGAAGTGGATACTCCGCAGGACGAAAAACAGAAATCTCAGTAGGGGCCGCATGCTTTTGTTACCTCTCCGATTTTTAGCTAGCTGTTGGCAAACGAACCGTTCACCAAATTAATACATACTGAACCGAGACCTGTTATAGGTTCCAGTTTCTACAAAGCCAGACGGCCAAACAGCCGAACAATTAAGGCAAATAGGAAAAAAAAACTAAAAAAAAACTAGACATTGTAGTTACCCGCTGCCAAATCTTAAAGAGCAGATATCACAAACACGATGCCAAATACGCGCAAGTTGATGGGAAAACTGCACCAGATAACAGAACACTCTCCACATAGCGCTTAATTCACTAGTCGCAACAAGGGTGGGGATCTCCCCCTGATAAATTAACAATTGAGCAAATTTGACAATTCAGTTCACACAATATTCAGAAATATCTTCATGTTTAGCTAGGCAGAACATAGACTCCAGTTCTAGCAAACAACTGAGTACCAAATTGCCATGGCAGTTAAAGCGTCGGGGATTTTGGAAGTTTCCCGCTGCCAAATCTCAAATCCACATATACAAACGAAGGTTAACAGGGGCCATAGCTTTTACAGGCTACGATAAAAGGAAGTCATATTAAAAGTTTCCTAACAGGAAATGTGCATACGTGCTCTATATTACACGCACATCAGGTAGCTCGCAGAACATGGTCAATCATATGTCCATGTCAATCAAGGCATCTTCCTCTTCACCATCAGACACAACACCAGTTAAGAAGTCATCTCCTGATAATTTGCTGCGTTAAAAAGAAGAATATGCCATTAATTCATTATTGATTATCTTGTGTTCCACGTCAGAACCTTGCAGCTCGAAGCAAACACCTACCTAGTGCAGTAACATCGAAAACTCACTACTCGTTTTAGCTTCCTATTGTAGAAGAAGTAGTTGAACGACCATCTACAAGAAAAGGTTAGTATCCATATCAGAATGACGATTTAGACGCATAAGCTAACCATTACAATCCTATCTTAGTTCACTCAACATACATGGCCCCTTTCTCTAGAACTGGATCTGCATCAGTGTCTGGGTTATAGCTGTAGATGTCACACTCTCTGATTTTGATAACCTGAAACATAAAGTGTAAACATAAAATACAAGGACTATACAACCTCCAAACCAAACATTACAAGTGAATCCTGACCTCATCAATTGCTTTAGTCATACTGTCCAGAAGAGAACTGCCCTCATTTGTGGCTGCCCATTGCTGAACATAAGTCCAAATTCAGGTAGGCATATCAGACAGTGAGAAAGGAAAAACAAAGTCTCAGGATCATTTAAATTAAATGTGATAATAAGCCCAGTAAATCAATTACTGTATTTTTCCCTTTTTCAGAATATGCAGTCTAGCTAAACCAATCTATTTATATGAACAAAGTAAAAAAAATGCAACCCAAAAGATAAAGAGAAAATCATAAAGCATTACCCTAGAAGCATCAGATAAGTAGGTGTCTACCATCTGCTTGAAACTTTCCAACTCCTCTTCTTGGAAGAACAAGTGTGCCCGAACAGCACTGATAAGTGAACAAATGTTGACAAAAGGATGTTAAATTTAATCTGAAGGTCGTGCTATCATGAATGTGTGACATGACAGCCAGGAGACCTTAAGAAAGTTAGATATATCAAACACCAAAGACCAAGGGAAATGGAGAGAATTGAACTCTCAGCTCAAAGAGCAACGGTTATTAATCCGTCTGTCATACCATCTGACAACACCCCCTTAGGCTGGTAGGAAAGGACAAAAGCGGGTTTGCCATATCGCCCAGGGAAAGCTGACTATGGCATTACCCAAATATCCTTCCTCCCAGATTATATTAGAACACACTTGCTACAAAGACAATATTACCTGAAATCATAATCTGGATATATGTGGCCAAGAGTGAGAACTAGATATATCAATGTTTTCCGGCTGGACAAACATCAAACGAAAAAACAAGTTAGGCTATGTAAAAAGAAAATATGCATAACACAAATAGGAACTTTTGCAAACATACAACTGGGTCAAACCCCAATTTGCTGGATGCCTCAATGAATGGTGGGGCTTACCTTGATCTGGAGGATAAGTGCTCCACTGGTGAAGAAGGATCACTATCAGCGGACTTGCCAAGGTAATCAAGAATCTGAAAGCACAACAGAGAAGTTAGATTGCCATAATTACAATAGCATGCACCAATTCAAGACTGGAATTGAAACATCAACACTTGAAAAAGCATGAATACATATAAATATCATACATGCATTCTTTGTGGGCTTTTAAATGAGAAAAAACATCAAGTTTTGCTTGGGAAAGAATGGTGTTTCCCTGAAGAAGAAAAAAAGTTCTCTAAAGATCCTAGGGAATAGATTGCACAAAGACAATAACAACTGTGAATCTGTGATATCCCATTTGTGACATTCAGTAAATTTTAAATTAAAGAGAAACAATCTTTGGTATCTGATCTGTCAATCAAGCAACTAAATCACATGCTCCCATTGACTTATTCAAAACAATGTTGAAGATCCAAACAGCCTACAAGGCCACGCGAAGAGTAGAAGATAAAGCCTAACATGACAGGTGGAAAAAAGCATAGGACTGCAGCTTGAAGAAGGGTGGCATTAAGCAATGAGGTTGTACATGAATCATTTCATGATTCTTCATGTATGCAAGATGATATCTACAAAACTAATGCCTGGTAAGCATCGACTGCATACATGAGATGAAGGTACCTAAACTAATTTCACATAAAGTATACCAGGAGGGGTCCCCTGACCAAAAGCGAAAACAGAAAGAGAGGCCCCCTTTTGCAATATATTACTATGAATAAAGGAAGCATATTAGAAGAAAAAGTGAGTGGAAGCAAACAAGCCCAAAATCGATGAACCAACCAGGGCTTATTAGACTATCTTGAAAGTATATAACCAATCAAAACACTTTGTTTCGCTCCACTATGATTCCAACCAGAGAGGACAAAAATTTCTAAACAAATCACTGTAGATTACACATGATTCATATAGCCTTGTTGGATTTAAAAAATGGTCAGTGATTATATAATCCATGGGTCCGGGAAAAAGCATGTACCTCATGTTCTAGGCTTATTGAAAGCCGACGGTCTGTCGCAGTGTGCTTGCCTGCAAATTAATATACCAGCTTATAGAAATCGTACAGTTCACGCTCAACAAAAGATGCAACGGAGCATGTTCCTAGTTTCTTACATGAGAAAGCCTCAAGGTTTCCTCTGATTGTACAATCACCAAGGTTGAGCTGCTCGAGGAACAAATTTATACTGAAAACATAAACAAAACCACAAAAGTCAGTGAACTGGGGAAAACAAATTGCATGCAACCAAAAGCACAACAACGGCAACAGAAAATACCACGTTTACCTGTCGAAGGGGGTGTATTCTAAAAACTTCATGCTGGGTGGCTTGTGAACTCATAAAATAGTCGATCTGATGGGACGTGCCTCGCGAAGTGGGGTTCAGAACCCCAGCTGTGAAATTAACATGCCCATATCGATCAGTAGTCGAAATAGAGTTTAAAAAACAAGCGACGAGAAACATAGGAAAACCACAGATTGCAACAGGGGCGAGCACAATCAGCATATTCTTTGGTGAGATTTATACGAACCGGAGCATCCATTTCCATTCCACCCCTTGCACCAGGGGAGCGCGGACTCCACGAGTGAACAAGTTCGAGAATTCGAAAATTAAGCTGATACCGCTAGTAAAATCCGCGAACAAAACTGAGGAATCGAAGAATCCGCCGCAGGATGAGGATTTGGGTTCGAGAGCTCACGGCCAAAGCAAAGAAAAAAAAAGGTTCTGCAGGAGGGAGCGAAGAATCTGTCCAAACATAAGGCACTTGCTTACCAACAAAACGAAGAAATCAACCGAAGGCTGGACCGATATCCCGCTCCACGGCGCCCAGGGAGGGGGGAACGGGGACGGGGGTGAGGAAGGCGATGACGGCCTCGCGTTGGAATATGCGGTCTCGTCGGCTGGATGCCCTGGATCGATCGATGCCACAACGGGGGGGCGGGGTTGAGAGGCTGAGCCCGTGTCCCGTGTATGGTGTGCTGTTTTTTTTTAAAAAAGAAAAAAAAAAGTCTACTCGACCCCAACTATGGCGGGTCGTCTATTTTATCCCTGAACTATGAAACGGTCTAATTTACCCCCTGAACTTTGCAAAACCGGCCAAATCACACCCTCGAGCGGTTTTGGGCGGTGGTTTTGCTACAGTAACAGCTGTTTTGCTACAGTAACGGCGTTTTGTCTTTTTCTTTTTTTATTTATTTCGTCTGAATCTTTGAAAAATCATAATAAATCACAGAAAAATCATAAAATGGAAAATTCAATTTTGTTGGACTCCACATGAGTAGATCTACACAGTGAATATATAATATAGTATGCTTTAGTACAAAGTTTTTGTTGTATGAATTATTCAAATTAATTACAGAAAAAATAGATCCAAATTTACAGCAAAAAACTTTGTACTAAAGCATACTATATTATATGTTCATTGTGTACATCTACTCATGTGGAGTCCAACAAAATTGGATTTTCCATTTTATGATTTTTCTGTGATTTACTATGATTTTTCAAAGATTCAGACGAAATAAATAAAAAAAGAAAAAGACAAAACGCTGTTACTGTAGCAAAACAGCTGTTACTGTAGCAAAACCACCACTCAAAACCGCTCGCGGGGATGATTTGACCGGTTTTGCAAAGTTCAAGGGGTAAATTAGACCGGGGGTCAAGTAGATTTTTCCTTTTTTTTTAATAGCCAAAGGAAAGGTGTGGCGTGTGTGGTGGTGTTTGTCTCCCCAGTTCTCGAGTCGTGACCAACTCATGCCTGGCATTCGGTTCGGGTAATCGGTTTTTTAAAGGGAAAATTGATTTCATAGCGTCAAAAAAATATCATTTAAAGACGTCCATCACGAAAAATAGCATTGAAAGATGTCTTTAAATAGAAAGAGGGGACTGCCTTTAAATAGCATTCCGTTACGGTTACTCCTGTCACCGTGAATCCCTCCATCGGAGCATCTCCAACAGTCCTCCAATATCTCCCGTATCCCATAAAACTGTCATATTGGAGATACCTATGCATTTTTTTCTCTAGCAGTTCCCCAATGCCTCTTTTTTTTACCGTCAATATTTTCCTCCTCTCTCCTCAAATAAAGGGGAGATACAACTCCCCAAAATACTATGAGGATCATCCCAACTACCACTTTTTAGCCATATTTTCTCTTACACTCCTGTGAGACCCACCTTTCATATGGATATTAGGGGAGATATATTATGATACTGCTGCAACAACTCTCCTAATAAATTTAGAAAGTGATATTGGGCTACCCCAATACCATCTTATTTGGGGAGTTGTATTGGGGACTGCTGGAGTTGCTCACCTTTCTTCCCCAATCCAGTGGTTCCTCCGTCCGTATGAGTTCTCTGTCTAGCAGCTCCTCGTCTCCTCTGTCCTCCCGAGGCAACACCGTTGAGGATGAAGGACCTCCCTTATAAGCAAACAACGCCGGCACACAAGCGTTGCTGAACATGCGCGCCACCGGTTCCAAACCTCTCGGTTAACCTCCTGGAGATCATAGCACGCACCGATGCCGCAACCATCTTGAATCGCGCCTTCCTCCCCTCCTCGCCGGACATCGGACGGGACCCTATCGCGGGCTACTCGGCGGCATCGTCGTGATTGACCGCTGTGTCCTGCTCATCGCCGCCGCTGGCATCAGCTGCTCCTTCATGCTGCTCGCCGTGGACATGGCAAGGAACCTGGACTACGTCACTGCGGAACCTCAAAACGCTTCCATGCTTCATCACCGTGAAGACACCGGCCTTCGTGATTTTCACTATTTTTTCATCCCGCACGAACACAGCTAAATAAATCAACATGCAAGCGGCGGTTCTGGTGATGGTGGCTGCACTGGCCGCCGTGATTTTCACTGCCTTTTTTATTACTCTTCTTCAAGGATGTGCTTGACCATGAGTGACCAATCGTTTAACCATGTTCGTTGAACTTATCAACCCGGCTTATCAATCATGGTACAGTGTTTTTCTCTCACAATAAAACAGCACCAGTCGGCTTATCAGCCGTAGAAACCATCCAGCGAACAGGGTGTAGTGCTTGTGTTCATGTCCGCATTTATCACTATTCACTACACGCGGTTACTAACTACTACGGCCGATGGTACGTGTACGGCGGCATTGGAGGCGCGGTCTACGGGCACGGTGGTAGTACTCCCTCTGATGCCTGGCACAGACATGTCCATATCCATGGTGAGGTAGGCATCGCTGTAGTGGTTCATGGAAAATCACAATGGCCGAGTCGCCGCGCGCTCCTAGCTAGGCGATGAGCTCCTAGGTGGTCTTCGTCCTCCTTGCCATCTTTGTGCCCCCGGCCGTCGTCCGCCTCTCCCCCGTGGACCTGGCACTACTTCGCCGCAACCCTTCAATGGGCAAGTCCCAGGCCTCGATCACCCTGGTCGCGTCGGCGACGGAGCGCTCTCACGCGACGGCGAGCACAGGCATGACGCTCACCCTGCTGCCAGGCCAAGAGGCACGGAGCAGCTATACCTCCTGCGCACTGGTGGAGCCACGTGGGGGCCATAGTGGGCCATGGCCCCCCTTGCCTCCGTGCGCTCCATGGCCATAGCAGGCACCAGCGGCCAGCAGGGCAGCAGCAGCATGCGGCCGGAGAGAGCGCGCGGGCATAGGCATGCAGCAAATGCATGCTCCCGTCGTCAACTCATCATTCAAGCGCTTGCTCACTCTCATATAACGTCGATTTTCATAGTTCTTTGATCCAGCACATGAGAAACAATTTTAGAGATCATCAACGATATAAACGGATGCTATAGTAGTACTTTTTTGTTTGTTTTTTTTTCCTTTTGTACACAGCTGCACGCCACGTAGTAGTAGCAGGCCTCATACAACCATACTAACGCCCTGTTTAGTTCCCAAAAAATTTTGCAAAATTTTTCAGATTCCCCGTCACATCAAATCTTTGGACACATGCATAAAGCATTAAATATAGATAAAAAATAAAACTAATTACACAGTTTAGACGAAATGGACGAGACGAATCTTTTAAACCTAATTAGACCATGATTGGACAATATTTACCAAATAACAACGAAAACGCTACGATGCCCATTTTACCAAAAATTTTGCATCTAAACCGGGCCTAACTTACATGTACTTGCTCGAGGCCTTGATCTGCTAAATGGCCGTTGCTTGCCAAATCGATGACAAGTATGTAAATCTTCTCACCCATAATTACTTGCCAATTCTACTTTGAAATAATTGTTTTGTTACTGCAGTCATTTTAACTGTACATAGCACTTTTTAGCGAAAAAGAAAGAACAACTTTGTATTGTACTTTAATTATGCAGCGGTTCATTACCATTAAATTGACCCCCCTTCGCTTCAAGGCTAGCTCCGCCACTGCTCCTGCGCATGCGAACTGAGAAGCTGCTGGACTGAGAGAGAAGAGGGCTAGACGGAGGGATTCACGGCATCAGTGTCTACCATGACGGAATGGTATTTGAAGGTAACAGTCCACTCTTTCAGTGGTATTTTACGCGACGGACATCTTTCGATGGTATTTTTCAAATGTCGCGATCTTTCAATGCTATGAAAGCAATTTTCCCTTTTTAAAAGTTTGGTAATTGAGAAAGGAAAACCGAAGTATTGATAGGAAAATCTGAGACTGACGATTCGGTTACCTGAAACATCGGTTCGGTCCTCCGCTCTGTTTGGCTGGATGGAAACGCTGATTTGTTGTGAAAGAAAACACTGTTATTTCGTTGAAACGGTACGGCTGATAAGTTCAAGCGAATAGGGCCGTCGGTCTCAACTGAACCTGACCAATCACCAAGCTAAGGGTGTGTTTGGTTGGATGGCCAACCCCTAGCCTGATTCCGTAGAGCTAATTTTGACCTGTTTAGTTGCCAGGAAGTGGGCTGTGGCCTAGCCAGGACTGGCCATCCGTATCCCTTTAGTCTGGCCATGGTTCTTCTGGAGCCATCCTTGAGCCAAGGCTCGCCTCACCTCCCGCGGTCATACCGCGCCGCGCTTCACCCTCCCGCGGTCGTACGGCACCGTGCCTCCAACTCCTCCGCGTCGTACGTCACCGTATCTCCTATGCTTCTGTGCGCCGGCCATCTCCTCCCTATATGGTGTGCTGCTGGCCCGATGACTCGGATCCCCTCCCATCCACCATCTCGTCTCGGTCTCGCCCTCCACGCTGGCGACCGGAGAAGGGGCCGCGCACAGGCGACGCCCACGGTGACCGCGACGATGAATCCTCCACCGCTCCGGCCTCTGCCAGCCTCGCAGCGACGTGCTTCTCCTGTACGCAAAGGTGCTGCGTCGCCAGCCCTGGTGCCAGACGGAGGATCTGCCCCGGCATAGCGCTTGGCCTCGCCGTCATGGAGCTCGGTCTCGCTAACCTCGTCTTCCACTTTGACTGGGCGCTCTCCGAACGAGTTGGACATGGCTGAAGAGCTCAGGATCACGGCGAGGAGGAAGAACGACCTGTGGCTGCAAGCCACCGTACGTGTTCCTGTTCCTAATGTGTAGTAGATTTTTCATAAGGGATTTGGGAGTAGAGGTGAAGGTTTCATGTTATTAAAAAAGGCTCACTAAAAGAATATTCGTTTCAGTTCCTAATAAAAGATTGAACCTGTTAAAGATGAAGATAAAACAAACACACCGACTCGTATAATCGATGCAAGAGTACGCGCTTTCTTCCGAAGGGGTAAACTCACCAAATGAAAAAAGAGGTGACTCCATGCAAAGCAAACCAGACAACCAAACACATCATTGGCTAGCCAGGCTTAGATAACGCATACAACCAAACAACCAGGAATTGGTTTAGTGGGAGCAGGCTAAGGCTGCCCAGACTTCGATTCTAGCCAGGCTAGAAATAGGCCATGAAACCAAACACACCCTAAATATGTAAATAGTGTATAGCGGATTGGTGTCAAGGTAGCAGATCGCGGATAATGCGCGCTACTGCGGATGCTAAGGTAGTGTTTGGTTGAGAGTCAAGGTGGGGTAGGATGGTCCCGTCTATGATTGGTGGGACGGGATGACTCTATTTTCTGTTTGGTTGAGTAAAGATGGGACCAACCCGTTTTATGTTTGGTTTGGAGACATTAAAAAGTGAGATAAGTGAATGACAGGTGGAGCCCATTTATCAGTTTTTTTATTTTTTCCTTTTTCTTTTTCTCTCTTTATCCCTTCCATCGCTTTTCACGAACCTCCCGTGAGGCCGTGACTCATCCGCGCAACCGCGCAGCAGCACGCTGACGGCTCGCAACAGGGCTGCCCCGTGCCTCCTCTGCCAGAGCCCGAACGCGCGCTGCCTCGGGCTTTCTCTGCGCGGTGCCCCGAGCCTCCTCCGCCGGTGGGGTTGGAGCTCTCGCAGCGATGGCAGAGCCGGTCCCAGAGCTCGTGCTGAGGACCTCCTCACGGTTCGCTAGGGACGGAGCTCGACGGCACTGGGCACGACGGCGCCAGGGGCGGATCTCACTGGGGTTGGGCACAACGGCGCCGAGGGCGGAGGTCGTGCTCCCATGGCCGCACACTGCTTCTCCCTCAACTCTAGCAACTCTGGTGAGTCCCTGCTGCGTCCTTCTTCCTCAACTGCGGCAAGCCCCCGCTCCTCTCCTCGACTCTTCTCACGTGCGTGTGCGGCTCGTCCCACCGCGGACGCCCCCGTCCGTTGTTTTTCTAGGGCGAGGCGAGCCCGGATCTTGGGCGAATATTGCCTCATGGGACGTCCTCGTCCCCGGATGACTCCAAACCAAACGACGCTCGTCCCGGGTCGATCCCATCCCTCCTCATCCTCTTATCCAAACGCTACCTAAGGGCCTGTTTGGGACAGCTCCACCACCAAAAAAGTGAATCTGGATTTAGGATGCACCGTGGAGCAGCTCCACTAGTAGATCTGAGATCCACTACGGAATTATTTGGGTAACACAGTAGATCCAGATTCACACAAAGGCATTTTGATTGGAAGCCCAGATTTGCCCTTGGATAGGTCCCACCTGTCATTTTTCTCAGAAATGCATTTTTGGTCTTCTTCGTCCTCAGCCACGGGATGGTCGCGCAGCCCCAACGAGGGGAGGGGAGGACCGGGCGGGCGCGCGGCCAGAGGAGGGGCGGGCGGCCGCGGCTAGGGGAGGGCCGGGTGATGCACGACCAAGGGAGGGTGCGCGGCGGCGCGGTCACAGCTAGGGGAGGCCCGGGCGGGCGCGCGGCCAGGGGATTGGTGCGCGGTGGCACAACGATGGCTAGGGGAGAGGCGAGGCCACGACCGTGGGAGGGGCGGGCGGTGGCACGGCCGTGGCTAGGGGAGGGCTAAACGGGCACGCCGTCCATGCCCCGCGCGACCTCGCCGGGATGGGCAAGCCCGCGGGACCGGGAGGGGCGCGCGGTCGCCGGCTACGGTAGGGGAGAGGGGCGAGCGTGCAGTGGCCGGGAAGGACGAGCGCGTGGTCCGACGGGAGAAGAAGAGAAAGAGACGAGAAAAATCAAAATGAATCGGTATCTCTGTGCAACTAGTGGTAGTGGTGGGTAATTTTCCCAACTCCACGACATCTGAGTTGGTTGAGCACCCCTTGAGGAGATCCACCATTTTGATAAATCTGGCCCTCAGATCCACTGTTTTGGTTATCTAGATTTGGTGGAGCTGGAGTGTTTGGCAAACTTTTTGTGGAGCAGAGCTAGATTTGCTGGGTCTGGAGTTTGGGGAGGTATCCCAAACAGGCTCTAAGTTCCAATAGTGACATACGATAAATACATACAAATTTAAGCATATACATCGTGAATAGTGGGTATAAAAAGGCATTTAATACACACCACTCAAAGGATTGATGTTACACATACTTAAATTAAGCATGGTGTTCCACAACTTATATAAGTCATTGTATATCAGATTTTATAAAGAAATAGATTATAAGAGCCATAAATAATTTATATGACCATCATTTGTTATCATTGTTAAAAAATAGTCATTTCGTTATTCTTATGGTTACATAAACCATCTAAGCATCTTAAATGAACTAGAATTATTTATTTATTGCATACCGTATCATGCTATCGCGGCCGCTACTTAGAATTGCAGGGTGCTATAACGGCCCGCTAACTCAAATAGCGGCCGCTAAGTTTCAATTTACAAAATTCAATCTGCTATGTATAGGGTACTGCTACCGCTATTGTGGCCGCTTTCACTGCTATTTCGTACCTGCGATCAACAAGCAGCTAGGACGAGAAGCTCTGATCTTACACCACACATGAAGCAAGATTTTCAATCCGTGTCTCCTCGCACCAAATCAATGAAGAGACCTAAGGGGAAATAGCAATTTGAGGTACCTGGAGTTCATCTTCACCGTTAATTTTGACTGGAAGCCGGTGATTGATGAGCAAGAAGCCAACAACGTCGGCGATGCACAGCTGCCTGGGCGGCAGTGCTTTTGGTATTGAGGATTGAGGGCCCGAGGGGAACCAAGCGGAGCTTGTGATTTTGCAGGATGGTATGTATGGTCGGCGTCTTTTTTTTTTTATTATTTTTTAGCTCTTTTTTCGAAAGATGTTTTCAAATACGCCTCTGACGGAAAGATTTCAGAAAATGGACTCAGGGCTTGGCGCCATCCACGCTGGCGCCAAGGTAACCCAGCTTGGCGCCGTTGACGTTGGCGCCAAACCCCCATGCCACTTGGCCGACGACGCCGAGCTGGCGCTGACGTGGCAGCGCCTTGGCGCCGTCACCATTGGCGCCATGGATCTTGGCATCGAGCTGTTGGAACTTCTTAAGTTTGGAATTTTATCATGAGATGGACATATGAAAATTTGTTAAGTCTATAAATTTACCATGAGATGTGACATGTTGGAATTGGTTAAGTCTGAAATTTTACCATGACAAATTTGATGCTATCGCATGGTAGTTCGTATTCTAACATATCCAGGCCGCAGCAAAAATCCTGACTATCTAATTTTACCGTGAGATGGACATATAAAGCTCTAAATTAACATGACTTGGACCCTAATTTTTCTATGAGATGGACATATAAAATTTTAGCAAAGTCTTGATATTTACTATATGATGGCCAACCTAGAAATTGATTAAGTCTTGAATTTTACTATGACTTGATTATGCTAGAATTTAGCTAAGTCTGGATTTTTGCTATGATTTGGACATTGACAAATTTAAAATTTTACCATGACTTGGATATTAAAAAAGGGCTTCATGTTTTGGACTAGGATATTTAAAATTTTACCATGACTTCGACCATAATTTTACTATAAGATGAAATTTTAAGTCATGATAAAAAGGGTTTCATGTTAAATCATGAAATTAGAGCTTCATGTTAATTTTACTATAAAATTTTACCATGACTTGGACCCAAATTCAAAACATGAATAATTTGGAATTTGACTAAATCTTGAATTTGGATATTTAAAATTTTACCATGACTTGGACCCTAATTCCATGACTTAACATGAAGCCTTTTTTCAATATCCAAGTCATGATAACATTTTAAATTTGTCAATGTTTAAATCACAGTAAAAATCCAGACTTAGCCATATTTCCATCCCCATCCCATAGTAAATTTAAAGACTTAGCCAAATAAATCTGGATTTTTGCTATGACTTGGATATGTTAGAATACCGACTACCATGTGGTAGACATATGGAAAAATAACTTTTTTAACATGACTTGGACATTTATAAATTTGAAATTTTACAATGACTTGGATATTGAGAAATATGACTAACTCTAGAGTTTTTACAGTGACTTTCTGTTTGATCACTTAGAACAACCTGAAAATACTTAGGATAAAAAATGATATACATGGTGATTTGATCTGTGGCGCCAGGCTTGACGCCAATGACGATGGCGTCAAGTTTGGCGCCAATGGTGACGGCGGCTGTCACAGAACCTCCTAATTACGATGGCCCACAAGTACACTTCATTGTCATAATGACCTCTGACAGTCGTACTTATGTTCACCATAACTTAAAAGGTCTGCTTTCTTCCGAACAGGATCCAATCACAGGAGTATTGCAATATTACAACAGTTTATTCAAAATATTCAACAGAGTAAAGTAGCGGAAGTCTTACAATAACATAGATTACAAACCAGTTTTTCAAACTTCAAACCTTATGTAACATTATTACAAACCATTAGTAGAGAAGTATCGGTAGTAACTTTATTACATCACACAAGCGAGATGCCTTGCCCAAAGGCCACACAATCTACTCGTCGTCACTGTCTTCAACCACGACGGTCATGCAACAAGGCTCGAAGCAGACTTGTTCATGAACCGCACCTGCAACAAGGGGTTGACAAACCCTGAGTACGAGAGTACTCAACAAGACTTACCCGACTAAGACAAAGACTCCAAGGGCATGCTAGCTTTAGGGAATCAAGGTACGGGTAATCAAGAATCAAATTTTCTTTTGCAGAAAAGCTTACTATGGTAAGTCCTTATCTTCAATATTTTACTTTTATCATTGATGGTTCATTAACCAATTCTAGGTGATCCTAATCTAGATCAAAGTAATTATCATCAAAACCTTTCTCATTCTTTCTTTCAATTCCAGTTCTTAACTACGATGCAAGTCAGGCGATCGAGTCTCCATAACCGAGGAGCAATGACGATTCGAACCGATTATACCCAGCTGGGGATCTCTAACTTCACGACATATGTAGAACCGAATCTTGCATATATCAACCCTCATTTAGATCTCCCAAAACCAGAACGTGTCCATCGCCACCCGAGAGTACAGTACTCCTCGAACCCGACCAAATTCTAGCCCCGAGGGTACACGCTACTCTCGCCATCTCTCCACTCCCAGTGCGAGGTTAGACGTTCTCGTAATGGAATCACCAACATTTTGGGCTTACCCAAGGCATGAGGTTAGTTGCAAAGTCTCGAACACAACAGGCTTACAACGAACGGGCCTTAACTGACAAGGCAGAAACAATACATTGAGACTCCTTTCCCAATGCATGTTAGCAGTGGCCAAACCACCCGCCCGATCTTTCAAATTTATTCTTATATTTCAATATTCATTCGATATGCCGTCATGGCTATATAAACATTGCATTTAAAAGCTTAACTTCTAAGCATAGCGAAGCATACTACGCATTTTCCGTAAAACAGGTATCAAGGTTGATATCACAATAATCAAGGATGATAATGCAGCAATTAGGTTATCACTCAACTCCTAATTACTTAATGCAGTAAACCATATTATAAATAATAAAACATTTGTAAAATTCAAGGTAGGGTTTAAATGCACCGGGGCTTGCCTTGTTCGCACACGACGATCGACTCAGACTCGAGGACTCCACCGCCCGGTCCGAAACTCACCGACGATCGCTCTTCTCCGGAAGCTTGATCGACGACTTCGGCTTCTTCGAAAGCGGAGACTACACGAATACATAACATGCTTTAACATGACGCTCGATGATAAACATGATGCTTGATGATAACATGCTACGAGTTACGACTTGAGTACAACTTACTTCTACGGTACAGTCGCAAACAGAAAACCTACTAACTAGAAGCGACGATTCCAGCGATACCAGCTTTTAACCTAACAAGTTACTAACGAGCTCAATCATGAAATTAAGGTGCCAAAGATCACCAAAGGGTAGTGACCTAAGGACATCACTCAATCAAAAGGCACACAACACTTAAAGTTCTCAAATTAACATTTATTTTCTATTTAACTAATTAGGGCATAATTAGGAGTTGATCAAATTTTTACCTAATCAAGCTCAAACTTTTTCTATGGGTTAAGAATGAATTACAACAGGGTTATAATAAATTTCATAATTTTTGGATCAATAAATTAATTATTAAAATTCCAGAAAGTTGCATTTAATCTTTAATGAAACTAATTACTTCTACTGCACAAAGTATTCAAATTTGTAATTTAACATTTTTCCTAGATAGTTTATACATTGAGAAGCTTACACAAAAATTTTCATAAATTTTGGAACTCTACACAATTTTTAATGAAATAAACAAATAGCAACACTATTCATTTATTTGAAAAAGAAAACAAAAACGAAAATCCGAACCGGGCCGATCTCCTCTTACCTCTGGTCCGGCCCAGCCGAGCGGCCCGCTCGCGCGCGCCCGCGCTCGCGCTCGCGACCGGCCCAGCCGCGCGGCCCAGCAGCGGCCTGCCCCGCGCGCTGGCTCTCTCTCTCGCTGACACCGCGTCCCCACCTGTCATCTTCCTCCTCCCGCTCGCCCGCTCGCTCCCGTGTGCCCGCGCGCTCGCCCGCGGTGACCGGCCGATGACCGAAGCCTCGGTCGACCAACCGAGCGATCCGACAGCCTCTACGTGACCTAGCGAACCCGTTTTGCTAACTTGCAGCTCGTCTCGAGCTCCGGTGCTACCTTACCGACGACGGTGGCGGTCCGACAACCACGGTGACCGGCGACTCGACAACACAACGGTGAAACGATCAAGGCGAGTGGTCAGGGAGCATCAGGGGCGTACCACGATCACGAAGGAGTGATCGGTTGAAGCTAAGAGGCTCTGGAGGCGGCTGGCCACGGTGGCGGGGCTCGACGGGAACGGCGGTGACCCGAGGTAGAAGACGACGGCTCCCCGGCGATCCTGAGCAGTAGCGTCTACACAAGGAGGCGCAATAGATTCGCCAGGCGATGGCGGAGCGATTGGCGAGATGGAGATGACTGCGGTGGAGTAGGGAGGGCGAATTTAGCCGGCGAAAGGAAGACGGTGGCGGCGGCGATGGTGAAACCGACGGCGACAGTGGCGGTGACGGTCTTTATATAGAGTTATGGAGCCAAAGAAGCAGCTGGAGAGCGCGAGGCGATCACTGTGGTCGCGGTGGCAAGCTGGAAGACCCTAGAAGCGGCCAGCGCGGCGGCAGCGGCTCGCCGGCGCCCATACCGCGCGGTGGTCGGCGGTGATTGGCCGGTCACTGTAGCTCCCCCCAAACTTTGAATTTTCAAACTATTTTCTCAAATTACTCTCAAATTCATGTAACAACTTGAAAAACTTCCAATCTAAGAAATCTTCAGAATTTCAAGCTCTACAAGTTTTATATTGAACACTGTTTCAAATTCTCACTGGATTTTGAAATTTGAGTTTAAATTCAAAAGGGGACACATTTTTCAGATTTGGTAATTTAGAAATTACTTTTGATTTTACATTGAAACTTCAAAATCTCCATACATCAAAGTTGTATATCTTGACCAGACCTACAACTTTGCTGTTCAAAACTTTTTCAAATTCAGCCTTCATTTTGAAATCATAGTTTGGGGACAAAAATGAATTAAATTTGAAATTTGTTTATTTTCAAAATTGCTCCACATTTTTCACTAAAACTTTGAAAACTCAAAACACCAAAGTTGTAGCCCTTGAAAAGTTATACAAACTTGGTTTTGAACTTTTTCCCAAATTTTGCTTATATTTTGAATTATTTCAAAAGGGGGTAAAACAGGGTTTTGAAATTTAAGGTTTTCGGGGAAATTTTAAATTGAAATTTGTTGCTACTTTGATTGGTGATTACTTAGTGATCAAAACCTCACCCAAGGGCATAATTTGGACCAACATAACATGGTTGACCAAATGCCACTCTTGGTTGACCAATTAGCTTTTGAAATTCTTTTACATTTCTTCCCAGATTTGAATTTAAATTTGAATCAGAAAACTCGTGACAAGTTTTGGGACTCCAATTCAAATTCAAATTTGGAGCTTCATTTTAGATGTTGTACTTGAGCTCATACCCTACACTTGACACTAGTGTGCAACACAGTCGCACACCTCAAATTACGCAGGGCATGGACTAAGTATTTGCGGTGGCATTCGAAATTAGGGTTTTCGGGTTCGGAGCACACCACTGAGAAACACATTCAACCTAGATAAGTAAACTCGTTTTAGTTGATGCATAACAAGTTTAACCTAACAGGGATGCTTTGCAATGCATTATGATGACATGGCAGATTAATTAGCACTATAACACCCGGGGTGTTACAGCCCTTCCCCCTTAAAGAAATCTCGTCCCGAGATTTAAAGCCTTGAGTTAAGTAATAGAAAAGGAAACGTGTCAAGCAAACACGTCCAAGACTTGTCTACAAAACAGGTAGGGGTTTTTTTGCATTACAACGATTTTAAAAGGATAGGTTACAGTTTAAAGAGGAAATTGCAACCTAGATAGAAGCAAAGAACTCCGGGAAATTCTCCAACAGGTAATCCTCCGATTCCCAGGTGGCTTCCTCTTCTGAATGTTGATTCCACTGTATTCTGTACCATTTAGTTGTTCTACTGCGGGTAACACGATCTTTTTGATCCAAAACTCGGACAGGATATTCAGAATATGTCAAATCCGGTTCAAGTTCAACTCCCTCAACATCAACCACTTGATCATGTACTTGTAGACACTTCTTCATTTGTGATACATGAAATACATTGTGCACTGCTGACAGTTGTTCAGGCAACTTTAACTTATATGCCACCTTTCCACATTGTTGAATGATTTGAAAAGGACCAATATAGCGTGGTGCGAGTTTGCCTCTGACTCCAAATCTGCTAACTCCTTTCATGGGTGATACTTTTAGATAAACATAATCCCCTACTCGGAATACCAAAGGTCTACGCCTTTTATCAGCATAACTCTTTTGTCTGGACTGAGCAACTTTTAAATTATTCTGGATCTGTCGAACTTTTTCTTCTGTTTGTTTCACAAGATCAACACCGAAAAACCATCTTTCTCCCGGTTCTGACCAATTCAATGGAGTTCTGCACCTGCGGCCATACAATGCCTCAAACGGTGCCATTTTGATACTCTCTTGATAACTATTATTGTAAGAGAATTCTGCTAACAGTAACCACTCATCCCAAGTGTCTGAATAATTAAGTGCACATGACCTTAACATATCTTCTAGAATTTGATTGACCCTTTCAGTCTGACCACTTGTCTGTGGATGATAAGCGGTACTGTGCAAAAGTTCTGTACCTAGGGACTCATGTAGGTGTCTCCAAAATTTGTTAACAAACTGCGTACCTCTATCTGATACAATGGTCTTTGGTACCCCATGAAGGCTCAGGATTCGTGCAATATAAATTCTTGCATAAGTTATAGCAGAATAGTCCACCTTAACTGGAATAAAATGAGATGACTTTGTCAGTCGGTCCACAATGACCCAAATTGAATCAAAGCCTCTTGAGGTCTTAGGTAACCCAGTAATGAAATCCATACTGATATCTTCCCATTTCTAGGATGGAATGGGCAAGGGTTGTAACATTCCTGCCGACTTCAGGTGTACTGCCTTCACTTTACAACAAGTGTCACATCTGGCAACATATTTGGCGATCTCAATTTTCATTTTGGTCCACCAGAATTGCTGTTTCAAATCTTGATACATCTTATTACTCCCTGGATGAATAGAAAACCTTGTCCTATGTGCTTCATCAAGAATGAGTCGACGTAACTCTGGAACCTTTGGGACCACTAGCCGGTTCTTAAACCACAATACATCTGCATCATCAATACTGAAATCTGTCGGTTGACCAGTTCTAACTTTTTCTTTGATGTGAGTTATTCCGGAATTCTTTCTCTGAGCAGACACAATCTGATCTTTGATCGTTGATTCCACTATGACATTAGTCAACTGACCTTGTGGAACTATTTCAATATTCAACCTTTCCAACTCATAACACAAACTGTAATCCATTGGCTGCACAGTCGTACAATGGCAATGATTCTTTCTACTGAGTGCATCAGCAACTACATTCGCTTTTCCAGGGTGATAGTGTACTTCTAAATCATAGTCCTTTATTAACTCAAGCCACCTTCTTTGCCTCATATTCAATTCTGACTGAGTAAAGATATACTTTAAGCTCTTGTGATCTGTATACATGTGGCAAGTATTACCTAACAAGTAATGACGCCAGATTTTTAATGCATGAACCACAGCTGCTAGTTCAAGATCATGTGTCGGATAATGTTCTTCATGGCGCTTCAACTGTCTCGAGGCATAAGCAATGACTCTGCCTTCTTGCATCAATACGCAACCAAGGCCAATACCTGAGGCATCACAGTAAACATCAAATGGCTTTTCTATATCTGGTTGTGCCAAAACTAGAGCAGTTGTCAATGATTTTTTTAAAATTCTAAAAGCTTTTTCACATTCTGGAGACCATATGAACTTAGTTTGATTCTTCAACAACTCTGTGATTGGCTTGGCTACCTTTGAAAAGTCAGGTATGAATCGACGGTAATAACCCGCCATTCCCAGAAAACTTCGGACTTCATGAACTGAGATTGGTGGTTTCCAATTCAGAATATCTTCCACTTTGCCAGGATCTACTGCTACTCCTTCGGCTGACAACACATGTCCTAAGAATTGCACTTCTCTTAACCAAAACTCGCATTTACTGAACTTGGCATACAGTTGGTGATCTCTCAGACGAGTCAGAACAACTCTGAGATGCTCAACATGCTCTTCTTCACTTTTGGAGTATACCAGAATATCATCAATAAAAACAACCACAAACTTGTCAAGTTCCGGCATGAAAACTGAATTCATCAGATACATGAAATGTGCCGGTGCATTAGTGAGACCAAAAGACATAACTAGGTACTCATACAGTCCATATCTGGTGGTGAATGCAGTCTTTGGGATATCTTCAGGTCGAATCTTGATTTGATGGTACCCTGATCGAATATCAATCTTGGAAAATACCTTTGCCCCCGCAAGCTGATCAAAGAGTAGATCAATGCGAGGCAACGGATATTTATTCTTAATGGTTACTTCATTCAGCGGTCGATAGTCAACACACATCCTTAAAGTCTGATCCTTCTTCTTGACAAAAAGAGCTGGACATCCCCATGGTGAGGAACTGGGTCTGATAAAACCTTTGTCACGTAACTCTTGCAATTGATCCTTAAGTTCTGCCAATTCATTGGGTGGCATTCTGTAAGCTCTCCGGGATATTGGGGCAGTACCCGGTTTTAACTCAATCACAAACTCTACATCTCTATCCGGTGGCAGACCTGGTAGATCATCTGGAAACACATCCGGAAATTCACAGACTACCGGTATATCACAAATCTCATGTACTGAAGTTGCACATATACTTTCAACTGTTCTCTTCGGGATAGGAAGTTGGATAAGAAGATGAGATTTATTATCTGGCAGGTTCAACCTTATAGTTCTGTGCAGTGCATCTATAAGGGCTCCTCTTTGGTACATCCAATTCATACCCAAGATTACATCTATATCCTGTTTCTGTAATATTATCATTGAGGTAGGGAATATATGCCCACCTAACTCTATAGGTACGTCACGTACCATCTCCTTAGTACACAGTCGTCCCCCGGGCGACTGGATAAAGAAATCCTCTTGTGTTCCCATAATTGGAATGTCATACTTAACAACAAAGGTGCGATTTATGAATGTATGCGATGCACCTGAATCAAATAACAGTACTGCTGGATGATTAGCAACAGGGAACATACCCATCATAACAGGTTCTCCCTCTGGGATTGCACTTGCTTGAGTGTAGAATACACGTCTGGTCTTCTTCTTCTCACCCTTACCCTTCTGAACATTCAGATTATTGTTCTTACTCTGAGGTTGTTGCTGTTGTGGTACGGGAGCTCTGGGATAATTAGGATTGTACTGCCTTGGATACGGGCAATCCTTAGAAAAGTGGCCTGGCTTTCCACAGTTGTAGCAGGGAAAGTTATGGGTTACTGGAGTCTGGTTTCGAATACCAGGGGCATTCGGCTGCTGTGGATATTGCGGAATTGCGGTAGGACGGAAAAACGTCTGCGGCTGAGCTTGGTACTGCGGTGGACGATAAGTTGGGCGGAAATGGTTCTGAGGGTGATAAACAAACTTCTGGCGTTTCTTAATGCTGCCAGACGGACTTGAAAACACTGGCTTCTTTTTCTTTGACTCCTTGTGCAGTCGGGACTTCTCTTCTGGCGCAATAGCCACATTGACTATCTCATGGTAAGTAGCATTATAGCTGGTGACTAATGCTTCCTGGATTCTGGTACTCAAACCTCTCATGAAACAACTCTTCTTCTTTGCATCGGTATTCACATATTCAGCTGCATACTGGGACAGATGATTGAATTTGCCCACATATTGTAGAACTGTCTGGTTCCCTTGCTTCAGTGAGAGAAACTCCTCTAGCTTCATGGCCATGACACCATCTGGGATATAATGTGCTCTAAAGGCTTCACGAAACTCCTGCCAAGTGACACGGTGGCCAGCAGGCTGTGCGGCGACTAGATTCGCCCACCACGCCCCTGCGGCACCTCTGAGTTGTTGTGCTGCAAACACAGGCTTCTGGTGCTCTGTGCACTGTAAAAGTTCAAACTTCTGCTCCATGGTATGGAGCCAGTCATCTGCCTCTAGCGGCTCATCTGCCTTTGAGAACACTGGTGGACGGGTATCGGTGAAATCCACATAAGTGGTTTCCCCTCCATTGTTACGGCCTCGACGACCCTGATTCCCATTCTGATTCTGATTCTGAGCCAACAGGGTAGTGGCATTAACCAGTGCGGCAATAGCTTCTGCCAAGGTAGGTGGAAACGGTGGGGGATTCGGATTATGGTCCCCTTCCTGGGAAGTTCCAGTACCGTCCATCTGTTGTACACAAACCATGTTTATTTACATTGCTTTATTGAATTAAAAAGCAGTTAGGACAGAACTTGTATACAAACACAAACTTATCTTACATTATTTCATTACAAACTTGCTCACAAGCAAGAAACCACCCGCTAAGGTTCTTAGAAAGCAGGAAAGACTACTATATTACACAACCATCCATGTCGACCCTTCACTCCTCATCATCATCGCTGATCACGATCACTTCCTCCTCATTCTCTGGAGCACTTGCACCAGTGACATGACTTGCATCATCCCCACTTTCCATCACGGGTTCATCTTCTTCTGGATCTTCTTCATTGTCCTCTCCATCAGGAACAACCACGGCACCAACATCATCTTCCACTGCCTGGGGCTGATGATTGGGATTCATCAGATCATTTAGCCTATGCACTTCCTCATGCAGAACTGTATTGTACTGCTCCAGGTGTGTCACATAAAGCTCCAACTCACGAACACGAGTCCTGGCTTCTGTCTCCTTTTCCAGAGACTCATTCAGGAACTGTTTCCAAAAACGCATGTTGCGCTTCAGTCGCTCCACTTCTGATGTAAGCCTTGCAACCTCTGACTCCGAAT
Organism: Saccharum hybrid cultivar R570; assembly: GCA_038087645.1. NCBI lineage: Eukaryota > Viridiplantae > Streptophyta > Magnoliopsida > Poales > Poaceae > Saccharum > Saccharum hybrid cultivar. The sequence continues at coordinate 10,786,629 of JAQSUU010000153.1, forward strand.
CCGGGTTCGGATTACGGCTACTGCTTGCTCCATCAACTCTGGCGGCCAACTGATGACGCGGCACTCCTTGCGGACCTGTTTTCTTGCGAGGAGTCGTCTTCACACGTGCCATCCTAAAGCAAGACAGAATTAGGACGATAAGAACAGATAGGAGGGATCTGAAGGTTAGCATGAATAGGATTGAACCTTACTTAACCCAAACCACTTTAAAAGGGAAGGTAACTTAAGCAGGTTAATTAAACATGATGCATGCATCGTACTTACGATCTAACAGAAAGATTTAAGTAACACAAGCAATCTTTATAACATAGGGCACTATACATGATACTTCACTACAAAGCTTTCAAATATGAGCTAAGGAAACTATAGAATTGATTAAGATAAGCAAAAGCAATTTGGACCAAAATATCAATATTAAGTTTGTTGACCCAAATCATTTTGAAGTTTTACAAAGTAATACTACAATAACTCGAGTGATTATGCTCTGGTACCAGCTGTCACAGAACCTCCTAATTACGATGGCCCACAAGTACACTTCATTGTCATAATGACCTCTGACAGTCGTACTTATGTTCACCATAACTTAAAAGGCCTGCTTTCTTCCGAACAGGATCCAATCACAGGAGTATTGCAATATTACAACAGTTTATTCAAAATATTCAACAGAGTAAAGTAGCGGAAGTCTTACAATAACATAGATTACAAACCAGTTTTTCAAACTTCAAACCTTATGTAACATTATTACAAACCATTAGTAGAGAAGTATCGGTAGTAACTTTATTACATCACACAAGCGAGATGCCTTGCCCAAAGGCCACACAATCTACTCGTCGTCACTGTCTTCAACCACGACGGTCATGCAACAAGGCTCGAAGCAGACTTGTTCATGAACCGCACCTGCAACAAGGGGTTGACAAACCCTGAGTACGAGAGTACTCAACAAGACTTACCCGACTAAGACAAAGACTCCAAGGGCATGCTAGCTTTAGGGAATCAAGGTACGGGTAATCAAGAATCAAATTTTCTTTTGCAGAAAAGCTTACTAAGGTAAGTCCTTATCTTCAATATTTTACTTTTACCATTGATGGTTCATTAACCAATTCTAGGTGATCCTAATCTAGATCAAAGTAATTATCATCAAAACCTTTCTCATTCTTTCTTTCAATTCCAGTTCTTAACTACGATGCAAGTCAGGCGATCGAGTCTCCATAACCGAGGAGCAACGACGATTCGAACCGATTATACCCAGCTGGGGATCTCTAACTTCACGACATATGTAGAACCGAATCTTGCATATATCAACCCTCATTTAGATCTCCCAAAACCAGAACGTGTCCATCGCCACCCGAGAGTACAGTACTCCTCGAACCCGACCAAATTCTAGCCCCGAGGGTACACGCTACTCTCGCCATCTCTCCACTCCCAGTGCGAGGTTAGACGTTCTCGTAATGGAATCACCAACATTTTGGGCTTACCCAAGGCATGAGGTTAGTTGCAAAGTCTCGAACACAACAGGCTTACAATGAACGGGCCTTAACTGACAAGGCGGAAACAATACATTGAGACTCCTTTCCCAATGCATGTTAGCAGTGGTGTAAGGTCCTAGATGGCTAGAGGGGGGGTGAATAGCCTATTAAAAATTCTACACAAGCCACTAAGCAAACTTGTTAGAATAACAAACGGCGTAAAGCGAGTTTTGCTTAGCCAAGGGTTGTGATGCAAGCCTCCTATCCACAAGTCTAGTAGATTATGATCTCTAATTCACACAAGTGCTAAGTCACTAAACTTACACTAGTGAGCAAGCTAACAACACTAGCAAAGGCTACTACTAGAGCTAACACAAGATAATCTAGTAAAAGTAAATGCAAGAGATAGGATTGTGAATCTTATACCGACGGTGGAGTGAAGATGTTGCCAATCACCAAGATGATATACAATCAATTAATATTGACAACAACACAATATGTAGACCAATCACCGGGAGACAAGAGACACAATATTTTTGTTCACCCGGTGTTCACTTGTGCACCGACAAGCTACGTCACCGGTTGTGTCGACCAACACTTAGATGGTTCCTCGGTGTGACCCTCAAGTCACTTGCCCCTCAAGGCACGCCCCGCAAGGCACCGCAAGACTCCACTCTCAAGTGAGGTAACTCAATGACACGCGCAATCCAATAGAGTTGCTTTTGGCGTCCCGCCGAGGAAAGCACAAGAACCTCTCACAAACAACCGGAGGTGGCCAAGAACAATCACCTTCTCTTGCCAACGCCTCCAACAATCTCCAAGCCGGCTAGGAGCGGTACTCTCCAAGAGTAACAAGAAATCCACCGGCTAAACCACCCACAAGTGCCACTAGATGCCCTCAAGCTATGCAATGCACTTTGGGATCACTCAATCTCACTTTTGATTTGCAATCAAGCAAGAGAGATGAGTGGGAGGAGTAGCTCTAGCTCAAAGGATGCACAAGAGTGTTAGAAATGCCAAGAGACCTCCCCAAGGGCCGGCCAACGAGTATTTATAAGCACCCCAAACAAATAGAGCCGTTGCAACTCCACTGACCGTTTTTTCGGGACGACCGGACGCGCCGGTCGAAACTGACCGGACGCGCTCAACCGCGTCCGGTCCTCCAACGGTCACTGCGCCAACGGTCAAATCCCATGACCGGACGCGCCTCTCAACCGACCGGACGCGCCGGTCGCACAGCACCGCGCGCGCGAAGCAATGACCGGACGCGCCCCTCGCAACGACCGGACGCGCCGATCCGCACAGCACCCGCGCCGCGAAACAACGACCGGACGCGCTCCTCGCAACGACCGGACGCGACAGTGCCAGCGTCCGGTCGGAGTCCAGTAAGCTCCTTCAACGATCGGACGCGTCCGATCATGTGTGACCGGACGCGCCCCGCGTCCGATCGTCCTCTGTGAACCTCAGTTCCTTCTGGGCGCATGACCGGACGCGCCGGTCCCGCGAGTGACCGGACGCGCCGGTTGCAAACCCTAGCACCCGAGCGCCTGATACCGCGCTGTACTGACCGGACGCGTCCGGTCACACCGTGACCGCGTCCGGTGCAGCGTCCGGTCACCTCAGTGACCCCGTTCGCCTCCATTTCTTTTCCGACTTTCGGCGTAGTGGAAAATAGGCATTTCATTTCCCCGAAATCGCCTGAAACCCGCGCTCGCACGCTCGGCGGGAGGGAGAGAGGAACCCAAACCCCTCTCTACCCGCAAACCACAGCGTGACTAACGCCACCTTTGCAAATGTGCCAACACCATCAAGTGTACATCTCCATGTGCTTGTGTGTTAGCATTTTCTCAATCATTTTCAAAGGTTTTCCAATTAGCTCACTAGGCCCTACATGCAATGCACTTCATGAATTCACCTAGTTGCACCTGTGCATCGAATAACCGATAAGACTTCCCCTCTTAATAGTTCGGCTATCGATCCTAAACCACTCACACCCTCTATGGTGTCTTGAGTGTAAAACAAAATGGCCCTATGGTTATACCTTTGCCTTGAGCCCATTTTGTTTCTCCAAATGATATGATCCACTTCATATCATCACATGACCGTCTCGATCCATCGACCTTGACTTCACTTGCTCTTCACCGTTGCATCAGTCCATCGGCGCTAAGTCTTGCTCAAGCTTCACCATCGCATGGTCCTTCGCTTCGAAGCCTCGACTTGCCCTTCACCTTCACAACCGGTCCATCGAGCCAAGCCTCATCTTGGTCTTCATCATCTTGGTCACATGAGTCAATGTCATGTCTCATATGCAATGACCACCTTTATCTAAATCATCCACTTAGATACAAAGGTTAGTCCTAGGTTTCATCAATTAGCCAAAACCAAACTAGGGACTTTCAATCTCCCCCTTTTTGGTAATTGATGACAACCCTCACAAAGATGATTTTGATAATAAAAGTTTTGAACTTGTCATACTTGTCCAATCATTTTGCTCATAAGTAAAGTTTGGACAATTATCACAAGCTCGGTTTTGGTAGCATTAGCTCCCCCTACATATGTGCATAGAGTTTGGATTGAAAGCTTTGCACATATGCATGGATAGAAGTGTTGGGAGAGTAATTCTACCAAAATGAAGCTATGGTGTAAGAAATGGACCTTTGAAGCGTGATACCAATCGGAGTTGCCTTTTACACCATCCTTAGCATCATGAAGTAACTAGACATCCATCAAAACTCAAGAACCTCGTGAGATCAACATTATATGTAAAGGTTCTTGGACCACTTGTAAAGCTTTAGGCAAGTCTAGATACCACATGTAAACTATTCCTATGCATGCTAGCAGATCATTTCATCATCCAATTTCTATACTAGCATTGCACCACACAAGCATGTATATTGAATTTAAATACATGTGCAATGAGCAAGTCTTATGAGAATGCACAAACAAATGCAACAACTTAGTTTATGAGCTTGCTCCCCCTACTTGTGTGCATCAACAAATTTTATTTACCCCTTTATCAAGTTGAATCATCTTTTTCTCACATAAATTTTATGTACCCCAATCATCTTTTTCTCTCCCCCTTTGTCAACAACTTACCCAAAAAGGGGATCAAATTGTGGAGAGAAGAAAAGTGTTTGATGGAGTAGCTTGAAATTAATTCGATACCATATGTAAGGTTAAAAAATTTATCAAATTTGGTTTAACCTAGAATACTTGCCAAAGATATTTAATTCGATTTGAACCAAAGACAAGCTTCTTCACTCCTCAAAATAAGGGTTATCTTGCCTATGTTGAATTAAACATTTATAGCAAATCTTCTAGATTCAACACTAGGTTTACAAGCTCACAAACATGTCATATGCCACCATTAGATCAAAATAAGCATAGAAGCAATAGTGGTAACATATATCCATCAAATTCATTTGATTTATCATGAATGCTTATGCGTACCACTTATTATATCTACATGCTCTAGCAAGTCCTTAGCATAGGATGAATGATATGTCAATCAACTTTACCTTGCAATGTCGAAGGAGAGGCATGTCAATAAGTGGATGGGGTGCATTCAACTCATGTTTGAGAAATCAAGAATGTTCAATTCATTCCTTAGCTTGCAAAACCTCTTTTCATCAAGTGGCTTAGTGAGAATATCGGCAAGTTGATCATCGGTGCCAACACTTTCAATGGCAATATCTCCCTTTTGTTGATGATCTCTAATGAAATGATGCCTTATGTCAATATGCTTTGTTCTTCCATGTTGAACCGGGTTTTGTATCATCTTGATTGCACTCTCATTATCACATAGCAACGGCACATTCTTGAAGTTGAGGCCATAATCCTTCAAAGTTGATTTCATCCATAGCAATTGTGCACAACAACTCCCCGCACTCACATATTCGGCTTCGGCGGTAGAGATTGCCACACTATTTTGTTTCTTTGAGGACCATGACACAAGTGATCTTCCAAGTAATTGACATGTGCCACTTGTGCTCTTTCTATTGATCTTGCAACCCCCATAGTCGGAGTCCGAATATCCAATCAATTCAAACTTTGACCCCTTGGGATACCATAGTCCAACATCTCTTGTTTGCTTCAAGTACCTCAATATTCTCTTTGTGGCCGTGAGATGACTTTCTCTAGGTGAGGCTTGATATCTAGCACACATGCAAACACTAAACATGACATCCGGCCTTGATGCGGTGACATAGAGTAGACTTCCAATCAAAGATCGATATTCCTTTTGATTCACCATATTGCCATCAAGATCACTATCCAAATTTCCATTTGTACCCATTGGAGTTGAAATTGGTTTTGCATCTTGCATTCCAAATTTCTTCAACATGTCCCTTATGTATTTCCCTTGACTCACAAATGTCCCATTCTTCAATTGCTTGACTTGGAGACCAAGGAAGTAGCTAAGTTCACCAATCATAGACATTTCAAACTCTTTGGCCATCATAGCACCAAATTCTTCACAATAAGCTTGATCGGTTGATCCAAAGATTATGTCATCAACATATATTTGCACTATAAATAGATCATTTCCAATCTTCTTGGTGAATAGAGTAGTATCAACCTTGCCCATTTTGAATCCCTTAGAGAGAAGGAAATCTCTTAGCCTCTCATACCATGCTCTAGGTGCTTGCTTTAAGCCATATAAAGCCTTCTTCAACTTGTAGACATGGTTGGGTTTCTTGTCATCTTCAAATCCGGGCGGTTGCTCAACAAAGACTAACTCATTGATGATCCCATTGAGAAATGCACTTTTGACATCCATTTGATATAGTTTGATATTGTGTGCACAAGCATAAGCCAATAGAATCCTTATTGCCTCCAATCTTGCCACGGGAGCATATGTCTCATCATAGTCAAGACCTTCAACTTGAGTGTAACCTTTAGCAACTAGTCTTGCTTTGTTTCTCACTACAATGCCATCTTGATCTTGCTTGTTTTTGAACACCCATTTGGTTCCAATCACATTGTAGTCATTTGGCCTTTTTACTAATTCCCAAACATCATTTCTTGTGAAATTGTTTAACTCTTCTTGCATAGCCATGATCCAATCGGCATCCCTCAAAGCTTCTTCTATCTTCTTTGGTTCTATGGTTGACACAAATGATGCATGCTCACAAAACATAGTCAATCTTGATCTTGTTTGCACACCACTTCTAATATCACCAATAATACTATTAATGGGGTGATCTCTTGCAACATGTTGTGGTTGGAGTACTTGCACTTGATTGCTTGAGCTTGGTTGATCACTTGATGTATCTCGATGAGATGTACTAGCACCATGATCTTGCACTTGAGAGTCACTAACTAGCTTGAATGGTGAATTTAGCACTTGATCTTTATCATCATCTTGAATATCAATTACTTGCTTTGCTCTAATGTCTCCAATGTCCATGTTCTTCATTGCTTCCACTAATAGAGTTCCACCAATATCATCTAGATTTTCTTCTTCATCTTGAGACCCATTGGTTTCATCAAATTGCACATCATGGACTTCTTCTAGAATGCCACTTGAGTTGTTCCAAACTCTATAAGCTTTGCTTGTAGTTGAATAACCAAGTAGGAACCCCTCATCACATCTCTTGTCAAACTTCCCCAATCTAGTGCCCTTCTTCAAGATATAGCATTTGCAACCAAACACCCTAAAGTAAGAAATATTGGGCTTTCTTCCATGAAGTAACTCATATGGGGTCTTCTCTAGCAATGGATGACAATATAGTCTATTGATGTAGTAGCAAGCGGTATTGATTGCTTCATCCCAAAATGATTGACTCACATTGTACTCATGAAGCATTGATCTAGCCATATCAAGCAATGTTCTATTCTTCCTCTCAACTAGGCCATTTGATTGTGGAGTGTACTTGGCCGAGAATTGATGCCCAATACCATAATGATCACAAAGTTCTTCAATTCTTGTATTCTTGAACTCACTTCCATTGTCACTTCTCACTTTCTTGATTCTAATCTCAAACTCATTGTGAACTCTAGTGAGAAATGTCTTGAAGGTGTCAAACACTTCACTTTTGTCACTAAGAAAGAATACCCATGTGAATCTTGTGAAGTCATCCACTATGACAAAGCCATACTTGTTGCCGCCTATGCTTGTATATGTTGTTGGTCCAAATAGATCCATGTGCATCAACTCAAATGCTTTGCATGTGCTCATTGTACTCTTCTTTGGATGTGAGCTTCCAACTTGCTTCCCGGCTTGACATGCACTACAAAGCTTATTCTTCTCAAATTCAACATCTTTCAAACCATTGACAAGATTGTGAGTTGTAAGCTTCTTCAATTGTTTCATGCCAACATGACCAAGCCTTCTATGCCAAAGCCAACCCATGCTTGATTTGGAGACTAAGCAAGTTGTCAAAGAAGTTTCTCTAGCATTGAAGTCAACTAGGTAGAGATTCTCATATCTAAAGCCCTTGAATGCCACATTTGAACCATCCATACTAATGACTTCTACATCATCAACCCCAAAGATACATTTGTAGCCTAGATCACATATTTGTGCCACGGATAGAAGATTGAAATCCAAACTTTCAACTAGCAACACATTTGAGATACTCATGTCATTTGATATTGCAATCTTGCCCAAGCCAATAACCTTGCCTTTCTTGTTATTGCCAAATGTGATAGAATCAACACCACTATTATTGTCATTGATTGAGTCAAACATTCTTGATGTACCGGTCATGTGTTGAGTGCACCCACTATCAATAATCCAATGCCTTCCTCCGGCTTTGTAATTGACCTACAAGCAAATCAATGAAGCTTAGGTACCCATTTTTGCTTGGGTCCTTGTAGGTTAGTAACTAAGCTCTTTGGTACCCAAATAGCCTTCTTCTTTGGGCCCACTATTGGTGTACCAACAAACTTAGCTTGCACACCCTTCACACCTTTGGTAAGCACATAGCAAGAATCAAAAGGTATAGCATTAACAAATTTCTTGCTTTGGTTCTTTTTATTGCAATTATGCTCTAGGTGCCCAACTTGCTTGCATCTATTGCAAAACCGACCATTGCTCTTCACAAAGCTAGGCTTTGGAGTTGCAAAGGCCGACTTGCCTTTCTTGGGGGTGTAGCCCAATCCCTCTTTGTTAAGAGAGAACCTTTGGCTACCCAAGCACTTAAGCAAGCGGGCCTCACCACCATAGGCCTTGCCTAGGGCGTGAGTGAGCTCATCCACCTCTCTCTTGAGAGTCTCATTCTCAACCATTAGTGAGGCATCACAAGTGAAACCATCACTAGTAGTAGAGGTAGAGTTGGTGGTGGTGGATGAAGAGCTACAAGAAGGGTTAGTATTTGACATGATGATAGGTTCATTAAAGGATTCATCAATTATATCACATGTAACACCTATATCACATGATACAACAACCTCCTTCTTTTCTTGTTGCTCAAGTAGCAATGAGTGAGCCTTTTCAAGCTTGGAATGAGCCTTACCAAGATCCTCATGGTCTTCCACTAGACTCTCATGAGTGGTCTTAAGCTCACCAAGAACTTTCTCAAGTATTGCTACTTTCATTGAAAGCTTCTTGCACTCCTTGTTCTTGGCAATAGCTATGTCTCTAGTTTGTTGCAACAAGTCATATAGTTGTTCTTTAGTTGGTTCATCATCATCATCATTTTCATTATCATATTTATCATTATCACTATCATGAACATATTCCATTTCACTTTCATCATCACTTTCATCATATAATACCTTAGCTTCTTTGGCCATGAAGCATGAAGAGGATGTATCAAATAGTGATGGCTTCTTGTTGATAGCAATGGAAGCAAATGCCTTGTTGGATGATTCTTCTTCTTCTTCATCATCACTTTCCCAAGTGGCCACATAGACTCCATTCTTGCCTTTCTTGAATGTTATCTTGGCTTCTTTCTTTTTCTTCTCAAACTTGCCCCTCTTGTTCTTCTTCTTCTTATCATAGGGACATTCGGCTTGAAGATGTTCGGTGCTATCACAATTGAAGCACCTCCTTTGTTGCTCATTGCTCTTGAAGTTGTCATTTCTCTTTTTGTAGCCTCTTCTCTTAATGAACATGTGACCCATTTTCTTGACTACAAAAGCAAATGTCTCATCATCAATTTCATAATCTTCATCTTCACTATTGTCTTCTTCTTCAATGATGGTAGCTTTGCCCTTGGAGGAGATGGCCTTGAACGCCACGGTCTTCTTCTTCTTTTCATCTTCCACCTTCTCCTTGTCATCAACATCTTGATCATATTTGTCATAGGTTAATACTTCACCAAGCAAATCATTAGGCTTCATTGCTTCAAGCCCATCTCTTTGCAACATCATGATCAACATCTTGAATCTTCTAGGTAAGCTCAATAAGAACTTGTGACAAAAATCTTGATCTTGAGTCTTGTGCCCTAAGCTCTTGAGATCATTGACTATCACTTGCAATCTATGAAACATTTCAATGATTGTTTCATCATCCTTTTTCTTGAAGTTCTCAAACTCACTCTTGAGCCCATATAGCTTGGCACTCTTCACAACCTTAGTGCCTTCATATGTCTCACTCAACCTTGTCCATACTTCACTAGCCAATTCCAAATCTTTGATGCCCTCAAACACTTTTGTGTCAATACCATTATAGAGTGTATTGAGAGCCATTCTATTGCAAGTTCTATTTGCTCTATCTTCATCAGTGAGATGATTGGGATCAATGATAGCAAAATCATTCTCGGTGACTTGCAATACTCTCTCATGAATAGAACCAAGGTACATTGTCATCTTTCTCTTCCAATGAGCAAAAGAACTAACACCATCAAAGAACGGTGGCTTGCCCCCAACATGATTGAACACAATTTGAGCCATTTTTCACACCGAAGGATGTTAAGCCTTGATTAAAACGGTGACCACGGCTCCGATACCACTTGTAAGGTCCTAGATGGCTAGAGGGGGGGTGAATAGCCTATTAAAAATTCTACACAAGCCACTAAGCAAACTTGTTAGAATAACAAACGGCGTAAAGCGAGTTTTGCTTAGCCAAGGGTTGTGATGCAAGCCTCCTATCCACAAGTCTAGTAGATTATGATCTCTAATTCACACAAGTGCTAAGTCACTAAACTTACACTAGTGAGCAAGCTAACAACACTAGCAAAGGCTACTACTAGAGCTAACACAAGATAATCTAGTAAAAGTAAATGCAAGAGATAGGATTGTGAATCTTATACCGACGGTGGAGTGAAGATGTTGCCAATCACCAAGATGATATACAATCAATTAATATTGACAACAACACAATATGTAGACCAATCACCGGGAGACAAGAGACACAATATTTTTGTTCACCCGGTGTTCACTTGTGCACCGACAAGCTACGTCACCGGTTGTGTCGACCAACACTTAGATGGTTCCTCGGTGTGACCCTCAAGTCACTTGCCCCTCAAGGCACGCCCCGCAAGGCACCGCAAGACTCCACTCTCAAGTGAGGTAACTCAATGACACGCGCAATCCAATAGAGTTGCTTTTGGCGTCCCGCCGAGGAAAGCACAAGAACCTCTCACAAACAACCGGAGGTGGCCAAGAACAATCACCTTCTCTTGCCAACGCCTCCAACAATCTCCAAGCCGGCTAGGAGCGGTACTCTCCAAGAGTAACAAGAAATCCACCGGCTAAACCACCCACAAGTGCCACTAGATGCCCTCAAGCTATGCAATGCACTTTGGGATCACTCAATCTCACTTTTGATTTGCAATCAAGCAAGAGAGATGAGTGGGAGGAGTAGCTCTAGCTCAAAGGATGCACAAGAGTGTTAGAAATGCCAAGAGACCTCCCCAAGGGCCGGCCAACGAGTATTTATAAGCACCCCAAACAAATAGAGCCGTTGCAACTCCACTGACCGTTTTTTCGGGACGACCGGACGCGCCGGTCGAAACTGACCGGACGCGCTCAACCGCGTCCGGTCCTCCAACGGTCACTGCGCCAACGGTCAAATCCCATGACCGGACGCGCCTCTCAACCGACCGGACGCGCCGGTCGCACAGCACCGCGCGCGCGAAGCAATGACCGGACGCGCCCCTCGCAACGACCGGACGCGCCGATCCGCACAGCACCCGCGCCGCGAAACAACGACCGGACGCGCTCCTCGCAACGACCGGACGCGACAGTGCCAGCGTCCGGTCGGAGTCCAGTAAGCTCCTTCAACGATCGGACGCGTCCGATCATGTGTGACCGGACGCGCCCCGCGTCCGATCGTCCTCTGTGAACCTCAGTTCCTTCTGGGCGCATGACCGGACGCGCCGGTCCCGCGAGTGACCGGACGCGCCGGTTGCAAACCCTAGCACCCGAGCGCCTGATACCGCGCTGTACTGACCGGACGCGTCCGGTCACACCGTGACCGCGTCCGGTGCAGCGTCCGGTCACCTCAGTGACCCCGTTCGCCTCCATTTCTTTTCCGACTTTCGGCGTAGTGGAAAATAGGCATTTCATTTCCCCGAAATCGCCTGAAACCCGCGCTCGCACGCTCGGCGGGAGGGAGAGAGGAACCCAAACCCCTCTCTACCCGCAAACCACAGCGTGACTAACGCCACCTTTGCAAATGTGCCAACACCATCAAGTGTACATCTCCATGTGCTTGTGTGTTAGCATTTTCTCAATCATTTTCAAAGGTTTTCCAATTAGCTCACTAGGCCCTACATGCAATGCACTTCATGAATTCACCTAGTTGCACCTGTGCATCGAATAACCGATAAGACTTCCCCTCTTAATAGTTCGGCTATCGATCCTAAACCACTCACACCCTCTATGGTGTCTTGAGTGTAAAACAAAATGGCCCTATGGTTATACCTTTGCCTTGAGCCCATTTTGTTTCTCCAAATGATATGATCCACTTCATATCATCACATGACCGTCTCGATCCATCGACCTTGACTTCACTTGCTCTTCACCGTTGCATCAGTCCATCGGCGCTAAGTCTTGCTCAAGCTTCACCATCGCATGGTCCTTCGCTTCGAAGCCTCGACTTGCCCTTCACCTTCACAACCGGTCCATCGAGCCAAGCCTCATCTTGGTCTTCATCATCTTGGTCACATGAGTCAATGTCATGTCTCATATGCAATGACCACCTTTATCTAAATCATCCACTTAGATACAAAGGTTAGTCCTAGGTTTCATCAATTAGCCAAAACCAAACTAGGGACTTTCAAGTGGCCAAACCACCCGCCCGATCTTTCAAATTTATTCTTATATTTCAATATTCATTCGATATGCCGTCATGGCTATATAAACATTGCATTTAAAAGCTTAACTTCTAAGCATAGCGAAGCATACTACGTATTTTCCGTAAAACAGGTATCAAGGTTGATATCACAATAATCAAGGATGATAATGCAACAATTAGGTTATCACTCAACTCCTAATTACTTAATGCAGTAAACCATATTATAAATAATAAAACATTTGTAAAATTCAAGGTAGGGTTTAAATGCACCGGGGCTTGCCTTGTTCACACACGACGATCGACTCAGACTCGAGGACTCCACCGCCCGGTCCGAAACTCACCGACGATCGCTCTTCTCCGGAAGCTTGATCGACGACTTCGGCTTCTTCGAAAGTGGAGACTACACGAATACATAACATGCTTTAACATGACGCTCGATGATAAACATGATGCTTGATGATAACATGCTACGAGTTACGACTTGAGTACAACTTACTTCTACGGTACAGTCGCAAACAGAAAACCTACTAACTAGAAGCGACGATTCCAGCGATACCAGCTTTTAACCTAACAAGTTACTAACGAGCTCAATCATGAAATTAAGGTGCCAAAGATCACCAAAGGGTAGTGACCTAAGGACATCACTCAATCAAAAGGCACACAACACTTAAAGTTCTCAAATTAACATTTATTTTCTATTTAACTAATTAGGGCATAATTAGGAGTTGATCAAATTTTTACCTAATCAAGCTCAAACTTTTTCTATGGGTTAAGAATGAATTACAACAGTGTTATAATAAATTTCATAATTTTTGGATCAATAAATTAATTATTAAAATTCCAGAAAGTTGCATTTAATCTTTAATGAAACTAATTACTTCTACTGCACAAAGTATTCAAATTCGTGATTTAACATTTTTCCTAGATAGTTTATACATTGAGAAGCTTACACAAAAAATTTCATAAATTTTGGAACTCTACACAATTTTTAATGAAATAAACAAATAGCAACACTATTCATTTATTTGAAAAAGAAAACAAAAACGAAAATCCGAACCGGGCCGATCTCCTCTTCCCTCCGGTCCGGCCCAGCCGAGCGGCCCGCTCGCGCGCGCCCGCGCTCGCGCTCGCGACCGGCCCAGCCGCGCGGCCCAGCAGCGGCCTGCCCCGCGCGCTGGCTCTCTCTCTCTCTCGCTGACACCGCGTCCCCACCTGTCATCTTCCTCCTCCCGCTCGCCCGCTCGCTCCCGTGTGCCCGCGCGCTCGCCCGCGGTGACCGGCCGATGACCGAAGCCTTGGTCGACCAACCGAGCGATCCGACTGCCTCTACGCGACCTAGCGAACCCGTTTTGCTAACTTGCAGCTCGTCTCGAGCTCCGGTGCTACCTTACCGACGACGGTGGCGGTCCGACAACCACGGTGACCGGCGACTCGACAACACAACGGTGAAACAATCAAGGCGAGTGGTCAGGGAGCATCAGGGGCGTACCACGATCACGAAGGAGTGATCGGTTGAAGCTAAGAGGCTCTGGAGGCGGCTGGCCACGGTGGCGGGGCTCGACGGGAACGGCGGTGACCCGAGGTAGAAGACGACGGCTCCCCGGCGATCCTGAGCAGTAGCGTCTACACAAGGAGGCGCAATAGATTCGCCAGGCGATGGCGGAGCGATTGGCGAGATGGAGATGACTGCGGTGGAGTAGGGAGGGCGAATTTAGCCGGCGAAAGGAAGACGGTGGCGGCGGCGATGGTGAAACCGACGGCGACAGTGGCGGTGACGGTCTTTATATAGAGTTGTGGAGCCAAAGAAGCAGCTGGAGAGCGCGAGGCGATCACTGTGGTCGCGGTGGCAAGCTGGAAGACCCTAGAAGCGGCCAGCGCGGCGGCAGCGGCTCGCCGGCGCCCATACCGCGCGGTGGTCGGCGGTGATTGGCCGGTCACTGTAGCTCCCCCCCAAACTTTGAATTTTCAAACTGTTTTCTCAAATTACTCTCAAATTCATGTAACAACTTGAAAAACTTCCAATCTAAGAAATCTTCAGAATTTCAAGCTCTACAAGTTTTATATTGAACACTATTTCAAATTCTCACTGGATTTTGAAATTTGAGTTTAAATTCAAAAGGGGACACATTTTTCAGATTTGGTAATTTAGAAATTACTTTTGATTTTACATTGAAACTTCAAAATCTCCAAACATCAAAGTTGTATATCTTGACCAGACCTACAACTTTGCTGTTCAAAACTTTTTCAAATTCAGCCTTCATTTTGAAATCATAGTTTGGGGACAAAAATGAATTAAATTTGAAATTTGTTTATTTTCAAAATTGCTCCACATTTTTTCACTAAAACTTTGAAAACTCAAAACACCAAAGTTGTAGCCCTTGAAAAGTTCTACAAACTTGGTTTTGAACTTTTTCCCAAATTTTGCTTAGATTTTGAATTATTTCAAAAGGGGGTAAAACAGGGTTTTGAAATTTAAGGTTTTCGGGGAAATTTTAAATTGAAATTTGTTGCTACTTTGATTGGTGATTACTTAGTGATCAAAACCTCACCCAAGGGCATAATTTGGACCAACATAACATGGTTGACCAAATGCCACTCTTGGTTGACCAATTAGCTTTTGAAATTCTTTTACATTTCTTCCCAGATTTGAATTTAAATTTGAATCAGAAAACTCGTGACAAGTTTTGGGACTCCAATTCAAATTCAAATTTGGAGCTTCATTTTAGATGTTGTACTTGAGCTCATACCCTACACTTGACACTAGTGTGCAACACAGTCGCACACCTCAAATTACGCAGGGCATGGACTAAGTATTTGCGGTGGCATTCGAAATTAGGGTTTTCGGGTTCGGAGCACACCACTGAGAAACACATTCAACCTAGATAAGTAAACTCGTTTTAGTTGATGCATAACAAGTTTAACCTAACAGGGATGCTTTGCAATGCATTATGATGACATGGCAGATTAATTAGCACTATAACACCCGGGGTGTTACACGGCAAGGTGCTGCCACGTCAGAGCCAGCTCAGCGTCGTCGGCCAAGTGGCATGGGGGCTTGGCGCCAACGTTAACGCCGTCAAGCTGTGTTATCTTGGCGCCAGCGTGGATGGCGCCAAGCCTTGGATATATTTCCTGAAATCTTTCCGACAGGGACGTATTTAAGAAAATCTTTTGAAAAAAGGACTGAAAAAAATACGCTATGGTTGGATAGGGCTCCACACCTCCAAAGTGAGAGACCGAGGGCACGGCCGCACGCCCGAGGGCGACGGCGTTCCTGCTTGTGGGATGATGGATGAGGGCGACGAGAGTTGTAGGAGGCAAAAAGTTTTGATATGATTGGGCCACTGCTTCATGGGCTTGGAGCGTGTTTGGATCATAGTTGTAAATTTCATTCCGGTACTGGCCGGAATGGCCGGAATGCCCCGTACCGGTGTCTAAACCGGCATAGAAGAGCCGCAATCCCGTACCGGCTTAAATATCGTTCAATACCGGTCAATTCCGGTCATTCCGGGTAATTCCGGCCGAAACGCCGGTTTCGCCTATTTCGGTACCGGGCCAAAACCAAGTGACACCTTGTTAAGTACTGGGCTGGCTGAATCGGCCCGCTATGCTGGCCAGTGGAACCCTAGGGCAGCCAATCGTGCGAGAGGGTGAGGGTGTGAGGCTCTCGGTGACTGGGCGGCGACTCGGCGGCGGTGCGGTGGCATCGGCGGTGACTTGGCAGCTGCTGCAGGCTAGCTTCCTCCGTTCCCCGACGAGTCATGGGCTAGCGGCAGCTGCAACTGTAGGTCATCACTTGTCGCGACATCTGCAGCCTGTGGTTCTCTTCCATTTTTTGCCCGTCGTCAACAATTGCAGGGTCAGCTGCAGCAACCAGCAAGTGTTCAAGTTCAAATAGGTACAGATCCACCTAGAATCCATTTATTATTCCATTAGCTTCTCCTATTTTCAAGTTCGTAGTACTCTGAAAGTCTGAATCAACAAAAATAATTTATAGTTAGCATCTTTTTTCAATCAGATTGGTTATGGCTGCTCCCTCATCCGGCTCAGGTGCTGGTGAATCATCACCTTCACCTGTGATAGCTCCAGCAAGGTCAGAGAACCCTGCTTGGTTACATGGCAAGGTTGTGCTTGGGTCAAAGAACAGCACAATTTGTTTGCATTGTGACAAGAAAATTGGAGGTGGTGGTATCACTCGATTGAAGTACCACCTTACAGGGAAGAAATGTCAAGTTGAAGCATGCAAGAAGGTAACAGAGGATGTCAAATGGCAAATGAAACAATTGATTGCTGAGATCGAGTTGAATGATGAGAGAAGAAAGAGGACAAGAAATGAAATTGGATCCATTGGATGTGCTGATCCTGATTCACAAGAAGGATCAACTAGTGTTTCTGAAAGCAGAGCAAGGCCTCCTACTCCTATAGTTCAGTATTCTCCATCAACTAGTGTTTCTGAAAGTAAGAGAAGTTGGACCAGAAAATATTGTTCAGTTTCTGAAAGTAAGAGAAGTTGGACAGAAAGTGTTTCTGAAAGCAGATAACATTGATCTGTTATCAGAATGGGTTAGTGAAGAACCAGCCCTTCTAAGTGAGGACGACTTCAACTAGGAGAGCATCAATGCTCCCTTTGCTACAATGTCACTTGCAGAAGAAGAATTGGCTAGTGTAGCTGATGCCGATGTGGTACCTGGCCTAGTGCAACCAACAGCTCATCAAGAATTTGGAGATGACCATCTAATGTCTGAACCTCTACCTGATGATGATCCTTACTATTATGTCAATGATGCAGCAGCAGACTAGTTCCCTCGAGTGAATTGGAAAGTGTTTGTGTTTGAACTTTGAACAATCAACCAATGAATTGTGTTTTTATTTTTCTATGTATGAGCTATGGAGTTTGAAATAAGGTCTTGTGAACTTAATGAATCATATGTGAGTTTGGTAAAAATGTTATTGTGATGAACCATAATTACGCCATAAGTATATATTTATATGAATATTTATGTATATGTATATTCATATATTTTTAATATAATAAAGTCCGGAATGGTACGCCGGTATTGGCCGGTACCGGAATGTTCCGTTCCAATAGCAAAAACGGAACGGCCTCCGAAATGGAATTTATAAGTTAGGTTTGGATGCCTACCACACATAAGCCACGATATGCCACAGCTTTCTCGTGCCTAAGCTTAGGTGTCTTTGGTTGGTCGTTGAACTTGCGGCGTGCCGCAACACAGACATAGGCCCTGTGTTTAGTACTCACCTAAAAACTTTACCATTTATCTCATCGAATGTCTGGACACACATATATATAAAGTATTAAAGGAGATAAAAAATAACTAATTACACATTTTGCATGTATTTTACGAGACGAATCTTTTAAGCTTAATTAGTTCATGATTAAACACTAATCGCTATAGTTACACATGTGCTACAGTACCCCAAAAACTTTACGGTCCTTAAACTAAACACGCCCATAGCAGGCTAGTTACATTTTTCACGCCAAAGGCTGCCAAATGTATGGCGCACGATTTGGCAAATATTTAATATGTGAACTATGATATATTGGGCTCTGGTCGGCTGAATATGTGCACTTGGAGCTGTTTGGGTATATCGGGTAAATGAGCAATAAGACCGAACAAATAAAATATCGATCGCTTTCTTGGAACGCCAAATCAAACCAATGAACGAAAATTCGGTTCTTTCGGTCTCGGTCTATTTAGGTTCAGTGTTCGGTCTCAGGTTTTTTTTTTGTCCACCAACTCTCTGCAACCCACAATCGTTAATTAGGGCATGTGTCAGTTTCTATTTAGAACTTGTCTAGTGGGTGGTCGGATATATGAGCCCGGGGTACCTTCACCGTCCGTATCTCTGAAATTTCAATATGTATTGGGTTTAGCCATGATGGGTACAAGACCTAATTCCAATATGTATTGGGTTGCATGCCCCATATTTTGTATGTGACCCAAACTCATAACCTGCGCTAATTGAAGCTAGAACAACTCATATCTAGCGATGATACAGAGTCCGATTTCTATAAATATTGGATTCCGTTGTGACGCATGAGCACGTTTGCTAGTATTTGATCACGAAAAACAATCGGACACATATTATTTCTACGAGTGAAAGCATCGAATTGTATTTTAATTTTACTTGAAGCATCGCCTAAAAACATAAACATGTTTGGCTCTAAGTTAATTTGTAGAACCACGTTAACCGAGGCAATCAAACCCACGTAGCATAAAACAAATAGTCACTAACCACCGAGATCAGGAGCCTAGGATTTTCGATAATTATGTGGCATAAATATTCGTCCCATCATATTGTTATTTTTCGTTCAGAGTTATATATAAGAGTTTGTTTAGATTAGAGGATTTTCATAGGAATTTTAAAGAAATCTAATTCCTATATATATTTTGCTTATATCTAAGAACCCAATCTCGTACGTATAATTTTCATCAGATACATATATGCTTACGCGCATCGAGCTCGAGCATATACTGATTTATTTTAAGAGAAAAGATTTATATTGCCATTAAAATTAAAACCACATACTCTTGGCACCGTATCTTTTCGTCACACGATCTCTTGCAATCACGAGATTTGGGCCCACCTGTCAATAGGCAGCGAAGCGCCTGGAGAGCGGAGAGAAGGGGACATGCACGGAGGCGTCGGTGGCGGTGTCGCCACCAGCGTACCAACCCGAGGACGAACACGCCGCACTCGAACACGCACGCGACGCAACGCAGCGTCGTCACGCCAAGCGCTCCCCGAAGCAGAAAGACCGCGACCCAAAGCAAGCTCGAGCTCCGCTCCTCCAGTCTCCACCGCCCGCCAACCCCGAGATATACCTCCCTTCCTCTCGAAGCTTCGTCTCCAGACGACGTCGCCGGCTCTTCCCTCGGCGCTGGTGCTGGTGGTTGCCAGTGGCGGTGGGTGGGTGGCCCGGCCTGGTGGTGCTGTTGCTGGGATGCCCGCCGCGACGGCGACCGCCGCCCGCCCCCGCCTGCCGCTGCCAAAAGCGGCCCGCCACTCGCTCTGCTCGAGCCGGCGCTACCCCGATTGCCTCCGCCGCTGACGAGCGACCACACGCTTGGCGCCCGCCATGGACGCCTTGTCCCGCCCCGCTGTCGTCGTCGACAACGGCACCGGGTACGCCCTCTCTCCCTCTCCCTAGATCTGCGCGCGGAGGCGCGACGGCGGTGAGTCACGCGGCTGATCTGCTCCGGCTCTCGCGACAGGTACACGAAGATGGGGTTCGCGGGGAACGTGGAGCCCTGCTTCATCACCCCCACTGTCGTCGCCGTCAATGATTCCTTCTCCTCCTCCGGCCAGCCGGCGGCGAGGGGCGCCCCCGCCAGGGGGAACTGGCTCGCTCAGCACAGCGCCGGCGTCATGGCTGACCTCGACTTCTATATCGGCGAGGAGGCGCTGGCCCGATCCCGCGCCAGCAGCTCGCACAGCTTGAGCTATCCCATCCGCAACGGCCAGGTGGGCGCTCCAGCTGTGTACTGCCGTGTCCAATTGCTGCTGTTTTTTTTGGCGACCTTACTTACGATGATTTGGGCTGAAATGAACTCTTTCAGGTGGAGAATTGGGATACTATGGAGAGGTTCTGGCAACAGTGCATCTTCAATTACCTCCGGTGCGACCCAGAAGATCATTATTTTCTTCTAACTGAGAGCCCTCTGACTGCCCCTGAGACCCGGGAGTATACTGGGGAGATCATGTTCGAGACGTTCAATGTGCCCGGCCTCTATATTGCTGTCCAACCTGTCCTTGCGCTCGCCGCTGGGTACACTACCACCAAGGTTAGTCATCAGAGCTTAGCCTTGTGGTTTCTTTAGCATAGGCATGCCTTACGCTAAAATGGATGGCAATTGCATTGAGCAGGCCATGTTTCAGAGTGTACTTGAAAAAAGCTTCATCACTGTTTTCCTTTCTTCCCTGTTGAGCGATCATCACACTCTTATATTTATGAGAAACTTCATGCTTTGTTTTCAGTGTGAAATGACAGGTGTTGTAGTTGATGTGGGTGATGGGGCTACCCACATCGTTCCAGTTGCTGATGGATATGTCATTGGGAGCAGTATCAGATCTATTCCAATTACAGGCAAGGATGTTACCCAGTTTGTTCATCAACTTCTAAAGGTAGCTTCCTTTGCTTTCTTGTTGATTGTCACAAGATACTACTCAACTTTCAACTTATCTAGAGAAACTTACCAGATGTAAAGGAAATGAAAAATTCCAGAAAACAGTACTTTGTTCAACAGAGAATAGAACATAATAGAATTACAAAGTTGTGGTTAATTTGGAGAAGTGTCTATTATACTGGTATGTTCCTTCCTTGTGTAATAATATAAAACTATAAGCTTCACTTAAACATTCGTTCAAGAAAAAGCTTCACTTAAACATTCGTTCAAGAAAAAGCTTCACCTTAACAGTTAAGGATAGCCACAGCATGCGATAAAACCATAGCTGCTATTTTTTTAAAAAAAAATCATAGATCTGTTGGATTATCACTTGAACTTGGCCCATGATGTGATTTTTGTGAATATCTTCTAGATTCTTTGATCCACCTACCGTTGTTTTATAATAAAGATTGTAGCTGTGCCTTTCTGGGTAAATGGACACCTATGATAGGATTAAAACCTTTTTTTTTGTGGGTAGATTAAAACTATTTTCCATTGGCATGCAACTTTGCTTGGTGAATTGATTTATAGTTTAACTTTGACATAGATACAAAGGATGCACAACATCTGTTTCTTAGATAGTTTGATATAATCTTCTTTTAGAAAATAACACCAAACAACTGCATTATATGCCTAAAAAGTCACCGAGTCCCGTATTCTTGCATCCAGGAAAGAGGTGAGAACATTCCACCAGAAGAATCTTTTGATGTAGCAAGGAGGATTAAAGAAATGTACTGCTATACTTCTTCAGACATTGTGAAGGTATTTAATTACAACTAGTTACATTCTTATCCTAGTATTTCCACGTTTTTTTGAATCTAATATTTTTTGATAATTCTATCAGTAAGTTTTGTTCTTTATATATTTTTATTTTTTTATTTTTCTATATTTGAAACACATGTATGTGCAACACGCACGTGTCTATTAAAAAATTCATAAACATCAACAATAATGTCATTTTGTACAACTCTTCATCACCATTGTCCTCCCCATTACATAATGTAAAAAAGCTAGCAGAGTGGAAATCAAGTCACCAGGTTTATTACAAAACACATCCATCTTCGGTGCACATATTATTTAAAAATTTGTATTTGATCTATAGCCAAGTAACTGCAACCATACTCAGAGATAGTGCAAAGAAATAAACAAATTATTTAACTGAAACTTAAGGAGATTACAACCATTTAAAAATGTTACTTTTAAACAAAATACAATATAAATCATCACCATCAGCAGCAAATTGTTGTAGCCACACACACAACATGATAATGAGTGGGGTAGGTTGTACCCTGCAAAGACTCCAAATCATATTATATAGTCCTGAGCTAGCCTATGTTCCTAGCACTTATTGTCAAGAAACAAAGTAGAGAAGGATTACGTTACAAAATTATTCTTGTAAGGTTATGGTATAATGTGATTTATGTCTAATTTAAGAGAACTTTACATAAAAATATAGCACAATAGCCAATGCAATAACAAACGAAATTAAAAAGTGACAGATCTACATATTAATAAATGATGAGAAGTTTCACAAACGAACCAGCTTGAAGATCAAACATCTAAATTAGCATGGATGTAATAATAGCGAAGGGATATGACCACAATACTCTATCACCATTCTTCTTACATAGGAGCTCCCAGAAGGATTTCTGCAGGCTCATTGAGCTTAATTAGGGACCCAGTTTGAAAAGATTTAGTTCAATGTAGTGGTAGTAACTGGATTTTTTTTTTCTAAGAACTGAACAACTCTAGACGCATCAGTTCAGGTTGTTGCAGAGTGTTTCTGGGGGTTCCTATCATTGCTTCTTCTAGATGCATGAGCATGGGCTTCTGATAGCATGCAGGATCAGGCTATCAGGGGTTTGTTCTTTATGTTATCTGCATACCTAGTAGAGTAGTTTGTCTTCTAGATTCTGCAACTTGTGCTTGCACTTCCGCGTCCGTGTCCCGGAAAAGCACAACCCGCGTCCTCTTCGTCCGCTGTTACCGTCACACAGGCGGCGCGCGCGAAGGACAGCCCCGCGCGGCACCATGATTGCCTGGTTCTGCTTCTCTTCCATGAGTGTCGTCTCGTTTCTTTCGTCAATTCATCAGTCTAGCTCGATCGTGATCCAATCCACGGGCGCTTTGGTTCTGCTGGGGCGTTCGTCGATAGGTACGGCAAGCTCGCGAGCTGGGACGCATCGGGGCGCCCCGTGTTCGTCATCCTCGCGGACTTCTTCCTCCAGAGGAGCCTATGCCGCCGTTACCTGTCATGGAAGGAGTCGTCGGCCTAACCATGGTGGAGGCGATCTCGTCGGAGTAGGAGCCCGCGCCAAAGCACTCCCTCGGCAAGCTGGAGCTCAAACTCGTTCATGCTGTAGGAGCCCTATCGCCGCCGCCGCTGCCTCGTATATGGATGGGATGGGGACAGTCAAAGAGGCCGGCATGTGGGTATATGCATGTGGGTTTTGAGGAGACCGACGTTCCTGGGGTATAGGTGGGTTGGGTAATTTTTTTTGTGGCAAAAAAATAGTGATCCGAGGAACCACACATATAAACACGCGTAAAGAACTAAAAGTTTTCCGGCCGGGCCCGTTTGTCAGGTTAGGACGGGGGATTAGATGCATTGGATCGATGATCTAAGGTCTAAAACATAGGATGGGTAGGAATTTCCAGATAACATGCTATTTTCAATTCCTTCGCTCTTTTATAGTATAGATAAGTGCCTTGTTATGTTACTTGGTTAACATATATACTTTGATTCAGAAGAATATTTTTTTAGAAAAAAAAATTCAAAAGAATGTGGGTGGAGGAGGTTCTTTTTTGCTCTTCATGGCAGTACATTTTGTTTGATGTATTGTATAGTGGCCCCCTAGTTGAACCATTGAAACACTTTATACCTACACTATACTGACTGAGATCTGATTGTGAAAAGCACTGTTCGAGAAATAAACATGATTTTTGCCAAATGACGCCTTCAATTTTTTGTTTCATATGTTATCCCACTGGTGAATGTTTTCCTTTAAATATGATGTTTCACTCCTGCCAGCTTCTAGCCATGGAGTTTTTGATAGAAATAATGGTCCTTCCAAAAGGACAATTAGTCATAATCTACCTTATTGTTGCTATTTCAGGAATTCAATAAACATGACAGGGAGCCATCAAAGTACGTTAAACACTGGACGGGCATCAAACCAAAAACTGGTGCGAAATACACGTGTGACATTGGATATGAGCGATTCCTGGGGCCTGAGGTATTTGATTTTACTAAGCTACTAAGTGAGTGTACACATATGTAGTAACCTCTATGTCACCGTCTCTTTCGGACTTGCAGTAATTGGTTGTAGGTAGACCATGACATGCAGAACTACTCCCTCTTGTTAATCTGAGTTCACTTCACTTGTACCTGAGTTAAGTTGGCTTCGTAGAATAACTAGTTTGACACTTTGTGTTCAAACTTTATGTGACTGCAATGCTAACTTTTCTTCGAAGTGTCCTGAGATATTTTTGCTATACATTTTAACATCACCATTATATTTTAATTCAACCTTCTCACATTAGTGTTAAATTTGTGCAGATCTTCTTCAACCCAGAGATATATAACAATGACTTCACCACTCCTTTGCAAGTTGTTATTGACAAGTGCATCCAATCATCCCCAATCGACACAAGGAGGGCTCTTTATAAGGTTTTTATGATTTGAGTATTAATTATTGTTACTATTTATTCTAAGACATTACATCTAGTCTAAACTCTAAAGAATTTCCAATGGCACAGAATATTGTCTTGTCTGGAGGCTCGACTATGTTTAAAGATTTCCATAGGAGGTTACAGCGGGACCTAAAAAAGATAGTGGATGCACGAGTCCGTGCATCTAATAGTCGGCTTATTAGTGGAGATGCTAAGGTACAAACTTCCTTATTTGCTCTTAATGTCTTCCTGACAGCAAAAAAGCGGACAACCAACTGGAAACTTTGTTGTGGCTTTGCCAGTTTTTCAGTCACACCTAAATCATATTTGATTTTCAGGCCCAGCCTATAGAAGTGAACGTGGTCAGTCATCCAATTCAGAGATATGCGGTATGGTTTGGTGGCTCTGTGCTTGCTTCAACTG
The DNA here is from genome assembly GCA_038087645.1 of Saccharum hybrid cultivar R570. Taxonomy (NCBI): domain Eukaryota; kingdom Viridiplantae; phylum Streptophyta; class Magnoliopsida; order Poales; family Poaceae; genus Saccharum; species Saccharum hybrid cultivar. The sequence goes on from JAQSUU010000153.1 coordinate 10,811,564, forward strand.
CCGAATTCTACGAGGTATATCAGCTTATATTATATATACACATATAATAGCATTACAAATTTTCTGGGGAAGAACCAGACAACACCTGAAAAATTCTGAATGTGAACTTATCTGCTTGCACAAGTTTATTACACTACATCTTGTTCGTTCAGTTTATGTGTAAGTGTAACAACTTATTTGGGAGTTCTTTCCTTGCCCAGGCTTGCCACACAAAAGCAGAGTACGAAGAGTACGGTGCGAGCATCTGCCGATCGAACCCTGTTTTCAAAGGGATGTACTGACTCAGCCTATCATAGTTATTAGACCGGGAGCGGTTTTCCCTGTGGCTGACGTCGTGAATGGCATCCACTCAAGCGTAAATGGGGAGAAGGAGAACTGACAGTGGAGACGGACTGTCGAGAGGGATCATAGATAGGTTCATGTTTCATCATACAATTTAGATGCTGGTAGGCCTGACAGGGTGGGTTTGCCACCTCTGCTGAATTAGGGTGGCATTGTAATTTGTAGCGTCAACATTGTTGCTTCTGGCGATGCGGCATTGCTCCTTGTATACATGTTGATTCGGCAACAATGTTTTTTTTTTTTCTCTCTCGGTGGCTTGGTACTACTTTTTGGGCCGCTACCAGCATCGCATCTAGCGTCACGCCCTGGCCCTTCGCCCCTGCCACGGCAAGGAGCACGGCAGTGCCCGGCACTTCAAGGAGCAGGGTTGGCGAATACGCGTGATTGCCAAACAGGCTCGGCCGGCTCGGGTATAGCTCCTGCATCCAGGAGAGAGTTGGCACGGGCATGCTGCCGGCCGTAAGCATTCCGTTACCTACTTCCCTGTGCTAATACGTACTCTTCAGCTACAACTTCTTAAATCTTCTGAACAGTAGCCTGGCACTAATATCCAGAAATAATCACTGATTTTAGTGACGGTCACCAAGTTGGGTAACAGTTGTCACAGATTTGGTAAACTTCATCCAGATGATTCTGTTCATATCACTTCGAAGAGTTCAGAAAAAACAAATTCTCCCTAATATTTACATCCTACCATGTCTAAGCTTACCACACTGGTCTGAAGGCACAAACAGAATGTTTGCGAAACCAGAGTGCCATCGCAAGTGTTCAGGCGAATGCTGGTGGAGTGGGATCAGTTGAGACCGATCGGAACATGCATCGGGATGCTCACTTTTTCTACGCCCTCGAGGAGCTTCACCCCGAGCTGGCCTCTGATCCCTCCTCCGAAGGCACACAAGTCACCGGAGTCCATCACCGCAAATGTGTGCGGGTGACCCATTTCTGAGTTCAGCCAGTACGAGGCGTTTGTGGGGCTGATCTGCACCACCTTCTTGTTCAGAGCCTTGAGCGAGCTCACTATGCTCGGTGTCGAGAAATCCGGACCTTCCTCTGCCTCATCGTCCTCCTGAGAGAGAGAGAAAAAAAGTAAGTGTACCAACAATATGATGGGGATGAAATATAACACTAATACACATGATTAGTATGGATCCTCCATATCATGGTTTCTCTCTCTTATTCTTTACCATGGTTATACACTGACATATAATGGCGATATTTCCAAATATAAATATGAGAATGACCGAACCTGAAAAACTAAGGATTCACCGGATCCAAAGGAGTATACATCCCCATTCTCAGCGACGACAAATGTTGTGTATTCACCAGTGGAGAGATGAACGGCCTTCACGTTGCGTAATCCTTCGACCACTGTGGGAACAGCCTTGTATTCCTCATCACCATGCCCCAGACAACCAGTGTGGCCCCAACCCCAGGTGCACACACGCCCGTCAGAACCAAGGGCTGCGGCATGCCAAGTGCCAGCTGCTATTGAAACTGGTTTAAAGCTCAAGGACTGAAACTGTTCAATCAACTTGGGCATCCCCTTATTGGTTTTGCATCCATGCCCAAGCTTGCCTCCTAAACCACAACCCACAGAATACACAGACCTGCATATCAGCATGCACTATTAAATACCTCTAGAAACTAAAAGTTTCATGGTCAATATCAATAATAATAAAAATGACCCGTGAAGATATAAGAGCGTAATAACAAAATGCAGATGGGAGCAGAACCTTACATTCCATTTGGCTGGTAGGCCAACATAAGAAGGTAGCAATTTCCTGCAGAGATATATGTAACAGGAACATCCTCAAGTCCAGAGAGAAGACGAGGTTTAACATCTGAAGGATCCGAACTGTGGCCAAGCCTCTCAGCTTTGCCCCATGAGAAAGTGTAAACTCGACCCTCCCTGGACAGAACTGCAGAGAAGTAGCCCCCTATGGCTGCTTGAACTACAAAAACACCCTTCAATGATTCCACAACCTTAGGAGTTGTAGTCTGAATAGGAGCATCATCAACTAATTCTGCACCCCTGAAATTATCCTTCCCAAATGCATAGACGCTTCCTGTGTCACTCACAAGCATTGTCCATCTTGATCCAACTGCAGCTTGTGTGATTCTGATGCCTTGTAGAGACCTAACATGGAGGCGACAGTTATAACATTGGTAAATACTAAATGGTCCTATTTCAGAAGAACTGAAAGATTACCTAATAATACATGGCCTGAACCGGTCTTCTGAATCCCCAAGGCCAAGCTGACCGGAGCAGTTTGCCCCAAATGAATATACATCTCCATTTGAGGTGATAACTATACTATGGCCTGGCCCGGCAATCACCCGAGAACCATTCTTCTCCCTAACCAAAATATACTTAAGAACATGTTTCCAAGAGCCTCCACACCGTTGTTTCAGACACTCCTGATCTTCTTGCTTCATCAGCTTAAACATGGTCCTTTTCTGGCACATATCAAATGCTGCAAGCTCTGGAAGTGACAACGCAAAGTTTGGTGCAAAATTTGCAGGTTTACTGAAAAATGTGCATGTAGCCTGAGGACAGAAAGGCACAATTCATCAGTAGCAGCGTCTGTTATTAAAACACAAAAGCACTGAATGTAGTTGTATGCCTTGCCTCCAGATTGGCGAGATCTTTCGGGTCTAGATCACAAGCTGAGAGCACATGGAGAACAATGGAGGGGCTCACAGCAAGGGGAAATTCGCCTGGGATTCCATCCCCATAGCAATGGCGCTGTGAACGTTCTATTAATGTTGGCAATGGAGATGAATGGGAGGTCGACTCATCAGCATTGCTATGGAATTGCGTCACTGGTGAGGTTCCACTAGCAGCAGTGTCCATGGGGCACTGCATGATTCTCGCAGTGCTGTTGCACTCTACAGATGAATGGGAGCAGAGGACTCGGTCTGATAAGAGAAACAAATGACAGCCCGTCACACTTTCTACAAACAGATTGAGCAGGATGTGCAGATTTTACACAAACTGGAAGGATAACAGCAGCAGCAACAAAGAGTTAGACGATCACATTCATAAGCTGCGTTTCATCTAAGTTGCTGTCTGCAGAAGACAGACCGATCATATAGTCTCCCTAGCAAATTAGCATCAGAATAAACTACGCCTTAGCGACACAAAGGATGGCATGAAAAAGGGAGAAACAACACACATCCACCATTTGACCATAGATCGCATCCTGAAATCAAGATCGACGCGGATCAGACCTTAACGGAGTGTTTAACACCCGATCATCCCACACCTCCAGTATAGTCTGGGAAAAGAAAATAATTTGAAACATGATGATCCGTGATCAATATCGGTATATCGCAACAAAAGCTATGGTTCCACCGGGAAATTCGTACAATATCACAAAATCCTGTTTTCAAAGACATCCAACACACCGATTCCGCACTCCAGCACCAAAAATCCCCATTTCCGCTCACCACCGTGGCCCCTAAAAACGGCGAAATCCAGCCAAATCCCCCCACAAACCATGAACAAATCCTTCCTTTCCCGACAGATCGACCAAGAACGGCGAGATAATCGATCCGATTTCATCAGATTCCCCCCAAAAGTTCTCATCCCCTCTAAATTCCCACACCAACAGGAAAAAAGAGAAGCCGCCCACAAAATCCAAGAAGGGGGAGGGCTGGAACATCCAGATATAGATATAGGTCCGATCGAGGCATCGTACTAGGATTTATAGGAGGGGTTGGTTCATCCGATCCTCGCCGGCTGCAGCGTTGCAACCTCGGCAACAGGGTGGGCACCGAGCGGCAGCAAAGGTGTCGGGCCTGGGAAGTTAGCTAGAACTAGAAAAGGCGAAGAGGATGCGTCACTCCCATATTTATAGATGTGTTGGTAGATGCCACGTCAGCATCAACCGGCTCCTCTCCATGGCCACCGTTTGACACTACTGTATTCGTCCTGTCCATAGGTATGCACAATTGCTCCTGCGCCTTCAGAATGGAGGTGATCAGGCGACCTTCGGAACCTGATCTTCTCTTAACAGTTGAGAGTTGGGTTTACCTCGTCTGGTTCAATGGCAACGGGTTACTTTACACAAATTTCTCTAACAATCCTCCATTTCTGCATAAACAGTCAAAAATTGCTACGCCCCACAGGTTTGAATTCCGATATGGACAATTATCATGAGCACCATAAGGTTGCTTCATTTTTGGTATGGCGAGAATCTAAAGTTTTGGTATGGCCAACCACTAAGGAGCCAAAGCCTCCTTATCAGAATGCCCCCAAACCACCACACACACAACACAAAGCCATAAAAATGGAGTCACACCTACAATATGTAGGATACATGCCCTCAATCAAACATTTTAAAACTTCGAGCGATAAATGGAACATCAAATGTCACGCGCAAACTATTTCAACCAATTGAGCATAGTTTAGTTGTGTTGAGACTCAAGATATACGGGTGCTCATATTTTTCTAGATTTATTCTAAGATTTAACGGCGTTATTTTTTTAGTGGTAGGCGATGTACCCGTCGATAGCAAGGCGTTTGTGGTGACTTCGTCAATCTCGAGATTTGCCGGTCCAACTCAATTATTCGGAGGTGCTTATAGGGATAGGGTGTGTGTGCATGCGTTTATAGGGGGTGAGTGTACGCTCGTGTTTGTGAGTGTCAGCGTCTGTAACTAGTCTCGCAAAAAAAGATAGGCCCAAACTATTTTAGAATCGATTCATATCAGTTTTGGTACATCTAAGAAAAATTCTACAAAATGACATGTGAATAGTCCATATTGGTTCTTTTAATATGATAAGATTACCCCTACTCCATATAAAATATGGGGTACGCGATTGATTGAGGTATCCAACATCAATTAATAAAAACCTATTTTTTAAAATCAATAAAAATCTATTTAATACTTCTTTGTCTTACTTTTTCAACCTCAATTTTGTTGTTCATCTCATCCAATGACCAAGGATGATGCCCTTGAAAGCCCTATTTTTGGTTTTGGTAATTTAGTGACAACTAGTCGACTAACCTTATAGCTTTAAGTGTTGATTGAGCTAGATGATATCCACACCAGGGGTTAGCTAGAAGGCATCCATGGTGAAGATGGTTGGCCACAAGGTGATCAAGTGCTCAACATTGAAGAAAAGAAGTAAGGAGCAAGCCCGAAGGCAAAGGTATGCATGATATGGTTTTGCTTTTGTCGGTCAAGACGCAATACATTGTGATAGTTCTTATTTATCACTTACCCATACTTTAGTCTAGTCGGTATATTAATTAGTAGATACATCCTTGTTAGTTATCAACACTTTTAAACCATTACTTCTCTGAGGATAAATACGATACTCTCGAATACTCCCAGGCAAAATGATATAACGATATTATGTGTGCTTGCGGAATTATCTATCTGAGCATAAGAAATATCAACATAGCGCCGAATGGGGCCTGCATGTCTGTGACTTGAAAGTGGCGGTGAAAGGTCCTAATGGCTAGAGGGGGTGAATAGCCTATGAAAAATTCTATAACAACACTAAGCCAAGGTATTGATAAATATGAGGCGAAGCGAATGTTGCGCTAGCCTACTAAAACTACAAGCCACCTACCAACAATTCTAGTCAATTATGATCACTAGGCACTCAAGGGCTATGTCACTACTTTCTAAACTAGTCGAGCTAGCTAGAAACTAATTACAACTAAGAAGCTAAGCTACACAACTAGCTACAACTACCACAAGCTTTGCACAAGAAAAGGCACAATGTAATACAAGGGAGTGGTAGAGAGGTATACCGCCGTGGCAAGTGATCAATCAAGAATACCAATGAATACCAAGGAGGCAATCAAGACACAATGATTTTTTCCTCTGAAGTTCACTTGCTTGCTGGCAAGCTAGTCTATGTTATGGTGATTTACTTACTTGGAGGTTCACGCGCTAATAGGCATCACACGCCTAACCCTCAACCGGGTGCCGCACAACCAACATAAGATGAGGATCCACAAGCCACGCGTAATCCACTAGAGTTGCCTTTGACGCTCCACCGGGGAAGGCACAAGAACCCCTCACAATCACAATGATCGAAGCTGGAGACAATCACACAATCACCTTCCTCCGCTCGATGATCCACCAATCACTGGGCCATCTAGGTGTCGGCAAACACCAAGAGTAACAAGATCTCCACCAGCCCAAATCGTCCAACTAGTGCCACAAGACGCTAGACCACTAAGCAATGCACTAGAGGCTCTCCAATCTCACTCAAGATGATGAAATCAAATGCGTGTAAGGTCCAAATAGGCTAGAGGGGGGTGAATAGCCTAATTAAAACTTCTACAAGAATTACTTAACCACACGTGTTAGTACAAAAGGTGACGAAGCAAAATGCACTAGCTCTAACTAATTAAGCAAGCCACCTACACAAGTCTAGTACAAGGCTATCCACTAAACACAACAACAACTACAAGCTAGATACAAGAAGTAATACGAGAGAAGAGCTTCAAGTGATTATACCGCTGTGTAGAGATGAGAGGTACCAATCAATCAATCACACAAGAGAAATCCTCGGGAAGAGAATGACATAAGAATTTATCCCGAGGTTCACTTGCTTCCCGGCAAGCTACTCCCCGTTGTGGCGATACACCCACTTGTTGGTTCGCGAGCTAATCGACTATCAAGAGTCGAGCCCTCGGCGGGGGCCGCACAACCGCACACAAGATGGGGATCCTCCAAGCCACGAGCTCCACTAGAGTATCCAATTCGTGAACTCCCGCGGGGAAGGATCAAGAACCCCTTACAACACTTGGTGAGGGCTCCAACAATCTCCAATTGTGAGCTCAATCACCTCTGCTGCTCCAAGCCGTCTACCGCGTCGGAAAACACGGAAGAGTAACAAGAAATCCACATCAACTCGAATAACAAGTGCCTCTATAATGCAACTCTCAAGTAATGCACTTGAATCTCACTCAATCTCACTCAAGATGTGTAACCAAGCAAAGAGATGAGTGGAGCGTTGTTCTCTAGCTCAAAGGATGTCTCAAGATCTCAAATATGCAAGAGTTAGTCTCTCAAACATGGCCACCATCTATTTATAGCGAAGGGGTAAGCAACTAGCCGTTATCGGACAACGCAGTAAAAAACGTAATGACCGGACACACCGATCAGGGTGACCGGACGCGTCCGGTCACTACAGGACAAATAGTAACAGTATGAGTCAGTGAGAGCCGTTGTCGTGACCGGACGCGCTTCACCATTTGACCGGACATGCTACACCTAGCGTCCGGTCGGAGTCCAGAGAGCTCCCACCGCGACCGGACGTGTCCGATCGCATGTGACCGGACGCGCTGCGCATCCGATCAGCTCTTCGCCATGCTCTGCCCCTCTGGGTGCTCGACCGGACGCTCCGGTTTTATGAGGGACCGGACGCGTCGGTTGCAAACCCTAGTGCCCGCGCCGCGTTGAACTGACCGGACGCGTCCGGTCAAACCGGGACCACGTCCGGTGCAACGTTCGGTTTGAGTTTTTCAGAGAGAAACACTTCGGACTTTTGCCACCTTTTCTTGCCTCCGGCGCAATAGAAAATAGACATTTCATTTCCTTGAAAATGTCTGAATCCCACGCTCGCAAGCTCGGCAGGAGGGAGAGAAGACCCCAAACCCCTCTCTACCGCTCAAACTCCACCGCCTTCGCAAATGTGCTAACACCACCAAGTGTACACCATCATGTGCATGTGTGTTAGCATTTCACAATCATTTTCAAAGGGTTATGTTAGCTCTCTACTAGATCCTAATGCATATGCTCAAGACATTGATCTAGTGGCACTTGATTCCTGAGCTAACCATGATTGCCCCTCTTGATAGTCGGCTATGTATCCTAAACCCGGTCAATCACTTCTCTACTCATCTTAGACCAGCAAAAGGAAAACCCTATGATTGTACCTTTGCCTTGCGCTCTTAGATCCTTCTCCTCCACTTGATCATCAAGTCCATCATTTTATGTGCATTCCTTCATGATCTTACTCATCATTTCATGCACCAAATCATATGGTCTTGTGGCCATCTCTCCATGCCATTTGCTCCTTCATCACGTGTGTTGCTTATGCCTAATTCAAACCACTTGACACAATGACATTAGCAACTTGGTGTCATTAATTACCAAAACCAAACTTGGACTTTCAATGCGCAAGTGAGTGGAGTGGTGTGCTCAACTCTCAAAGGGTGTATATAGCTGTTAGTGCCAAGAGAGTGGCCAAGGCCGGCCACCACCTCTATTTATAAGCCCACAAGCAAATAGAGTCGTTACCCTTTGAAGTAGCTTTCTGTGAGGTCACCGGACATGGTGGTGCGGTCACTGGACAGGGGGTGGTGGTGACCCTCCAACGGTCATCCAATGGCTAGTTTCACTAGTCATTGGGGCATCGGACAGGTGGCGGTGGCATCAGACAGGGGGTGGCGGTGCCACCCTGGCCAACACCCCGAAAACCCTCCTGTCTGGAAAACTAGGGCGGTGCACCACCCAGGGGTGGCGGTGCCCACCCCTGTTTCCCCTTGCCCATGGAAAAATGGGGCAGTGGCACTAGACACACATCGGCGGTGCACCGTCACGCGTGGGGCGGTGTACACCGGCAGTGGCGGTGCCAGCTCCCACTCAGCTCGCTCTCGGCCAAGTCCAGGTGGGCACCGCCCTAGGGGTGGTGGTGCCATCGGACAGGGTGGTGGTGCCCCAGGGCAACCTGTTGCTCTCGGCCTCCCAGCTAGTCACCGCCATAGGGGTGGCGGTGCCCCCATGGTAGCACCCCAAGCCGAGTTTCACCTCCCTTTCTTTAGCTTTCTCACCACCTTTGCAAATATGCTAATACTCCAAGTGTTTCACCATCACGTGCAAGTGTGTTAGCATTTTCACAATCATTTTTCAAAGGTTAATCACTTCTCACTGATTGTGCACTAGGCCTAAAATGCATATGCAAGTTTTCCAACACCTAATGGCACTAGATGATTGAGTTGTTTGATAAGAGCCTCCTCTTAATAGTACAACCATCTATCCAAAATGTGATCACACTCTCTATAGTGTCTCGATCACCAAAAACAAAATGACCTTATTTATCACCTTTGCCTTGGACCCATTTTGTTTTTCTCTTTCTTCTTTTCCAAGTCCCGGAGCTTGATCATCACATGTGTTCACACCATCACCATGATCTTCATTTCATGTGGCCATCTCCATCCATGAGTGCCACTTAGCTCCTTCACTTGGATTGGACCATCCTATCTAGTCACACACTTAGATGCAAGGATTAGTCCAAATAGGTTTCATCAATTAACCAAAATCAAACTAGGCCTTTCAATCCCCCCTTTTTAGTAATTGATGACAACCTCTACAAAGATATGAAATAAATTCAAATTTTAATCCATGTTGCTTGTCCAAGCATTTTTACCATGTGTAAAGGATTTAGACAAGTTTCATGAACCCCTATTGGTAGCATTAGCTCCTCCTACATATGTGCTAAGAGTTTGGATTGAAAGCTTGCACATATGCATGGATTTGAGTTGTGGGAGAGTAATGTCTACCAAATGATGCTAAGGTATAAGAGATTGACCTTTGAAGTGTGATACCAATCGGAGTGCAACAAATATACCATCCTTAGCACCATTATTAGTTAGATACCACTAGATATATTGTGAGATTAACATTATATGCAAGGTTCTAGTACTACTTGTGAAAACAAAGCAAGGCATATCTAACTACCACCTATGCATGCTAGTTTTTCATTTCATCAATCAAACCTACAGCTAGCATACACCACACAAGCATGTATATTGAATTTAAACTTTTTAATACAAGCAAGCATATGTGAATGCACATTCAAATGCATCAATCAAGTTTATGAGCTTGATCCCCTTACTTGTGTGCTCAAATTTTAATCGATCCCCTTACTTTCATATTTCTCCCTCTATGTCATCTTTTCAGTATCTTTGTGCATTACTTCTTCCCCTTTATCATCAATGACCACAAAGGTTCAATTTTAGATAGGTTAAGATTATCAATGTCAATCAATGGGGCGAGGATCATTTTGCTAAATTTAGTCCAATCTAGAACACTTATTAAAGATATTTAACTCAGTTTGATCCAAGGACTAGCTTCTTCACACCTCATTTTAAGGGTTACCTTGTACCATGTTGAGTTAAACACTTATAGCTCATTTTCTAGATCAAACACTAGATTCACAAGCCCACAAACATGTCATATGCTACCACTAGATCAAGTCAAGCATAGAAGCAATAGTGGTACCATACAAGCATCAAATTCATTTGATTTTTATGAATGAGCCTAGTGAATGTGAGGAATGACTAGATGCACTAAACATGTCGTTAGCAAAGAATGTATGCCATGCCAAATAACTTTTACCTTGGTTGCTCGAAGGAGAGGTATGTCATATAAGTAGGGGTGCATCAACACACATTTGAGAAATCCAATATGTTCAACTCATTTCTTAGCTTGCAAAACCTTTTCTCATCAAGTGGCTTGATGAATATGTTAGCAAGTTGATCTTCGGTGCCCACACTCTCAATGCAAATGTCCTCTTTTTGTTAATGATCTCTTATAGAATGGTGGCGGACATCAATGTGCTTTGTTCTTGCATGTTGAACCGGATTATTGGTTAGCTTGATTGCACTCTCATTGTCACAAAGCAATGGCACTTTATTGAACTTGATTCTAAAGTCATTCAAGGTAGCTTTCATCCAAAGTATTTGTGCACAACTACCAGTGGATATGTATTTGTCGATGAAACCTGATCGGTAGTCTACCAAGGGGTATACCTAAGGTAGTGATTTGTCGATAGACAGGTGCGCAAGACATGAACCGGATGGTAACAGGGCACAAGACATAAGATTTATATAGGTTCAGGCTGTCAGCATGACGTAAAACCCTACGTCACGTGCTCTGTTATTTTGTATTGATCGAGGATCAGATAGGTTGTGTCCTCTAGGGGACCCCTGCCTCTCATTATATACTCTAGAGGAGGAGGGTTACAAGCAGAATAGCCTATTTGGTACTATTACAATATCTAGTACAGCCTATAATCTTGTGATGTATGCCTTGATCTTACGGGCCGGGCGCTCGGGCCACCTCAGATGGTGCGGCCCATGTACCATTGAAAGTCCTATGTTTGGTGTTGGTAATTAGTAACAATGCCTAAGTACTAATCCTATGCTTAAGTTGTATGTAGCATATGAGGATTAGTACATTCCAAGGTTGGTGGCAAGATGGACATGGTGATCATGATGGCCACACTTAGATTTGGACGCAACCCTACGTGATCAAGGCAAAGGTATATGCTTAAGGGTTGTGTTTTAGTAACCAAGACACCTAGTGAGTGTGGTTACATTATAGGATAGATAGCCGTACTATAAAAAGGGGAATGATGCGGCTATTGAACTCCTAAGTGCCTCTAGGTGTGCATTTCATAATCATATGCATTTGGATAGAGCTAATATCGCCTCGAAAAATGATTGTGAAAATGCTAACACACTCACACATGTCGAGATCACTTGGTGGTGTTAGCACGTTTGCGAAGGCGGTGGAGTTTGAGCGGTAGAGAGGGTTTGGGATCCTCTCTCCCTCCCGCCGAGCTTGCGAGGCGGGATTCAGGCGTTTTCGAGGAGTTGAAACGACTATTTTCCACTACGCCGGAAGTCTGGAAAAGAAACGAAGGCGAACGGAGGTCACAGAGGTGACCGGACGCTGAACCGGACGCGGTCTTTGCATGACCGGACGCGTCCGGTCAGCGTTCAGTGTCTGCGCGTATTTCAGTTTGATGATCGGACGCGCAGTGCGTCCGGTCACTGACGATCGGACACGTCTGGTCGTTCAGGGAGCTTACTGGACTCTAACCGGACACTGGCACTGTCGCATCCGGTCATTTTCTTCAGCGCGTCCGGTCACTGTTTCGTTGAGCGCTGCTCAGGCGACCAGCGCGTCCGGTCACTCACGGGACCAGCGCGTCCGGTCATTTCCAGCGCGTCCAGTCTGCGCGATAAGCGCGTCCGGTCGTTGCTTCGCAGTTAGCCGTTGGGCGACCGGCGCGTCCGGTCAGTTGGACCAACACATCCGGTCAGTGCTTCGCTACTTAGCTGTTGTGCGACCAGCGCGTCCGGTCAGTATGACCAGCGCGTCCGATCAGTGTGACCAGCGCGTCCGGTCATCACGACTTCAGCTGGTTAAGTTTCTAACGGCTCTATTCAAAGGGGTACGTCTATAAATACTCGTTGGCCGGCTCATTGCTCTTTCTCTTGAACATTTGACATACTTGTGAGCACTTTGAGCTAAGCAACTCCCCTCCCACTCATCTCTCTTGCTTCTTTGCATATTCGAAGTGAGATTGAGTGATCCAAGTGCATTTGCATTGTGAGATTGCATCTAGTTGGCACTTGGTGGTTGATTTGCTGCGGGATTCTTGTTTCTCTTGGTGGTTGCCGCCACCTAGACGGCTTGGAGCAGCTTGGAGGCATTGGCAAGAGTTGGTGATTGTTCTTGGCCACCTCCGGTGATTGTGAGGGGTTTTGTGCCTACCTCGGTGAAGCGCCAAAGGCAACGTTAGTAAATTGCTCGTGTCATTGCAACCTTTTGCCATTTGGTAGGTTCTTCTGGCGCCTTTTGAGAGGCTCAGTGTGTGACCGATTAGCCACCGAACCACATGGTGAAGAGGGACACAACGGGGACTAGCGTGCCGGCAAGCACGTGAACCTCGGGATAAATCTTCATGTCATCACTTTCATATTGTGATTGATTGATCCCGGTGTTCGGTTATCTTGATATTCATTGTTGATCATATTGGTTGGCTCAATACTTCGCCCCACGGTGAAACTCTCCTAACTCATCTCCGCTTTATCTTCTTAGTTATATTTGCTAGCTAGTTAGCTTTGCTAGAGTAACTCCTTTGTGTAGCTTGCTAGTTGTAGTTGTAGTTACCTTCTCGGTTTGACTTGTGCGGTTGAGTGCAAATATACTAGAATTGTGAATTGGTTAGGTGGCTTGCATACACCCCGTAGGCTAAGCAAAACTTGCATCTCGCTACTTGTTATATTGATAAACTTGTTTAGCTTGTCTTTGTAGAATTTTTTAAAAGTCTATTCACCCCCCTCTAGCCATCAAGACCTTTCAAGTGGTATTGGAGCCGTGGTCACCGTTTTTGCAAGGTTTAACAACCTCGGTGTAAGATGGCTCAAGTTATGTTCAACCATGTCGGGGGCAAGCCTCCATTCTTTGATGGTGTCACATCTTTTGATCATTGGAAAAGAAAGATGAAGCAATATCTTGGCTCTATTCATGAGATCGTTTGGAAGGTGACACACCATGATTATGCTATCATTGATCCTGACAACCTCACCAACAATGATCACATTAACAACCAATGCAACACTATGGCTCTCAATACTCTCTATAATGGGATTGATGCAAAGGTCTTTGAGCAAATCAAGGATCTTGAGATGGCAAGTGAAGTGTGGACAAGATTAGAGGAAATATATGAGGGCACTTCAATGGTAAAGAGTGCCAAGCTCTATGTGCTCAAGGATAAGTTTGCAAGTTTCAAGATGAAGGATGATGAGTCCATACCGGAGATGTTCTATAGGCTACAAGTTATTGTCAATGATCTCAAGAGCCTAGGAGAAGATGTCAAGGACAAGGACTTCTCACATAAGTTCTTGATGAACTTACCTAAGAAGTTTGCTATCTTGAGAAAGATGATCCAAAGAGAAGGTTTGGACAAGGTGACTCCAAACCAAGTGCTTGGAGATGTCATGACCGATGCTCAATATGATGATGATGAAGATGAAGATGAGAAGAAGGAGATCAAGGTCAAGCAAGAGAAGACCACCACATTCAAGGATTCTTCCAAGGGCAAGAGCAAGGTTGTTGTTGATGATGATCCATTTGATGATGAGATCATGGCCCTTCTAGTGCAAAAGATGGGTCGATTCATGAAGAAGAGAGGCTATGGTGCAAGAAAGAGAAGGGACTTCATGAAGGCAAAGGAGGTGCTTTGCTACAATTGCAATAGCCCCGATCATGTAGTGGCGAAGTGCCCCTATGAAGACAAAAGATATCATGATGGGGAGTTGAAGCTCAAGAAGAACAAGAAGGATAAGAAAGAGAATGAGAAGAAAGCAAAGAAGAGCTTCACATTCAACAAGAAGAAGAAGGGTGGAGGTTATGTAGTCACTTGGGGTAGTGACAACTCCGATAGTGATGATGATGCAAGCTCTAGTGATGATGAAAGGACCACTCGGTGAGCCATTGCAAACATCGCCCTCTCCAACAAGCCATCCATCTTCGACACTACATCGACATGCCTTATGGCCAAGCCTACCAAGGTAAAATATAATGATAGTGATGATGATTCTTGTGCTAGTGATGGTTGTAGGAGTGATGATGAGGAGGATGAGGACTACTCCAAAGATGATCTATTGGGCATAATAGATCAAATGAGCAAGGGCTACAAGAGGACAACCAAGAAATACAAAATCTTAGAACAAGAGCTCATTGCCAAGAGCAATGAAAATGATGCCTTGATGGAGGAGCTTGTTGCTCTCAAAAAGAGTAAGGAGTGTAAAGGAATTGAACAAGAGCTCAAAGCTCTTAGGAAATTCTTTGATGAGCTAGAGGCTTCTCGTGAGTGTCTAAAGGAAGACCACGAGGATCTTGAAATTGCTCACACTAGGCTTAAGGAAGCCCACTCCACTCTACTTGAGCTCATCAAGGAAAAGGACCTCAAGTTGGAGAAGCTCATGAAGGAAGCTAAGGAAGAGCAAGTGATTGTCACTTGTGACATTGGGCTAACATGTGATATTATTGATGATTCTTTATTTGTTAGTCCTACTAATGCTTCATGTAGCTCATCATCATCCACCACAACCAACTCTATCTCTACTACTAGTGATTCATCACTTGTGATTGAGAATGAGACTCTCAAGAGAGGTGGATGATCTCACCCGCGCATTAGGCAATGCCTATGGTGGGGATGCCCGCTTGCTAAAATGCTTGGGTAGTCAAAGGTTCTCTCTTAACAAAGAGGGATTGGGCTATACTCCCAAGAAGGGCAAGGCGGCCTTTGCTACTCCAAAGCTTCGCTTTGTGAAGGGTAATGGTCGTTATTGCAATAGATGCAAGCAAGTTGGGCATCTAGAGATTAATTGCAACAAAATGAACAAGAACAAGAAAAATGCTAATATACCTTACATTCCTTTTAATTCTTGTTATGTGCTTACCAAGGGTGAGAAAGGTGTGCATGCTAGGTTTGTTGGTACACCAATTATGGGCCCAAAGAAGAAGGCCATTTGGGTACCAAAGAGCTTAGTGACTAACCTCTAAGGACCCAAACAAGTATGGGTACCTAAAAGACATTAATTTGTTTTGTAGGTAAATTACAAGGCCAGAGGAAGGCATTAGGTGCTCGATAGTGGGTGCTCTCAACATATGACCGGTAATTCAAGAATGTTCAACTCTCTCAAATCAAATGATAGTGGCATTGATAGCATCACATTTGGTGACAATAGCAAGGGTGATGTAAAGGCTCTTGGAAGGATTGCAATCTCAAATGATCATAGCATTTCCAATGTGCTCTTAGTTGAGAAATTGAACTTCAATCTTCTCTCGGTTGCTCAATTATGTGATCTTGGCTTCAAGTGCATATTTGGTGTTGATGATGTGGAGATAGTTAGTGTTGATGGCTCTAATTTGATCTTCAAAGGCTTTAGATATGAGAATCTATACTTGGTTGATTTCAATGCTAGTGACACTTAACTTTCAACATGCTTGCTCACCAAATCAAGTATGGGTTGGTTATGGCATAGAAGACTTGGTCATGTTGGCATGAAGCAATTGAACAAGTTAGTGAAGCATGACTTAGTTAGAGGCTTGAAGGATGTCACATTTGAGAAAGATAAGCTATGTAGTGCATGTCAAGCCGGAAAGCAAGTAGGCAACACTCATCCATTGAAAAGCATTATGAGTACTTCTAAGGCATTTGAGTTGTTGCACATGGATCTATTTGGACCAACTATATACACAAGCATTGGTGGCAACAAGTATGGCTTTGTGATTGTGGATGATTTCACTAGATATACATGGGTATTCTTTCTTGGGGACAAAAGTAATGTTTTTGATATATTCAAGAAGTTCATCAAGAGAGTGCAAAATGAGTTTGAGACCACAATCAAGAAAGTAAGAAGTGACAATGGAAGTGAGTTTAGAAACACAAGAGTTGATGAGCTATGTGATGAGCTTGGAATCAAACATCAATTCTCGGCCAAGTATACACCTCAATCAAATGGACTAGTTGAGAGGAAGAATAGAACCTTAATTGATATGGCAAGATCAATGTTGAATGAGTATAATGTGAGTCATTCATTTTGGGCCGAAGCAATCAACACGGCTTGCTTCTATAGCAACCGCCTCTATTGCCATAAGTTTCTAGAGAAGACACCATATGAGATCTTAAATGGAAGAAAGCCTAACATTGCATACTTTCAAGTATTTGGTTGCAAATGCTACATCTTGAAGAAGGGAACTAGATTGAGCAAGTTTGAAAAGAAATGTGATGAAGGCTTCTATCGGTGTTCGGACCCGAGGGGGTCCTAAACCAACGAGTAAATGCTGCGTGTCTCTTTCCTAGATGGTGATGCAAGGAGAACACACGGGGGTTTGTCCTGGTTCGGGCAAAAGAAGGCCCTACGTCCAGTGGGGGGGGGGAGAAGTTTGTATTTCCTTGCACCGAAGTGCTCGTGTAGGGGTTACAAGCATGCGAGAGAGGGCATCAAGCCCAAGTCTCAAAGAGAGGAAAAAGAGGACAAGGGTGATTGCTTGAGATATCGATCTCTATCTTGCGTCTTGCCTATTGTCTCTTGTATTTCTTCGTTGTCTGTCCCCGTTGTAGAACCCTGGCCTGCCCTTTTATAGGGCGAGAGGAGGCCAAGACGACGGGGAGCCTTGAGGTGATGTTTTGTCGATTCCTGTTGAGCTGACCGTAGCGATGTGCTCTGGGAATGGCCGGCCATCCCTGGACACCATGGCGTCATGGGAGATGCGATGGCGAAATGACCCAGAGCACCGTGCCACACCGTCCTTCCCTTGTCGTTGAACTGTGCCGAGCGTCGAGGTTGGGTCGAGGCCAGGTCGAGACCGGATGGATAAGGCCGAATCCCTGAGATTACAGAGAACGGGCCTTGTCTTATCCTCCCTCGAGGGTGATCGATGGTAAACAGTGCGCGGTAAGGTGGGTACAGTGACGGTTTTCACCTCCCATCACGGGATGGGCGGTAAAACAGTGAGATCTGACACGGGCATTGTTCCCACGTCGATCCTGGTCGCAGCCATGCCGGTAGGTGGTAGTAGGTAACCGCATTAAATGCTATGGCTTTTGTCCTGGGGTAGATAAAGAGAAGGAGCCGAGGCGCTCGACCCGGGCTTACACGAGTCGGAGTTTTTCCCAGTGGGCGGACGAGCCTCGCATGGGTCGGAGCGCCATCGAGGTACCTTGCTGTACGGGATGGGGCGCGGTCGAGGCGCCCCGTCGAGTGGGCCTCGTACGAGTCAGAGACGGAGCGCGGTCGAGGCGCCCCATCGAGCGGGCCTCGTACGGGGCGGACTGGATACGCGGTCGAGGCGGGCTGCCTTTTATTGCGGTTTCAGTTGTTTTAGTTTTTTATTAGCGATGGATGTGGGTACCCCCGTACTGTTGGTACCGATAGTAGCCCCCGAGCCTTTGGGTGAGTGTGTGATCACTCTCCCAGAGGTTTGTTTGAACTGGAGTCGTAGCATCGTGATTTTTTTCCGGTGGGGGCACGCGAGCGCACCCACCAGGTGTAGCCCCCGAGGCCTCGGTGGAGTGTTGAGACTCCTCCAAGGTCTTGTATTCGTTTTATCGGGGAATGATTCGTTGCGATCAAGCCCCCGAGCCTCGCGCGCACGAGGTCGATCAGAGTCCCGGCCGTATTTTGCTGTGCGACCCTCACGCTCCTCCTTCAGGAAGGAGGAGGGGTGGGGAACGCCGTACTACCCCTGTTTGGGCGAGTTCCGACGATCTCCGGTGAGCTGCTAGCGGGGGAATTTGAGTGAGAGCCCGTGCCCCAGTTGTTAGGGGTCGGCTAGTGGCCCGAAGGCGCTCTCAAAGATGCCAAGAAGTGGTCGTGTGGATCTCGATTCCCTACGACAGGATTCGAGGGCTCAGTGCCTCCCCCGAGGGGATTCCTACGTCGACCTTCTCCTTTGGCCTCAAATACGTCCTGGGGTGCCTCGAGAGCGTGGCTTGAGCCCTGGCCATGTACGAGCGCACCCTTGGTTGTCCCTAACTCTGTTACTCGAGGGTAGCTGTCGAACCCTGGTCGAGGGCCGGCTTTCGATCCCTCAAGGTTTAGGTTTCTGCGGTCGAGCCCCCGAGCCTCGCGCGCGTGAGGTCGATCAGAGTCCGGACCATCTTTTACTGTTCGT
The DNA here is from genome assembly GCA_038087645.1 of Saccharum hybrid cultivar R570. Taxonomy (NCBI): domain Eukaryota; kingdom Viridiplantae; phylum Streptophyta; class Magnoliopsida; order Poales; family Poaceae; genus Saccharum; species Saccharum hybrid cultivar. The sequence goes on from JAQSUU010000153.1 coordinate 10,830,358, forward strand.
CCCTCACGCTCCTTTTCCAAAAAAAGGAGGAGGGGTGGAGAACGTCGTACTACCCTCGTTTGGGCGAGTTCCGACGGCCTCCGGTGAGCTGCTAATGGGGGAATTCGAGTGAGAGCCCGTGCCCCAGTCGTTAGGGGTCGGCTAGTGGCCCAGAGGCGCTCTCAAAGATGCCAAGAAGTGGTCGTGTGGATCTCGATTCCCTGCGATAGGATTCGAGGGCTCAGTGCCTCCCCCGAGGGGATTCCTACGTCGACCTCCTCCTTTGGCCTCGAATACGTCCTGGGGTGCCTCGAGAGCGTGGCTCGAGCCCTAGCCATGTACGGGCGCACCCTTGGTCGTCCCTAACTCTGTTGCTCGAGGGCAGCTGTCGAACCCTGGTCGAGGGCCAGCTTCCGCTCTCTCGAGGCTCATACAGGGCTCGGGGCCCGTTTCCCAGGTATTCAGGAATATCCGTCCGCAGATCCCTCCCCCGCCCGTTAGCCGGGCGCGTCTTTTTAGGAAGGGAGGCGAGATCGGCACGGTAGTGGGTGACGTGGCGTATGGTTATGACGTGGGGGACGGCCACGTGCCCAACTCCTGCGAGATGTAAGGAAACGGTTAGGTGGGCGCATTTAATGCAGGAAACTATTCCTACCTTTTCGCGCGGCCGTTGGGCTTCTGCCTGGGCATATAAAATCAAGGCCTAGGGGTCTGCGTTCCCCACCGGTCCCTTGTGCTCCTGCAATCTTCTGCCTCAGACAACCCTTGCCTTATTGCGCTCTCCGCCCGCGTCGCTGCCGCCACCGCATCGTCTCCGTCCACCCCCCTTCCGACAGCACCAATGGTAGGAAAGAGCCAGATCCTCCCCGCCGACGACTAGGCCGCCTCCTCGGTGACGGAGATGAGGTTGGAAGAGTTGGTCGAGGACGGGCTGCTACGGCCAAGGACGAGCCGGTCGCAGCCGGAGTGGATCACGCCGCCTCCTGCCCACCGGGAGCCGGCGCCCCCTGAAGGGTACGTGGTGAGCTTCGTCTGCTTCCACGAGCGGGGGTTTGGCGTGCCGGCGTCCGTCTTCATGCACGCGCTCCTCCACTACTACCAGGTGGAGCTTCACCACCTTGCCCCCAACACCGTCGCGCAGGCCGCCATCTTCGTGGTGGTCTGCGAGGGCTACCTTGGGGTGGAGCCGTAGTGGAACCTGTGGCTTCACCTTTTCAAGGCCGAGCTCTTCGCCAAGAAGGCGGGGGAGAAGGGCGTCCTTTGTGCGGCTTGAGTAGGGAGCTGCGTCCTGCAGGTGAGGTCAAGCCGGGCAGATCTGTACATTCCGGCTCGCCTCATCTCTTCGAACAGTGGGTGGCACGAGGGTTGGTTCTACCTCCACAACGATGAAAATCAGTTGCCGAGGTACACCGGCCGCGTGCTGACCGCTCGAGAGGATCGCTGGACGTACGGAGTGCCGGAAGCCGAGAAGCCGCGCTTGGACCCGCTGCTGGCGGCGCTGCAGCAGCTTCGCCTTCGGGGCTTGACGGCTGCGGCGGTGGCCGTGGCCTTCCATCGCCGTAGAGTGATGCCGCTGTGCCGGCTTTGTCTCCGCCTTGACCAGATGACTCCAGAGGCATCTCTGGAGGGGACCCGGATGTCCCACGAATCCCTTGCCCTCGAGGAGGTCCTCCGGCGAGCGCGCCGGATGGTTGGGAACTTCAAGGTAGAGGAGGCCAACCGGGTCCCTATGAGACCTACCGAAGGGTTCGAGCCCGTGGTACGTATCTTAGGGCTAGTATGTTTGCTAATTTTGTTTATTTTTGGATTTCGCTGATTTGGTCGAGGCCGGCGCGTAGGATTTGTCGGCGCTGTGGGAAACGCGTCCGCTAGTCCTAGAGGACCGGCCCACCTGGGAGGCTCGACGCCAGCATGCCTCCAAGAAGAAGCAAACCAAGGAGACGGCCAAGAAGTAGGCAATCCGCAAGGCCAAAGAGGCGGAGGCGTTGAAGAAGCTCCGGCGCCAACAGACCATCGACGGGGTCCCCCTGGCGCCGTCGCCTTCCGAGACGATCTCGGGGGAGGACGACGACAGCAGCGGCGAAGACGACGACGCCCTGTCGCGGTATGAGATCACGACCGGACTAGGGGACCTTCCCGACATTCGCCCCCTGCTGGAGCCCATCAGGGGGGCGTCCTCCTCGGTCGTCGTGGTCGAGGCATTCGAGGAGGAGGAGAAGACGGAGAAGGAGACGGGCCCCTCGATGGGAGGGGCCGCTTTACCCCGGACCCAGCAAGAGGGGTCAACGAGGATGCTCGCACCAGCCCAGGCCCCGCAAGCTCGGGCAGGGGCTGGGACGGCGGTACCGGCGTCGTCATCGGCGGTGGCGTCGGCAGGCATGAGAACCCGAGGCCAGCTAGCCTCGGAGGCACAGAAGGCGTAGGGCGGTGCGTCGGTCAGGGCCCCAAGGAGTGCCCGGCCTGCTGGTGGGGCCGCTGCGAGGCCACAATCGGCCGCCCCGGGAGGCACAAATCGCACAGGGTCGAGGCCCTTGGTGCCGATTTCCGGGTAAGCATTTTTGCTTGGTTGTTCTGCCCTTCTCTGGATCCATTGGCTGACATTTCTTCTCACTTTGCAGGTTAAAGCGGAAGGCGGAGCCGATGGGGCCTACCCCCGTGAAGTCGCTGCGGGCCAGCGCCATTGTCCTTAACCGGACGGTGGAGCAGGATGCGGCCTAGGTCCGGCAGGTCGAGGTCGTGAAGGGGTGCCTGCGACGACGGTAGGGGGCAGCGGATGCCACGATGGTTGCTGGCCCTGATCCTGCCATGGAGGGGTCCGAACCGGCGGAGATGGTGGCGCCTGGTGCGGTCGAGGCGGGGCCCAGGTCATCGATGACGGTCGAGGCTGCCGTCGAGGTCGTGACGGGCGAGGCACCCATCCGTGGCGCGGAGCGGGCGGGTGCTGACGTGACCATGGAGGAGGTCACGTCGGCGTCGGGGCAGGAGGCAGCCCTGGCGAGGGGGTCGCGGCCGCAGCAAGACCCGTCGGCGGAGCCAGCGGGTACGGTGGAGGGCGGGGCGGTCGAGCCCCTAACCAGAGCACCAGAAGAAGAGGCGCCGGCTCCGAGGGCGCCAATGGTCGAGGCGCCGGTACCGGAGCCATCGTCGGTCGAGGCGCCGGCTCCGGAGGCGCCGGCGGTTGAGGGGCCAGTTCCCTTAGGAGGGCGGGCGCCCATGACCGTGGACCTTACCCTCGACGACACCCTCCTGGACAAAGGGAAACAAGTGATGGGGGTCGATGGGGGCGAGGCTGCGGATCAGGCCGGTGCCTCGACGGCCGTTGGAGAGGCGGGAACTGCGGGCGAGGCCGGTCCTTCCGCGGGACCGGGAGACGCCCCGGCCGGGTCGTCGTCATCATGGCCCGACATCTCCGCGCTGGCGATAGCACGGTTCAGAGACGGAGATACCGAGGTGGGGGGCCGTCCCTCCAGTTTAGGGACGCCGCGAACCCTGACGCCGAGCCCATCTTCGTCCTGAACGACAAAGATGAAGTGCATCGATGGGAGTACCTCGAGGGCGTCCGCCGGCACCTTGATCGGTTGCTCTGAGTGGCGTCCGAGGCTGTGTCATGGAGTATGCGGGATGTCACCGGGGTATGATCGACCTGTCGTCTTTCTTCGTGGTTTTCTTGGTGTCTTTTTCCCTCGGCTTTTTAACCTTTTCAGGTTTTTCGGATTGCGTTCAGGAGCTGAAGGAGTACTCCCGCCACAAGTCACTCTTCATCCGGGATGAGAGTGGCATGTGGGCCACGCTGTCTCAGCAACGGGTCCTGGTCGAGGAGGCCCAGAAATGGCTTTCCGATCGGAACGCTGAAATGGCTGAGCTGCGCGTCGCGTATGCGGTGGTGAAGGAGGAGGCGATGCAGGCTTGGGCGGCCGAAGCCGTGATGCGCACTGACATGGACAAGGCTCGGGAGGAGACAGCCTAGGCCCGCAGGGATCTCGAGCCCCTGTCGGGACGGGTGAAGGAGCTCGAGGAGGATGTCTCCCGGGTTAGCCGTCAGCGCGACGCCCTCAACGTCGAGGTCGAGCAGGCCACCGCTCGTTCTGATGCTCTGAAGGACAAGGTCACGACGCTGAAGGGAGCCATCCAAGAGAAGGACGCAGCTCTCGAGTCTGCTCGGCAAGAGATCGAGGCGCTAAAGGTGACCATCAGTGACAAGGACAGCGCCCTCCTAGGGCTCGAGTAGACGTGCGGGGCGTTTCGCAACGAGGTCGTGGGCCTGCAGACCCATATCGAGGGTAAGTGTGATTGTTACGGCCACGACGTTGAGGGCCTCGTGTTGGGTATTAATTTGTTTATTGTGTTTTAGAGCTGGAGAGGGAGAATCGAGAGGCCCAATCTTCTGCCAACTCCTTCTAGAGCCTCCTCGAAGCCGAGATCCGGAGGACCCAGCTGCTCCAGGGCATGATCACCACCGTGTGTGACGGCCTGGGGGTCGAGCCCGATGCCGACACCGGGGAAGATGTTCCGCGGAACTCCTTCGTTCGTCGGATGGTGGCGCTGGGCCGCCTTGCTCGGGAGAAGATACGGGACGGCCTCCATCACGGCGTAAAGAGGGCACTGGCCGTTGTCCGTTCAGGGTTTGTGTTCAACATGAAGCTCGTCGCTAAGGGCTTCATCACAGACCCAGATCGGACGGACGAGGAGAACGAGGATGCCTGCCTGGAGCTGATTGAAGCCGTGGAAGAGCCTGGAAGCCGTCTGGCCTCGCTTTTTGAAGCCGAGGTGGTTCCGCCTGTTGACGATGAGGGCCTGTGAGCCAAATCTGGGCATGGAGGCCCATGTAATAAGTTAGTATTTTGAATCTTGGTCGTGGTGGCCTCGAAGGCCCTAAGAACTCGAAACATAAACCGGTTCGTGGTTAATTTAGTTTTATTCGAGCTTTTCTTCCCTTTATCGCTTGGATCGTGTTCTCGCGTGATTTACTTAGCACGCAGTTGCATCCTTTGGCGTAAGGGAGCGAGTGGAGGTACCGTAGCCTCAGGGGCGTAAGTGATCTCATGGCTCAACTGCCCTTGAGCTTCAGGGTGATGTTGCAGCCTTGTAAATCGTGTGAGAGCCTGATCTAAGCGACAGGGGGTATGTTCTTTTTCAAAGTTAAGAACCGTTATTTAGATCTCCCTAGTGTGAAGTCGCACCTCTAAAAGGTGTGAGGGGTGAGTGGAGGTAACGTAGCCTCGGAGGCATAGGTGATACTCCTGACTCGAGAGCCCTTTCGAACCTTAGGGTGCTCTTGCAGCGAAGTCGATCTAAGAAGCGGTTCTTAAATTTAAAAAAGAGCATAAGTTTTTTCGGGGACTAGGGGGTTCCCCCCTTGTAGCCCCCGAGGGAGGGTCGATTCTGGGAGTGCAGAGTTGATCCTTCCTCATTGTGAAATGAAAGTTTGAACATCGTTGTATTCTTTATTGACGAAAAAGAAACTACAGAGCCTCGAGGCTTTTTAAGGAAAGAAGCGACGTAGCTGTTCAATGTTCCAAGCGTTGGTGAGGATTTCACCCTTCTCGTTGGATAGCTTGTAGGTGCCCGGCTTTAGTACTTCTGTGATGATGTACGGCCCTTCCCATGGTGGCGTGAGCTTGTGCCGTCCCTTGGTGTTCTGGTTCCGCCGTAGCACCAAGTCGCCGACGTTGAGGTCACGCTTGCGGACGTGTCTGTCGTGGTAGCGTCGGAGACCCTGCTGGTACCTGGCAGAATGCAACAAAGCCACATCTTGGGCTTCCTCGAGCTGGTTGAGGGCGTCCTGTCTTGTGGCGTCGTTATTTCTTTCGTTGTAGGCCTTCAACCTTAGGGATCCGTATTCTTTATCAGTTGGGAGCATAGCCTCAGACCCGTAGACTAAGAAGAACGGAGTGAACCCCGTGGCTCGACTCGGTGTTGTTCTTAGGCTCCATAGGACCGAGGGTAGCTCGGCAGCCCATCTTTTGCCATGTTTATTTAGTTTGTCAAAGATTCTGGGTTTCAGGGCTTGTAGGACCATGCCATTGGCACGTTCCACCTGACCGTTTGTTTTTGGATGGGCCACGGCTGACCAGAGCACTCGGATGTGGTGGCTGTCACAGAAATCCAAAAACTTTTTACCAGTGAACTGGGTGCCATTGTCTGTGATGATACAGTTGGGGACCCCAAAGCGACGAATAATGTCAGTGAAGAAGAGCACAGCTTGCTCGGACCTGATGCTGGTGATAGGGCGGGCCTCGATCCACTTGGAGAATTTGTCGATTGTGACGAGCAAGTGGGTGAAGCCGCTAGTTGTCCTTTTCAATGGTCCGACAAGGTCGAGCCCCCAAACGACAAATGACCATGTGATGGGGATAGTTTGTAGGGCATGTGCCAGAAGATGGGTTCGTCTCACATAGTACTGACAACCCTTACAGGAGCGTACTTAGCTTGACAGCGTCGGAGACCACGGTCGGCCAATAGAATCCTTGTCGAAAGGCGTTTCCGACGAGGGTTCGAGGTGCTGCGTGGTGACCGCAAGCCCCTGAGTGGAGATCGCTGAGCAAGTTCCTGCCTTGCTCATTTGTGATGCATCGTTGGAGGATACCAGTAGGGCTACGGCGGTAGAGCTCTCTGCTATCGCCAATGATTACAAAGGTTTTGGCCCGGCATGTGATCCGTCGAGCCTCAGTCTTATCCGAGGGGAGGTCCCCTCGACTAAGGTAGTCGAGGTACGGGACGCGCCAGTCAGGCTCGAGGTCAGACGGTGGGGTCAAGTCTTCCACCTGCATGGCTTCAGCCCCGGTCGAGGGGGCTTCTGCCTCAGGTGGAGGGTCGAGTGACATCCCGTCAACCCCTCTGTCTGGCCCGAGGTCGACGGATGGCTGCTGAAGGTCTTTTGCGAAAACGTCCGGTGGAACCGTAGCTCGACTGGACGCGATTTTTGCCAGTTCATCGGCGGCCTCATTATACCTGCGTGCGATGTGGTTGAGATCGAGGCCGTGAAACTTGTCCTCAAGGCGCCGTACTTCTTGGTAGTAGGCTTCCATCTTGGGGTCACGGCAGCTCGAGCTCTTCATGACCTGATCGATCATGAGTTGGGAGTCGCCTCGAACATCAAGGTGTCGGACCCCGAGCTCGACGGTGATTCTTAATCCCATGACGAGCGCCTCGTATTCGGCGACGTTGTTAGACGCAAAGATGTCGACGTTTGCGCGGAGAAAGTCGACGAGCACTGCTTCCTATTTAGGATCGAGGGTGGCGCTGACGTTCAACGCCTTTCCCTTGGGATCAGCGGGGTCGAGGGGTACGAGTTTGACATCTTCCGTGGGCTCAAAGCTGCCGGCATGGCATTTTGGGTCGGGAATCGCATTGGCGAGGCCGTCGAGGTCTGCAGCCAAGATCGCCGACTCCAAAACAGCCTCGCCGTGCTCGACGCACTCGACGTCGCACTCATAGGCATGTTCATATGAGGGCCCTATAGTGATGACACCGTTTGGGCCTGGCATCTTGAGCTTGAGGTAGGTGTAGTTCAGGATTGCCATGAACCTGGCGTAGCATGGGCGCCCTAGGATAGCGTGGTACGTTCCACGGAATCCGACCACTTCGAAAGTGAGAGTCTCCTTTCTGAAGTTGGCTGGTGCGCCAAAACAAACATACAGATCGACCCGTTCGAGGGGTTCTGCCCATTTCCCTGGTACGACTCCGTGGAAGCCCCCGACGCTAGGTTGGAGGCGCGCTCTCTCGACCCCTAGAAGGTCGAGGGTCTGGGAGTAGATGATGTTGAGGCTGCTTCCACCGTCCATGAGCACCTTGGTGAGGCGTGTGTTGGCGATGACGGGGTCAACAACGAGCGGATAGACTCCCAGGTTAGGGACGTAGTCTGGGTGGTCGTCACGGTTGAAAGTGATGGCCACCACAGACCAATCAAGGAAGCGGGGGACTGCCGTTTGTACGGAGAAAACCTCACGCCGTTCTCACTTGCGCTGGCGCGCCAAGAGGCGGGTCGAGGGCCCTCCGTAGATCATGAAGCAGTCGTGGATCTCGGGGAATCCCCCATCCTTGTCGTCACTCTTAGGGTCCTCCTTCTTGTCGTCCTTCTTGACGCCGGCACCCCCAAAGTACCTGCAAAGCATATGACAGTCTTCGAGGTTATGGTTAGTGGGTCCCTTGTGGTAAGGACACGGCTCTTTGAGCATTTTGTCGAAGATGCCCCCGCCGGGGGGGCCTCGAGGCTTCTTGTGGTCGGTAGCAGTGATGAGCTCGTCGGCCGGGGCCTCGAGCTTGCCCTGTTGGCCTTTCTTCTTCTTGCGGTTGTTTCTCTTGGAGCCCCGGGTGGAGCTCGTGGGATCGTCGACCTTCTGCTTCCCCCTTTCCGGGTCGCCACCAAAGATTGCACCAACCGCCTCCTCGCCGGCGGCGAAGTTGGTGACAATGTCCATCAACCCGTTGGCAGTGAGTGGAGTGTTACGGCCCAATTCTCGGACCAACTCCTTACAGGTGGTGCCGGAGAGGAAGGCCATAATTTCGTCGGAGTCGGTGACGTTGGGGAGCTCGGTACGCTGCCGGGAGAAGCGCCAGATGTAATCCCAAAGGGATTCACCTGGTTTCTGCTTGTAGCTCTGGAGGTCCCACGAGTTGCCGGGGCGCATGTAGGTCCCCTTGAAATTTCCCTCAAACACCCTTACGAGATCGTCCTAGTCGTGGATCTATCGAGGTGGGAGATCCTCGAGCCAGGCTCGGGCGGTGTCGGAGAGGAACAGGGGGAGTTGTCGAATGATGACCCGGTCGTCGGTGGCCCCGCCCAGCTGACACGCCAAGCGGAAATCGACAAGCCAAAGTTTGGGTTTGGTTTCGCCGCTGTACTTGGTGAGAGTCATGGGGGGGGGGGGGGCGAAACCGAGCCAGGAGCACCGTCTCACGGATAGCCTTACTGAAGACCCAAGGACCCGGGGGCTCAGGTGAAGGGCTACGATCTTCCGAACTATCGTAGCGTCCGCCCCTGTGGACGTGGTAGCCTTGAGGCACGCCGTCACCGTGCTTGCGCGTGTGGCGCTCGACGATGTTGCCACGGGTGTCTCGAGGCTCGTGGTCATTGGTGGTGGGCTCAGGGGCTGAAGCTACCCGGTTTCACCGGGCAGGCTCGGGGTGAACCGAGGCTTCTCTCTCCTGTCGGGAGGGCTCGATGATCCGCTCCGAGGCTGCCTCGCATCGCCTCGAGGCAGAGCTCTCGGCCTGCTGCATGGCGGCGGTCTCGAGGAGTTCTCGGATTTCATCTCGAGCCCGACGGGCATCAGGGTTTGATGGCTCGGGCATGTTACGGAGGAGCATGGCGGCGGTGACGACGTTCTGACTGGCCCGAGCAAAAACCGGGGGGTCGACCACCCGGTCCTCGTTGATGCGACGGTTGACGTCGCGAGCTCTCCCGCCAAGTGCGCGTTCTGCACGCTCACGCTCGAGGGTTTGTTGGAGTAGATCTAGGTTTTCCCGTTCCTCATCAAGCCTGTCCTGCAACTCACGAATCTGCTCGAGCTGTGTTCCTTGATCCGCAAGGAACTGAGGGTCGTCTCGCTCAGCAGGAAGCTCGACATGAGGTGGCATGTGCCTTCCTTTGACTGGCTCTTCGTCCTCTGATTCCGAAGTGCTTTCAACATCGATGTTGAAGCATTCGCGGGTCGGATCATAGGTGTCGTCAGCCGAGTCGGAGTCAGGAGTGCCAAAGTAGTAGTATGACGGGGGAATGTGTGGCCGTTGCAAATCGTCACTGGGGTTGCGATGTTGAGAAGCAATCACATGGGGCTCTGTTTCCGGTGTCTCCGTAGAGTCCCGATAATCAGAAGCCGGTGTGGATGCAATGAGGTCCAGAGTGGAGCGTAGATGGTGCCCGGGGAGTTCCTCATAAGCACTCATGTGAGTGCTCACGGAAGATGCGTATACCCGGGCAGCCGAGTCTAGCCCAAACGGGAATGGTGATGGAGATGTTGCTGCCCGGGCCGGAATGGATGCTCCGGACAGTGGTGTCTCACCGGACGGGGGAGCAGCGGGATTCTCCGTTGACATGTTACCCTCAGTCAAGCTCGTCCTACCCAAACCTTCCATAAGGAGATCTAGGCCGGCGCCTGGCTGGGGGTGCCAGACCGGGGGATCCCATCACCCTCCGCGAGGTGAAGACGGTGGTTGTACCGGGCTCGTCGTCGTCGGGCGGCCCGCGCCCGCCTAGAGCGATGGTACCGGCGGATTGCTCCCCCAGGCTAGGAGAGCTCATAGTCCTCGTCGGTTGGGTGCCTGGGTGGAAGTAGGACCATATCGTAGCCATAGCCAAGCGACATGAACTCCAAACTTCCGAACCAGATCACCGTGGCCAACGGAATAGGGCGTTCGGGGTCAGCCATCCAGGAAAAAAGGCGAGAAAGAGACGTTGGCACGCAGCGATCCCCTACCTGGCGCGCCAACTGTCGGTGTTCGGACCCGAGGGGGTCCTAAACCAACGAGTAAATGTTGTGTGTCTCTTTCCTAGATGGTGATGCAAGGAGAACACACGGGGGTTTATCCTGGTTCGGGCAAAAGAAGGCCCTACGTCTAGCGGGGGGGGGGGGGAGAAGTTTGTATTTCCTTGCACCGAAGTGCTCGTGTAGGGGTTAAAAGCATGCGAGACAGGGCGTCGAGCCCAAGTCTCAAAGAGAGGAAAAAGAGGACAAGGGTGATTGCTTGAGATATCGATCTCTATCTTGCGTCTTGCCTGTTGTCTCTTGTATTTCTTCGTTGTCTGTCCCCGTTGTAGAACCCTGGCCTGCCCTTTTATAGGGCGAGAGGAGGCCAAGACGACGGGGAGCCTTGAGGTGATGTTTTGTCGATTTCTATTGAGCTGACCGTAGCGACGTGCTCTGGGAATGGCCGGCCATCCCTGGACACCATGGCGTCGTGGGAGACGAGACGGCGAAATGACCCGGAGCGCCGTGCCACACCGTCCTTCCCTTGCCGTTGAACTGTGCCGAGCATCGAGGTTGGGTCGAGGCCGGGTCGAGACCGGATGGATAAGGCCGAATCCCCGAGATTGCGGAGAACGGGCCTTGTCTTATCCTCCCTTGAGGGTGATCGATGGTAAACAGTGCGCGGTAAGGTGGGTACAGTGACGGTTTTCACCTCCCATCACGGGATGGGCGGTAAAACAGTGAGATCGGGCACGAGCATTGTTCCCACGTCGATCCTGGTCGCAGCCATGCCGGTAGGTGGTAGTAGGTAACCGCATTAAATGCTGTGGCTTTTGTCCTGGGGTAGGTAAAGAGAAGGAGTCGAGGCGCTCGACCCGGGCTTACGTGAGTCGGAGTTTTTCCCAGTGGGCGGACGAGCCTTGCGTGGGTCAGAGCGCCATCGAGGTACCTTGCTGTATGGGATGGGGCACGGTCGAGGCGCCCCGTCGAGCAGGCCTCGTACGAGTCGGAGCCGGAGCGCGGTCGAGGCGCCCCGTCGAGCGGGCCTCGTACGGGGCGGACTGGATACGCGGTCGAGGCGGGCTGCCTTTTATTGCGGTTTTAGTCGTTTTAGTTTTTTATTAGCGATGGATGTGGGTACCCCCGTACTGTTGGTACCGACAACTTCCTACTTGGTTACTCAACTACTAGCAAATCTTATAGAGTTTGGAATTTGGCTAGTGGTTTACTTGAAGAAGTGCATGATGTTGAGTTTGATGAAACAAATGGCTCTCAAGATGAAGAAGAAAACTTGGATGATGTGAGAGGAACTCAATTGACTAATGCTATGAAAGAAATGGACATTGGTGATATTAGGCCAAAGCAAGTGATTGATGTGGTTGACAAAGATCAAGTGCTCCAAAGTCCAATCACTCAAGCTAGTGGTTCTCTAATGCAAAATCAAGCTAGTACATCATCTCAAGTGCAACAAGATCAACAAGTGGCTAGTTCATCATCTCCAACTTATGATCAACATCAACATCCAAGCAATCAAGTCCAAGTGCTTCAACCAACTAACATTGCAAGAGACTATCCGTTGGATTCCATCATTGGTGACATACAAAGGGGAGTTCAAACTAGATCAAGATTGACATCTTTTTGTGCTCACTCTTCTTTTGTATCAATGGAGGAACCTAAGGACATTGATAAAGCATTGAGAGATCTGGATTGGGTAAATGCAATGCATGAAGATCTCAACAACTTTAAGAGAAATGAAGTATGAGAATTAGTTGAGAGGCCTAAGGATCACAATGTCATTGGAACAAGATGGGTCTTTCGCAACAAACAAGATCAAGATGGGATAGTAGTAAGAAACAAAGCAAGACTAGTGGCTCAAGGTTACACACAAATAGAGGGTCTTGACTTTGGTGAAACTTATGCCCCGGTTGCAAGATTGGAAGCAATTAGGATCTTACTTGCCTATGCTTGTGCTCACAATATCAAGCTATATCAAATGGATGTGAAGAGTGCATTTCTCAATGGGTACATCCAAGAGGAGGTGTATGTGGAGCAACCTCCCGGTTTTGAAGATGACAAGAAACCCAACCATGTATACAAGTTAAGAAAAGCTTTGTATGGATTGAAGCAAGCACCTAGAGCATGGTATGAAAGATTGAGGGACTTCCTGCTATCCAAAGGATTTGTCATGGGCAAAGTGGATACAACTCTCTTCACTAAGAAGATTGGGAAAGACTTGTTTGTGTTGCAAATATATGTTGATGATATCATATTTGGTTCAACCAATCAAGATTATTGTCATGAGTTTGGAAAAATTATGGCAAAGGAATTTGAAATGTCAATGATTGGTGAACTTAGTTTCTTTCTTGGACTTCAAATCAAACAAATGAAGGAAGGAATATTTGTAAGCCAATCCAAATACATAAAGGATATGCTAAAGAAGTTTGGTATGGAAGATGCAAAAGGAATCACTACTCCAATGGGCACTAGTGGAAGCTTAGATAGTGACAAGAGTGGCAACATGGTGGATCAAAAGCTATATAGATCAATGATTGGTAGCCTACTCTATGTGACGGCATCAAGACCTGATGTGATGTTTAGTGTATGCATGTGTGCAAGATTTCAAGCCTCACCAAGAGAAAGTCATTTGAAGGCAACAAAGAGAATATTGAGGTACTTAAAGCATACACAAGATGTTGGATTATGGTATCCCAAAGGTGCAAGCTTTGAGCTAGTTGGATATTCAGATTCCGACTATGCCGGTGACAAAGTGGAGAGAAAGAGCACTTTCGGGACTTGTCAATTGTTGGGAAGATCACTTGTCTCATGGTCATCCAAGAAGCAAAATAGTATTGCACTGTCTACCGCCGAGGCCAAATACATCGCTGCGGGTAGTTGTTGTGCACAAGTCTTGTGGATGAAGGCAACATTGAAGGATTTTGGAATCAATTTCAAGAATGTGCCATTGCTATGTGACAATGAAAGTACCGTGAAGCTAACCAACAATCCTGTTCAACATCAAAGAACAAAGCATATTGATGTTCGCCATCACTTTATTAGAGATCATCAACAAAAGGGTGACATTGCTATTGAGAGTGTGGGCACCGAAGATCAATTAGCCGATCTATTCACCAAGCCACTTGATGAGAAGAGATTTCACAAGCTAAAGAATAAGTTGAACATACTTGACTTCTCCAACATGAGTTTATGCACCTCCATATATGACATGCCTCTCCTTCGAGCCCCAAGGTATAATTGGTTGACATGTCATACATTCTATACTAAGGCCATGTTTAGTGCATCTAGTCATAATTTACATGTTCTAGGCTCATTCATGAAAATCAAATGAATTTGAAGTTTATATGGTGCCACTATTATTTCCATGTCTTGTATGATCTAGTGGTAGCATATAACTTGTTTAAGTAGCTTGTGATCCTAAGTGTTTAATCTAGAAAACTTGTCTAAATATTTGCTTCAACATGGTGCATGATAACCCTTCTAGTGAGGTGTGAAGAAGCTTGCCCTTGGATCAAACCGAAGCATTTTATTTTTGCAAGCAATATAGGTTGAATCACAAACTTGATCCTCACCCCATATTTCAACCTGATAATCTATCTAAAGTTTGCTCCTTATGGTCAATTGGTGCCAAAGGGGGAGAAAATGTTGTTCACAAAGATAGAACTCAAAGGGAGAGAAGCACAAAGGGGGAGAAAAATGTTGTTCACAAAGATGAATCCTAAAGGGGGAGAATTGATAAAAGAAGGGGATCAGCTAAAATTTTGAGCACACAAGTAGGGGGAGCAAGCTCTTAAGCATGATTGTTGCATTTCCATGTGCACTTCATATGTATGATGCATAGTTATACATTTCTTTTTCTTCGATACATTGCTTGTGTGGTGACTTGCTAGTATACAATTGATTGGTGTATTGAGGTACTAGTATGAATAGGAAGTAGTTAGATTTTTCTTGCTTTATGCTTTTCAAAGTGGTACTAGAGCCTTGCTTATAATGTTGATCTCACGAGGTTTCTAGTTATGTTTGTGATTTTCCAAGTGGAACCTAACTACACAAGGTGCTAAGATGGTGTTTATCGCTACTCCGATGGTATCACGCTTCAAAGGTCTATAATCTTAAACACTTAGCACATATTGGTAGTCAATGCTCCTAATCTTTCCTATCTAACATGTATGCTTCCAAAATCCAAACATATAGCATACATGTAGGGGGAGCCATTGCTATCAATTTGAGTTCATGATCACATGTCCATAATTCTTACACATGGTAATATACTTGGACAATGTGACATGGGTTCAATCAAAATTTTATTATAATATCTTTGTGAAAGGTTTGTCACCAATTACCAATAAGGGGGAGATTGAAAGTCCTATGTTTGGTGTTGGTAATTAGTGACAATGCCTAAGTACTAATCCTATGCCTAAGTTGTATGTAGCATATGAGGATTAGTACATTCCAAGGTTGGTGGCAAGATGGACATGGTGATCATGATGGCCACACTTGGATTTGGACGCAACCCTACGTGATCAAGGCAAAGGTATATGCTTAAGGGTTGTGTTTTAGTAACCAAGACACCTAGTGGGTGTGGTTACATTATAGGATAGATAGCCGTACTATAAAGAGGGGAATGACGCGGCTATTGAACTCCTAAGTGCTTCTAGGTGTGCATTTCATAATCATATGCATTTGGATAGAGCTAATATCGCCTCGAAAAATGATTGTGAAAATGCTAACACACTCACACATGTCGAGATCACTTGGTGGTGTTAGCACGTTTGCGAAGGCGGTAGAGTTTGAGCGGTAGGCGTTTTCGAGGAGTTGAAACAACTATTTTCCACTACGCTGGAAGTCTGGAAAAGAAACAGAGGCGAACGGAGGTCACAGAGGTGACCGGACGCTGAACCGGACGCGGTCTTTGCATGACCAGACGCGTCCGGTCAGCGTTCAGTGTCTGCGCGTATTTCAGTTTGATGATCGGACGCGCAGCGCATCCGGTCACTAACGATCGGACGCGTCCGGTCGTTCAGGGAGCTTACTGGACTCTAACCGGACACTGGCACTGTCGCGTCCGGTCATTTTCTTCAGCGCGTCCGGTCACTGTTTCGTTGAGCGCTGCTTAGGCGACCAGCGCGTCCGGTCACTCATGGGACCAGTGTGTCCGGTCATTTCCAGCGCGTCCGGTCTGCGCGATGAGCGCGTCCGGTCGTTGCTTCGTAGTTAGCCGTTGGGCGACCGGCACGTCCGGTCAGTTGGACCAGCGCGTCCGGTCAGTGCTTCGCTACTTAGCTGTTGTGCGACCAGCGCGTCCGGTCAGTATGACCAGCGCGTCCAGTCAGTGTGACCAGCACGTCCGGTCATCACGACTTCGGCTGGTTAAGTTTCTAACGGCTCTATTCGAAGGGGTACATCTATAAATACTCGTTGGCCGGCTCATTGCTCTTTCTCTTGAACATTTGACATACTTGTGAGCACTTTGAGCTAAGCAACTCCCCTCCCACTCATCTCTCTTGCTTCTTTGCATATTCGAAGTGAGATTGAGTGATCCAAGTGCATTTGCATTGTGAGATTGCATCTAGTTGGCATTTGGTGGTTGATTTGCTGCGGGATTCTTGTTTCTCTTGGTGGTTGCCACCACCTAGACGGCTTGGAGCAGCTTGGAGGCATTGGCAAGAGTTGGTGATTGTTCTTGGCCACCTCCGGTGATTGTGAGGGGTTTTGTGCCTACCTCGGCGAAGCGCCAAAGGCAACGTTAATAAATTGCTCATGTCATTGCAACCTTTTGCCATTTGGTAGGTTCTTGTGGCGCCTTTTGAGAGACTCGGTGTGTGACCGATTAGCCACCGAACCATGTGGTGAAGAGGGACACAACGGGGACTAGCGTGCCAACAAGCACGTGAACCTCAGGATAAATCTTCGTGTCATCACTTTCATATTGTGATTGATTGATCCCGGTGTTCGGTTATCTTGGTATTCATTGTTGATCATATTGGTTGGCTCAATACTTCGCCCCACGGTGAAACTCTCCTAACTCATCTCCGCTTTATCTTCTTAGTTATATTTGCTAGCTAGTTAGCTTTGCTAGAGTAACTCCTTTGTGTAGCTTGCTAGTTGTAGTTGTAGTTACCTTCTCGGTTTGACTTGTGCGGTTGAGTGCAAATATACTAGAATTGTGAATTGGTTAGGTGGCTTGCATACACCCCGTAGGCTAAGCAAAACTTGCATCTCGCTACTTGTTATATTGATAAACTTGTTTAGCTTGTCTTTGTAGAATTTTTTAAAAGGCTATTCACCCCCCTCTAGCCATCAAGACCTTTCAACCATCTTGTGGTACCGGGGGTTTATACCCCCACAGTATTTGGCATCGACCGTTGATAATGCAACACTATTTTGCTTTTTTAATGACCATGAAACAAGTGATCTTCCCAACAATTGACATGTGCTCGTGGTGCTCTTCCTTTCAACCTTGCATCCCGCATAATCCGAGTCGAAGTAACCAACTAGCTCAAACTTTGCTCCTTTGGGATACCACAAACCAACATTTTGTGTATGCTTCAAGTACCACAATATTCTTTTTGTAGCCTTCAAATGACTTCCTCTTAGTGAGGCTTGAAATCTTGCACACATGCACACACTAAACATGACATCCGGTCTTGATGCAGTCACATAGAGTAGGCTTCCAATTATAGGCTAATACAACTTTTGATCCACCATGTTGCCATTGCATCACTATCCATATTGCCATTTTTGCCATTGGTGTGCTAATGGCTTTGCTATCACTCATGTCAAACTTCTTGAGCATGTCTTTGATGTACTTGCCTTGACTTACAAATGTACCATTCTTGCTTGATTTGAAGACCAAGGAAGTAACTCAACTCTCCAATCATGGACATATCAAATTCATTAGCCATTATCTTCCCAAACTCTTCATAAAAGTCTTGATTGGTTGATCCAAATATGATGTCATCAACATAGATTTGCAACATAAACAAGTCCTTGCCAATCTTCTTGGTGAAAAGAGTGGTGTCAACCTTGCCCATCATGAATCCCTTTGAGAGTAGGAAGTCCCTCAACCTCTCGTACCATGTACTAGGTGCTTGCTTCAAGCCATACAATGTCTTCTTTAATTTGTACGCGTGGTTGGGCTTCTTGTCATCTTCAAAACTGGGAGGTTGCTCAACATATACTTCTTCATTGATGTGGCCATTGAGAAATACACTCTTGATATCCATTTGATAGAGCTTGATGTTGTGGGTACAAGCATAGGCTAGCAAGATTCTAATTGCTTTCAATCTAGCAACCGTGGCATATGTTTCACCAAAGTCAAGACCCTCCATTTGAGTGCAACCTTGTGCTACCAATCTTGCTTTATTTCTCACTACTATCCTATCTTGATCTTGCTTGTTTCTAAAGACCCATTTGGTTCCAATTACATTATGGTTCTTTGGTCTCTCCGCTAGCTCCCATACTTGATTTCTTGTGAAGTTGTTCAATTCTTCATACATATCATTGACCCAATCAACATCCCTCAAAGCTTTTTCTATCTTCTTTAGTTCATAAATGATACAAATGAGAAATACTCACAAAATGAAGCCAATCTTGATCTAATTTGCACACCTCTAGAAATATCTCTAATTATGGTGTCTAATGGATGATCTCTTGCAACATTAGTTAGTTGGAGTATTAGAACTTGATTGCTTGCACTTGCTTGATTATTGGGTTGAGATGATGTACCGGTCACTTGTTCATCTTGCACATTGTCATGAGAGCCACTTGTACTTGTTTGATTGGTGTCAACTTGCACATTTGAGTTAGAGAGCACTTGCACTTGATCATCTTCTTCATCAATCACTTGCCTAGGCCTTAATTCACCAACATCCATGTTCTTCGTGGCATTTGAAAGTTGAATGCCTCTAACATCATCCAAGTTCACATTCTCATCTTGGAAACCCTTGGTTTCATCAAATTCAATTTCATGTACCTCCTCAAGAGTACCACTTGCCAAATTCCAAACTCTATATGCTTTGTTTGTAGTGGAGTATCTAAGTAAGAATCATTCATCACACTTCTTCTTAAACTTATCCAAACTAGTGCCTTTCTTCAAGATATAGCATTTGCAACCAAATACCCGAAAATATGCAATGTTGGGCTTTCTACCATTTAAGAGCTCATAATATGTCTTCTCTTTCAATGGGTGACAATACAAGCGGTTGCTACAATATCAAGCCATGTTGATAGCTTTGGTCCAAAAGGAATGACTCATATTGTACTCACTAAGCATAGACCTTGCCATATCAATGAGTATTCTATTCTTCCTCTCAACAAGGACATTTGATTGTGGAGTGTACTTGGAGGAGAATTGATGTCTAATTCTAAATTCATCACACAACTCATCAATTCTAGTGTTCTTGAACTCACTACAATTGTCACTTCTAACTCTTGATGGTTGTTTCAAACTCATTGTGAATGCCCCTGACAAATGATTTGAAAGTTACAAACATATCACTCTTATCCACTAGAAAGAATGCCCAAGTGTATCTAGTGTAATCATCCACTATCACAAAGTTAGATTTGTTTCCACCGATACTAGTGTATTGTGTTGGCCTGTAACAGAACCGACCAATTATATGAAATTAAGTAAGCAAATCACCCGCCGAGGCAAACAATTTAACAAACTTAAGCCCGTATAACCCGGTAGTCCGTGAAACCATGAAGGATTTTAAACCAACCAACATACAAACCAAGATCGTACAAGTTTAGCAGCCACAATCACATATTACATAAAGTTCACAGCCACAGTTGAATACATCAGAGTTTAGAACATAAAGTTATTACAAACCAAGTTCAAAATAAAGTAGCGGAAGCAAATAGTTTCATAAAGCACACACACTCTCTTAGTTCAATTACAGTGCCAGACTATAGTCATATTCCACAAAAGCATGAGGTAAGACATACGAAGCGACCATTGCCCTTGGTCCTGGTTGTCACCCATCGCCAGATACAGACAGTTGACGCAATATTCGTAGTACATCTGACCATTTGCAACAATAATAGGAACAACGCCCTAACTACGAGAAGGTACTCAGCTAGACTTACTCATTTTAAACCAAAAATAAGTGACACCAAGGAGCATGCAAGACTTTCTTTAGTGGGGCTAGTGAAGGGTCGAGATGGCGGACTAGAGGGGGGGTGAATAGTCCTTTCTAAAACTTAAATGTGTTGACTAACCAAAATAAATGCGGAATTAAACTTATCGGTCTAGCCAAGACTACACCCCTCTATCTAAGTTCTCTAGCACCTTGCAAAGATCCTAATTAAGCAACTAAGGTGCTAAGCTTACCAAGAGCTCACCTAATCAATTCTAGAGCAAGGTCACACAAACCTATGCACTAGTACTTTGCCAAACGAGGGAGCTCCTAGACAACTAGTGAAGCAAAAGCACAAAGCTTAAGCTCGCTAGCAAAGCTCAATAACAAGGCAACTAATGCCAAATTAGAGAGCGCAAAACACTTAGCTACACAAACTAAGCAATGTGACTAACAAGGTTATACAAACCGAATTAGCCACGCAAAGGGGAAGCTTCTAGCTACACAAGCAAGAAGACAACTAGCAAGCTACACAAGCAAACTAGTTACGAGAGCAACTACACAAGCACAAGTATATATGAAAGTAAATACAAGCTTGTGTTGCACGAAAGCAAACCACCGAGAAGAGTTGACAATGTTGACACGGTGATTTTCTCCCGAGGTTCACTTGGTTGCCACCAAGCTACATCCCCGTTGTGTCGACCAACACTTCGTGGTTCGGCGGCTAATCGGTCACACGCCGAGCCTCTCAAAAGGCACCGCAAGAACCCACCATAAAGTGTGGTAGCTCAATGACACGCTCAACTAGAGTTGCTCTTCGCGATCCCCGCGGGGTGAGCACAATCCCCCTCACAAAGTTTCTCCGGAGCCTCGCACAATCTTCTTGCGAGCTTCGACGGAGCCACAAGCCACCAAGCCGTCTAGGAGGTGGCAACCTCCAAGAGTAACAAGCACCACCGGCTTGCAACATGATCACCTAGTGCCACACGATGCAATCTCTCAAAGCAACGCACTAGAATCGCTCTCTCACTCGATCTGATGAACACTATCAAGCATGAGTGAGTTAGAGGGATCCCAAGCACTACCACACAAGTCACAAAGACGATAGTGTGCTCAGCTACCGGCCACGGCCGGCCAAGGCATCTATTTATAACTCCACGGTCAAATAGAGCCGTTACCCCTTCACTGGGCAGATTTCGGGACGACCAAACACGTCGGTCGTAACTGACCGGACGCGCTCAGCCGCGTCCGATTCTCCAACGGTCACTGACCCCAACGATCAAACCAACGACCGGACGCGCCCCTGGCAACGAACAGATGCGCCCATCAAACGACCGGACGCGCCATTCAAACTGACCGGACGTGCTGGTCGCACAACGGCTAAGTCACGAAGCACTGACCGGACGCGCTGGCCCAACTGACCGGACGCGCCGGTCGCCCAACGGCTAACTGCGAAGCAACGACCGGACGCGCTGGTCCCGAGAATGACCGGACGCGCTGGTCGCCTGAGCAGCGCTCAACGAAACAACGACTGGACGCGCTGAAGAAACATGACCGGACGCGACAGTGCCAGCGTCCGGTTACAGTCCAGTAAGCTCCCTGAACGACCGGACGCGTCCGATCATCAGTGACCGGACGCGCCTCACGTCCGATCATCGAACTGAAAAATGCATAGACACTGAACACTGACCGGACGCGTCCGGTCATCCAGAGACCGCGTCCGGTTCAGCGTCCGGTCACCGCTGTGACCTCCGTTCGCCTCCGTTTCTTTTCTGACTTCCGGCGTAGTGGAAAATAGGCATTTCAACTTCTCAAAAACGCCTGAATCCCGCGCTCGCAAGCTCGGCGAGAGGGAGAGAGGACCCCAAACCCTCTCTACCGTTCAAACTTCATCGCCTTTGTAAATGTGCCAACACCAACAAGTGTTCACCACTTTGTGCACGTGTGTTAGCATTTTCATAATCATTTTACCGAAGGAGTTAACCACTCAACTTGCCACACCACTCGATCCTAACACGTATGCAAAGTTAGATCGCTCAAGTGGCACTAGATGACCGATATGCAAACAAGTTTGCCCCTCTTGATAGTACGGCTATATATCCTAAACCCGGTCATCAACTTCTCTACACACCTATGACCGGTGAAATGGAAATGCCCTGGGTTATACCTTTGCCTTGCACATTCCACTCCATCTCCTCCGACGTTGATGCAACACATGCACCAACCAATCACCAAATGATATGATCCACTTCATATCATCACGTGACCGTATTGGTTCATCGATCTTGACCTCACTTGCTCTTCACCGTTGCCTCGGTCCTTCGGCGCCAAGCCATCACACAACTTGCCCTTCACCCTAGCAACCGGTCCATCAAGCCAAGCCTCATCTTGATCTTCTCCACCTTGGTCACATGACTCCATGTCATGTCTCATATGCAATGAGCTCCTTCATGACACCATCACATGTGGACTAATCTCCTGTGTATCTCACATAACCACATATTAGTCCACCTAAGTTGTCACTCAATTACCAAAACCAAACAAGGACCTTTCAATCTCCCCCTTTTTAGTAATTGATGACAACTCTGCAAAGATATGGAAATTAAGCTTTTTCAAGCTAGCACTTCACACAAAAGTGTAAATTGCTAACTTGTTTTGGATTTAATGTTACTTATCCAACTTTTAAGCTCTATGTCAAGATTTGGATAAGCACCATAAAATCCGACTTGGTAGTGATAGCTCCCCCTACATATGTGCTCAAATGGTTTGGTTTCAAGCTCACACATATGCATGAATATGAAATTTGTGGGAGGGTTAGCACTACTAAGTGATGCTAAGGTGTATAGAATAAACCTTTGTAGCTCGATACCAATTAGTAGCTTGATACCATTTGAAAATCACAAGTTTGCCATCATCCTTAGCATCATGAGTAGCTAGACATCAAAAACACTAGAAACCCCGTGAGATCAACATTATAAGCAAGGTTCTAGTTTTTGCATGATAAACATAAGTCTAGCTAACATCCTATGCATGCTAGTTATCAAATCATCATTCAAGTTCTATAACTAGCATACACCACACAAGCATGCATATTGAATTTAAGAACTTATGCAATGCAAGCAAGCACATGAATTATGCACATATCAAATGTAATCAATCAAAGTTCATGAGCTTGCTCCCCCTACTTGTGTGCTTTCTTTGTCCAAGAATTTTGATTGCTCCCTCTTTTTCCATATTCATGTCCAATATCATCTATCTCTCCCCAAGTCTATCTCTCTTGGTGCATTGACATATCTTTGTTCTAACTTCTCCCCCTTTGTCATCAATTTCCATAAAAGGTGTTCTTCTCAATTGATCCAAAGGCTTGTATTGGGGTAGATGATTGAGACTTGAATATTGCATTTTTATGGACATTACCACATATGTTGGAATGACAAACTTTATGGTTGCTCTTGAGATACCACATAGGATCTTTGACCTTGATACCAATCGGTGGGGCTCCTCCCCCTATGTCATAGCATGTGTCATTCACTTGAGATACCACTTGAAGATAAGGGTAGCATTTCTTGATTTGATCACTTAAGGTTGAGGATCACTTGTGAAACCATCGTCTTGCATGAATGATACCACGTGAAGATACCATGAGTAGAAATGTGATACCATTTGAAAGAATTTTCTTGTATGGATTCACTTTGAAGGATTTGGCAATAATATTCACTTCTTGAATATTTTCTATCTTCATGAGTACCACTTGTAAGATATCACTTGTAGATCATGATCTAGACACCACTAGTGAATACCACTTGGAAGGTCAAGTTGAGTCTAGATACCACTTGAAACAAACTAGATATCCATTTTCATTGTTGTCTTGTGCTTGTACTCTTATCATTGTCATGAGCTTCTAATGTGTCTTGAACTATTTTTCCTTGCATAAGCTTACAAGTCCGGTTTGATCCAATGACAAGCTTCTTCACACCTCATGCTAAGGGTTATCTTGCCACTGTTGTACTTGTCACTTGTTAGCAATCCAAACTAGATCAAGTACTTGGGTTCACTAGCTCATGAACAAACTCATATACATACCACTAGAACATTTAGACAATCAAGCAATAGTGGTAGGCTATGAATCTAAAATTTTCATTTGTCATGCATGATCCTAATAAGCATGTACTATATGCACTAACCGCATACTAGTAAGGGATGAAATGATCATGCACATTACAATGATACCTTTGCTATGTTGGAGTAGAGGATAGTCACATAGATTCCAATTTATTACTCCAATAGCAATGTGAAGTCCAATTTATAAGCTTGGTGAAGACCAATCATCATAGATAAATCCATTCTTCACCCACATAAAATAAAAACCACTTATGATCAAGTGCACTATCTCTTGAGTTGTGGTTGGCTTGCTTCATCTTTTTGATCAATGCTTGCATGAGAGAACTACTTAGAATACCACTTGAAATATATGACTAGCTCTCTTTTGGGTGTTGCTTGCTTTTCTTGATCAACCCTTTTGATTGCTTCAACTAAGCATCACAAGTTCCTCGGATCACCACTTCCATGTTAGCCTTCCAAGTCCCAAACTTGGTTTCACCTACACACGACGGCAAGCCCCTCACTAGGGAGAAGTGACATTTCTCCAAAGAACCACTCTTGATACTCACTTGAAATGATATAGTTTGATTGATCCAAATGATGAACTCAATCTTGATGAATAATCCTTGAATCTACATTTGAGTCCAACTCTTCCTACATGTTTAAGTTCTTTTCTTTGTACCAAATGATCTCCAATCATCACTAGAACTTAAACTTCATCTTCATTTTAAGTTTGATCTTGATCTTCAAATTGAGTACCAAATAAGTACACCAAGTACATTTCACAATACAAAAGTCTTGTACTCATTTCTCGTCATGCTTCTACATCAATCCAAAACCAAACTTAGGTACCTCAACCACTTGTAAACATGTTTTCAACTTGAGGACCTTTCAATTAAAGTGACTCTAGATTAATCCAATGATTGTCACTTTTCTGGCAGATTCTGTACCCTTCAAAGAATAATTCATATCTCACAATGTACAGATCCAAATACCATGAAATTTGATGAAGATGTGCTTCACTAAGTCATCTAGCAACTGTAACAATTTGAACTTCTTTTGACTTCTAGATTGCTACTAGATTTCAAATCTTCCACCACTGCTACATGCTGAAAACTGCTGCACTAAAGCTGACAAGATGCACTCTAAAACTGAAGCATCTCTTATCCACTTCTCACAAAATTTGTACAGCATCTTATAACATAAGTCTAGAGCATGCATACCAAAAATCATGCCAATCCAAGTAGATTTGATCATCCAAACATGGCTAAGGTCACTGCTAGCTCAGATTTTTAATTTTGGACAGATTTCAATACATTGAGCAATACTCCATCAAAAGTGAATCAAACTTGAAACTAACTTATTTGAATACTTTCATAAGATATATACCATTCAATCCACTTACTAAAGGTCATCTAATGAACTTATCCAACACAAATCAATTCAACCTTGATTACTTAAGCATTTAATCTATTCAAACATCTCATAGCAAGCAACATTGCATATTTATCCAATTCAATCAACTCATATGCACCCAAATGAAATGATCAACTAGAGATATACCTTGGTTAGCTCATGATCATCCAATAGCAAGCTTTTACTCAAATAAATTGCAAGCCATCAAATAATTCCAATAAATCATCCACAACTTGATCATGACACTTGTATGTTGTAGTACTTTGGACTTCACTCATTTTGACTTGGCATTGGGATTGGATGTGCATTGAGCTTCATAACTTGACTCAATATATGATGAACAAAATGAAACCAATTAAATCAAGCCTCCAATGCCGATGGTACCTACAAACAATCATCCACTCTTTGACGGTACCCAAACAAGTTTGGATCCTCTCAAGTTAGGAGCAACATACTTAGGTAAAGCCTTAGTATGGATAGCGGGATGTTTTGCAATTGTAATCATAGAGGTACCATTGCCATCCTTTCTAAGCACATTAGTATCAACAATTGAAACGAGCTTAGAATTTTTACCTAGGGGACATGAATGAGCCATGTGTCCTCTTTTCCGGCATAAGTAGCACATTCTCTTTGCTTGAGCCTTTTCTTCCTTGCTCATATTGTGCTTCCCATTGCCTAGCCTCTCATGAGTTGCTTGAATCTTCTTTTCAAGCTTGGTAGGACACCCCAAGGTAAAGTATCCTATATCTCCACACTTGAAGCACTTGATGTGAGCTTGTACTTTCTTCTCGATTTGATTCTTGCTCATCATCTTGGCATCTTGGATTTGTATTGGATGCCTTGCTCTACCACCCCTTCTTGTTTTCTTCTTCTTCTTCATCAAGTCATCATCATCTTCATGGTTGATTTTGACTTGATCTTGGGGCTTTGCTTTTGGCTCAACTTGAGACTTGTTGGTAGGGCAACACTTGGCAATATGTCCCACTTCATGGCATTGGTAGCACATGAGTTGGGATAGCTTCTTTGCATCTTGCTTCTTCATAATCTTGCCCTTGCTCTTGTTGTAGCCAATACCACTCTTATCACCATATCTTCTTTGATTGGTCATGAAATGCTCAATGGCGATTTTAGAGTTGTAGCACCTCTCCAACTTGTTGCTCAAATTCTTCACTTCACTTTTGAGCTCATTGTTCTCCTTCAAAAGGTTAGTCTCACAAGACATAGAAGTAGAACAAGCATCTAATTGTAAAGAACATGGCATATATAATAAATCATCACAAGAGGTGGATACATGCTTCTTTCCTACATCACAAGGGTTAGTAATATGTGATTGATCATTTGACCCAAATGATGAGCTCTCACTAGATTTGGTTTCTTCATTAGAAAGCTTCTTAGCGAGTAAAGCATGTTCTTGTGCCAAGTTATCATGTGCAACACTAAGTTCCTCATGAGCCAATTTTAGCTCCTCATGTGAACAAGTAGTAACATAAAGTAGATGCTTTTGTTGTTCACATGTGGTCTTTAGAAAAGAGTTTTCATTTTCCAATTTACTTGCTTTTTCCATTTCTCTTTTCAAGGCTCTTGAGAGTTTATATAGAAGCTCTAAATTTGGATCATCACAATCCACAACAAAACCACCAACATGTATCTTAGTGTTACCATGTGATGATGTTGAAGAGCTTGTTGAAGCATCACTCTCATAGCCATCATCTTCACCATCAAGTGTGCATGAGGTAGAATCAATGCGTGAATCACTTGTGGCATTATCATTCTACTTGTCAAGTGATCTTGTGATATGATCATCTTTGTCATCACTTGACCGTGAGGTGGAGCAATCCTCCACAACCACCTTGTTGTGGTCATGCTCAACATCCTCATGCGCCTCCTCCTTGGGCTCATCATCATTGGAGATCGCCCCATATTTCTCATTTAGAAACACCCAAATCTCATGGGCGGACTTGAGGTCCATGATCTCACAAAGTATGCTACTATCCATAGATTGATAGAAAACATTAGTAGCTTGGCTATCGAGATATAGGCATTTACTTTGCGCTTGAGTTGCATTCTTTTTATCAATTGCAAAGGAAAAGCCCACATCTACGATCCACCACAATTGAGGAGAAATAAACTTAAAATTGCATGTCATCTAATTTCTCCACCGTGCAAAGTGTGTGCCATAAAAAATGTGTGGACACTCAACATCTAGCCCATAAGCCGCCAATAGTCCTTTCTAAAACTTAAACGTGTTGACTAACCAAAACAAATGCGGAATTAAACTTATCGGTCTAGCCAAGACTACACCCCTCTATCTAAGTTCTCTAGCACCTTGCAAAGATTCTAATTAAGCAACTAAGGTGCTAAGCTTACCAAGAGCTCACCTAATCAATTCTAGAGCAAGGTCACACAAACCTATGCACTAGTACTTTGCCAAACGAGGGAGCTCCTACACAACTAGTGAAGCAAAAGCACAAAGCTTAAGCTCGCTAGCAAAGCTCAATAACAAGGCAACTAATGCCAAATTAGAGAGCGCAAAACACTTAGCTACACAAACTAAGCAATGTGACTAACAAGGTTACACAAACCGAATTAGCCACGCAAAGGGGAAGCTTCTAGCTACACAAGCAAGAAGACAACTAGCAAGCTACACAAGCAAACTAGTTACGAGAGCAACTACACAAGCACAAGTATATATGAAAGTAAATACAAGCTTGTGTTGCATGAAAACAAACCACCGAGAAGAGTAGATAATGTTGACACGGTGATTTTCTCCCGAGGTTCACTTGGTTGCCACCAAGCTACGTCCCCGTTGTGTCGACCAACACTTCTTGGTTCGGCGGCTAATCGGTCACACACCGAGCCTCTCAAAAGGCATCACAAGAACCCACCATAAAGTGTGGTAGCTCAATGACACGCTCAACTAGAGTTGCTCTTCGCGATCCCCGCGGGGTGAGCACAATCCCCCTCACAAAGCTTCTCCGGAGCCTCGCACAATCTTCTTGCGAGCTTCGACGGAGCCACAAGCCACCAAGCCGTCTAGGAGGTGGCAACCTCCAAGAGTAACAAGCACCACCGGCTTGCAACACGATCACCTAGTGCCACACGATGCAATCTCTCAAAGCAACACACTAGAATCGCTCTCTCACTCGATCCAATGAACACTATCAAGCATGAGTGAGTTAGAGGGCTCCCAAACACAACCACACAAGTCACAAAGACTATAGTGTGCTCAGCTACCGGCCACGGCCGGCCAAGGCATCTATTTATAACTCCACGGTCAAATAGAGCCGTTACCCCTTCACTGGGCAGATTTCGGGATGACCGGATGCGCCGGTCGTAACTGACCGGACGCGCTTAGCCGCGTCCGATTCTCCAACGATCACTGACCCCCAACGGTTAAACCAACGACCGGACGCGCCCCTGGCAACGACCGGACGCGCCCGTCAAACGACCGGACGTGCCGTTCAAACTGACCGGACGCGCTGGTCGCACAACGGCTAAGTCGTGAAGCACTGACCGGACGCGCTGGTCTAACTGACCGGACGTGTCGGTCGCCCAACGGCTAACTGTGAAGCAACGACCGGACGCGTTGGTCCCGAGAATGACCGGACGCGCTGGTCGCCTGAGCAGCGCTCAACGAAACAACGACCGGACGCGCTGAAGAAACATGACCGGATGTGATAGTGCCAGCGTCCGGTTACAGTCCAGTAAGCTCCCTGAACGACCGGACGCGTCCGATCATCAGTGACCGGACGCGCCTCGCGTCGGATCATCGAACTGAAAAACGCACAGACACTAAACACTGACTGGACGAGTCCGGTCATCCAGAGATCACGTCCGGTTCAGCGTCCGGTCACCTCTGTGACCTCCGTTCGCCTCCGTTTCTTTTCCGACTTCCGGCGTAGTGGAAAATAGGCATTTCAACTTCTCAAAAACGCCTGAATCCCGCGCTCGCAAGCTCGGCGGGAGGGAGAGAGGACCCCAAACCCTCTCTACCGTTCAAACTTTATCGCCTTCGTAAATGTGCCAACACCAACAAGTGTTCACCACTTTGTGCACGTGTGTTAGCATTTTCATAATCATTTTACCGAAGGAGTTAACCACTCAACTTGCCACGCCACTCGATCCTAACACGTATGCAAAGTTAGATCGCTCAAGTGGCACTAGATGACTGATATGCAAACAAGTTTGCCCCTCTTGATAGTACGGACATCTATCCTAAACCCGGTCATCAACTTCTCTACACACCTATGACCGGTGAAATGGAAATGCCCTGGGTTATACCTTTGCCTTGCGCATTCCACTCCGTCTCCTCCGATTTTGATGCAACACATGCACCAACCAATCACCAAATGATATGATCCACTTCATATCGTCACGTGACCGTATTGGTTCATCGATCTTGACCTCACTTGCTCTTCACCGTTGCCTCGGTCCTTCGGTGCCAAGCCATCACACAACTTGCCCTTCACCCTAGCAACCGGTCCATCAAGCCAAGCCTCATCTTGATCTTCTCCACCTTGGTCACATGACTCCATGTCATGTCTCATATGCAATGAGCTCCTTCATGACACCATCACATGTGGACTAATCTCCTATGTATCTCACATAACCACATATTAGTCCACCTAAGTTGTCACTCAATTACCAAAACCAAACAAGGACCTTTCAGCTAGCTGACTCATTTGCGAAAAGCATAGGCTACTATGATGAAACTAATTTAAGTACTTTGCATCATCTTTATTAGGACCTATTCAACTAGGTAAGCACCTATACTATAGCAATCACTTGATTAACCAAAACATCTAGTTAACAATCTAGATTTAGCATTTCCAATACCATCCAATAACCATCATTGTTCCATCATAAATACTACGATGCTGTAGCTCGAGTCAAGTGCTCACTATCCAGGAGCGATGGTGATTCAAATCAATTCCTAACCAGCTGGTGATTTATTCCTCACATAAACCACACTCACCGATCAAGTGAGCTATAGATCACCAATGACAAGATTCTGGTAAACGTCGCGGGATAAACTAGGGCCGTAGTACCCAGGGACCGCCCAACTACCAGGACGCACCTTGGGCTCACTCTTCGCGTCCCTGTACTATTCCCTTCGGCACCAGTATGCGCACCTGTGTAGGTGAAAGGTCTTGATGGCTAGAGGGGGGTGAATAGCCTTTTAAAATTTTCTACAAAGACAAGCTAAACAAGTTTATCAATATAACAAGTAGTGAGATGCGAGTTTTGCTTAGCCTACGGGGTGTTTGCAAGCCACCTAACCAATTCACAATTCTAGTATATTTGCACTCGACCGCACAAGTCAAACTGAGAAGGTAACTACAACTACAACTAGCAAGCTACACAAAGGAGCAACTCTAGCAAAGCTAACTAGCTAGCAAAGATAACTAAGAAGGTAATACGGAGTTGAGTTAGGAGAGTTTCACCGAGGGTGAAGTATTGAGCCAACCAATATGATCAACAATGAATACCAAGACAACCGAACACCGGGATCAATCAATCACAATATGAAAGTGATGACACGAAGATTTATCCCGAGGTTCATGTGCTTGCCGGCACGCTAGTCCTCGTTGTGTCCCTCTTCACCACGTGGTTCGGTGGCTAATCGGTCTCACACCGAGCCTCTTAAAAGGCACCACAAGAACCTACCAAATGGCAAAAGGTTGCAATGACATGAGCAATTTACTAACGTTGCCTTTGGCGCTTCACCGAGGTAGGCACAAACCCCTCACAATCACCGGAGGTGGCCAAGAACAATCATCAACTCTTGCCAACGCCGCCAAGCTGCTCCAAGCCGTCTAGGTGGCGGCAACCACCAAGAGAAACAAGAATCCCACAGTAAATCAACCACCAAGTGCCAACTAGATGCAATCTCACAATGCAAATGCACTTGGATCACTCAATGTCACTTCGAATATGCAAAGAAGCAAGAGAGATGAGTGGGAGGGGAGTTGCTTAGCTCAAACTACTCACAAGTATGTCAAATGTCCAAGAGATTGAGCCTTGAGCCGGCCAACGAGTATTTATAGATGTACCCCTTCGAATATAGCCGTTAGAAACTTGAAACAACCGAAGTCGCGCTGACCGGACGCGCTGGTCAAACTGACTGGACACGCCGATCACACAACGACTACGCTCATGAACCACTGACTAGACGCGCTCCACGCAACGACCGGACGCGTGAAGCTCGACCGGACATGCTGGTCCTGTAACGGACCAGACGCGCTGGTCAAGCCTGAGCAGCGAAGCTCGACCGGACGCGCTAAGCTCGACCGGACGCGCTGGTCCCGTAACGGACTAGACGCGCTGGTCAAGCCTGAGCAGCGCACAACGAAACAGCGACCGGACGCGCTGCAGAACTGACCGGATGCCACAGTGCCAGTGTCCGGTTGGAGTCCAGTAAGCTCCCTGATCGACCAGACGCATCTGGTCGACTGTGACCGGACACGCTGCGTGTCCGATCAACAAACTAAAACACGCGCAGACGCTGAACGCTGACCGGACGCGTCCGGTCAAACAGGGACCGCGTCTGGTCCAGTGTCCGGTCACTTTTGTGACCTCCATTCACTTCTGTTTCTTTTCTGACTTCCGGCGTAGTGGAAAAAAGTCATTTCAACTCCTCGAAAACGCCTGAATCCCGCCTCTCAAGCTCGGCGGGAGGGAGAGAGGACCCAAACCCTCTCTACCGCTCAAACTCCACCGCCTTTGCAAACGTGCTAACACCACCAAGTGATCTCGTCATGTGTGAGTGTGTTAGCATTTTCACAATCATTTTTCGAGGCGATATTAGTTCTATCTAAATGCATATGATTATGAAATGCATAGCTAGAGGCACTTAGGAGTTCAATAGCCGCATCATTCCCCTTTTTATAGTACATCTATCTATCCTATAATGTAACCACACCCACTAGGTATCTTGGTTACTAAAACACAACCCTTAAACATATACCTTTGCCTTGATCATGTAGGGTTGCGTCCAAATCCAAGTGTGGCCATCATGATCACCATGTCCATCTTGCCACTAACCTTGGAATGTACTAATCCTCATATGCTACATACAACTTAGGCATAGGATTAGTACTTAGGTATTGTCACTAATTACCAACACTAAACATAGGACTTTCAGTAGGTCCCGGCCCAAATCAGGTCACTAGCTTCGCGGTCGAAATGTACTTTATTCGGCCAGCTAAATGTGAGGCATACGTTCAACATGACAAGAGGGACGAGCAACGATCGGTCCTTAATCGACACAGACGGAAAACTAACTGCACCCTAGAACCCTATCTAGTTGCCTCCAACTTTTCTGCCCGATCTCCAATTCTCCATCGACACATGGTTAATTCTAGGATATCACACTTTTTATAGCTAAATTCTTTTGGTAACCACCTATCAATGTAGGTGACCGAAAATCACCGATCGCTACCAGTCTAAGCAAGGCTAAGCAATTATTTGATCCTGACCTAACAGGGAAATAGGTAACCGGGTGGGCAAGGATAGTAATCAATGCAACAACGGTTCCACTCAACTCCTATAACCTAATGCAATAATATATAACTCATAATAAAAAAGAATTGATTGAATAAAGTAGGGATTTTATAATGCTCTGGGGCTTGCCTCTTTCAAACGAACTAGGCTGGTGATCGACGCACTCGGGCAAGTCTTCTCCTTGCTCCTCTTCCTCGGGCACCTCCTGTGCCTGGAGTTCTTGTAGATCTGCCTCGGTCTGCTCTTCCGATACTGCTACTGGTGACTCCTCCTGCGATCCTGTATGATGCAATTGCATAAGTAAACATGCAAACGATGCATCAGATGTGGTGGAATGCTATGATTATGATGACATGATATGCAGATGAGCACATTGAAACTTATAGAAGGGATTAAAGGCGAAAGCTTTTCGAGAAGGTAGTCCACATCATCCAAGACTACTCATTAATCAAGCAAGTCATCTTTCTCATATTATAGCTAGCATATAACCCTAACATAAGTGCAACTACTCTTCACCAACACCACTAACCTAACTTTTTAAGTAACACCAGCAAGGTGGTTGGTTGCTTCAAAGATACACTAAACACTCCTTAATACTCTAATGATTCAAAAAGAAAGACATTTTATGTCTTAATTAAACTAGGGTTACACATCAACACCTGTTTCTGATGCATAGAAAAATCTACAAAAATTAATATAGCATAGTCCTACTCCAAATAGCATACCACAAAAATTTCATGAGATTTGGATAAGTGACATGGCCTACACAAAAATGTCAAGCTCTAGCATAGAAATGAGCATGAAAATACTTTGTACTATGAAATGTATCAAACAACAGATTTAGCATTTTTCCTAGGTTCTCCTCAGCACACAATCACTATATAAAAATTATCCTAAGCATGTTTTATACAACTTTTGCCCTCTAGCAAAAATAACAAAATGTAGCCCTATTTTGCACTTGAACTAGACATCCAAATTTTTCTACAGAACATGCATGGCATATTTTTTTCCTAGAAAGTAAAGTGCACAAGAAGACTATCAAATTTGGAACCATATTTTTCTGAGCTTTTTATGATTTACTATGCATTTCTCAAGAAAATAGCAATTATAAGGATTAAATAAATCTCCATAGAAAAGTACCACAAAATCATCATGCAACATTTTTAAACTATATATATACTCATGAGGATCACTACAAAATTTGTTTCACAATTTTTGGAGCTATAAATCTTGAGATATGATTTTTGAAAGCTTTTTCACAATTTCTGGAAATCATTTTCCTAATCTTTTCTGAAAAAACCGAACCGAAAATGCTACGCACACCCCGTGCGTCTTCCCCCGCTAGCACCAGAGAGGCTGACAGTGGGTTCCTCGGGCCCGCCTGTCACACACACAGGAAGGGCATAGCGGCGTTCTCGCCGACGGTGAGCTCTCCGGTGACGGAGGTCACCACTACCGTGCTCCCCGCGACGAGTCGAAGCCAAGGGTGCCTAGAACGGTGCCAGATGAGCTCGGCCCTGAGCTCGCTAGTGTGCATGGTGGGGCGGCGGCACTAGCGCATGACGGCCGGTCGGAGCAAGCCGTGGTGGCGGCTAACGAAGCGCGCACAAGCACCGGGAGGTGAAGGCGATGCTGGTGCCCGAGACAGAAGGGAGAGAAAGAGTGGAGGGAACTCCAGCCACGCTCGCCGGCCAACGGCGGCCATGGAGGGCAGCGGAGGAGGAAACGCCCAATAGGGCCTCACCTTGGCTCGAACCGAGGCGCTGGTGCGCGTCCAACACAGAGGAAAAGGTGGCGGAGAGGGTGGAGAGATGAATCAGAGGGAGGAGCTGTCGTTGAGCGGGAACGACGGCGTGGAGGTGTGTGGCGCCGGTGATGGCGTGCGGTGGCGGAGCTGCTGCTGAGTGAGGGAGGGGAGGAGTGCGCGGGCGAGGAGGTAGGCAGGGAACAAAGGAGATGGAGGCGGAGGCAGTGCGCGACCAGGTGGAGGTGAAGGCAGGCCGGAGGCGCCGCACGGCGATCTCGCCGGCGCATGGCCGCCACGCGACGTGCGCGGCCTGCTGCGGCTAGGCGGCGCGCGCGAGCGTGGCACGGGCGCTGGCGAAGGCGGGCGTGCGGGCGTGGGTGGGCCGGCTTTCTGAGCTGGGCCGGAAACGGGGCGGCGGCTCGGTAAGCACGAGAAGGCTTTTTCTTTTCTATTTTCAATTTCCAGAATTTCTAAACCAATCAAATTCAAATTTTGAAGAAGAAAAAAAGGCATTTTCAAGATTTGACCCCAAAATAAAAGTTGTTCAAAATTTAATTCTCTACAACTTTGCTTTAGGGCACATTTTGAAATTCCAAACAGATTTTGAATTAAGGTTTCAAAGTCCATTTTTTAAATAAAAACCCATTTTTCTAGAATATTTTTAGAAGCAAAATTTGGGGAAATTTTGAATACCAAAGTTGCTCCAAAAATCATGCTAAATAATTCTAGATGATTTAAAATTATTGCCAAACATGTTTTACTAACCTAGCAAGCAAAGTTAGGGCAAAAGTACAATTAACAAGGATATGCAACATGTGTGTTTCAAAATGATGTTTCAAATGTTTCAATTTCACTTTGCAGTTTCTTTACATGCGATTATGAAATGTATTTGATGCTAATGCTCATGATTTGGGATGTTAATGCATTGCCTAACACCTAGGGTGTTACATGGCCCAAACAAGTTCATGTGCAATAACTCAAATGCTTTACTAGTGCTCATCATGCTTTTCTTAGAATGGGTGTTTTTAACTTGTTTGCCGGCTTGACAAGAGCTACAAAGCTTATCTTTTTCAAATACAACATCTTTCAAGCCCTTAACCAAGTCATGCTTAACCAATCTATTCAATTATTTCATTCCAACATGACCAAGCCTTCTATGCTATAACCAACCCATACTAGACTTTGTGAACAAACATGTTGATAATTAAGCTTCACTAGCATTAAAATCAACCAAGTATAGATTCTCACATCTAAAACCTTTGGAGATCAAGTTAGAGCCATCTATACTTATGATCTCTACATCATCTACTCCAAATATGCATTTGAATCCAAGATCACACAATTGAGCCACGGATAGCAAATTAAAGTTCAAGCTCTCAAGTAGCAACACATTAGATATGTTCAAGTCATTGGATATTGCAATCTTACCAAGCCCTTTGACCTTGCCTTTGCCATTATCACCAAATGTAATACTATCATAATCATCATTGCCATTGGTATTGATTGAGTTGAACATCCTTGCATCACCGATCTTGTGTTGAGTGCACCCACTATCAAGAACCTAATGCCTTCCTCTGACTTTGTAATTGACCTACAAAAGAAGATCAATTCTTTTTAGGTACCCAAACTTGCTTGGGTCCTTGAAGGTTAGTTACTAAGCTCTTTGATATCCAAATGACTTTCTTCTTTGAGCCCATCCATGGTGCACCGATAAATTTAGCCTTCACACCATTTGTGTAACGGAACCGTCCAAATTATAAGAGCACAAGTACAAAAACAATCACCGAAATGATCAAATTCTCGCACTTGAGCCCATATAACTCCGGTAGTCCAATGAAATCACGAGGGAATTCAAACCAACCAACATACAAGCCAAGATCGTAGTGATTCAACATAACAAGTCACATGTTACAACCATTTCACAAGTAATTGAATATACATCGGAGTTCAACAAAGTTATTAGAACTTACATTGAAAAGTAGCGGAAGCAAGGTAATTTGAAACTAACATTTTTCTTATTTCAAATACATGCCAGTACCACGGTCGACTTCCAACAAAAGCATTAGAGAGAAGATAAATAAGAAGGATCATGCCCATGATCACACTCCGCCTCTACGGCAGGAGTCAACCAACTCTTGCAGTCGCCATGATACATCATAACCTGCAACAAGTGGGGAATAAAACCCTGAGTACGACAAAGTACTCAGCTAGACTTACCCGTCAGAAACCAGAAATAAGGTGACACCAAGGATCATGCAAGGCTGATATGAGGTGGGGCTAGCTTGACAACATTTTGCATAAAAGCTTAATATAGATGATTAATCATTAATGCTTAAGCATCAAGTTAATTATCATTAACCTATCATCTATATTAGAACCTGTACTAGAGCACTCACTTCATTAGGAGCAAACAATATTAACCATAGCAGGTATAAATTGAGGCAACCTTTCCATCGTGATCCAATTAACCATTAGTTCAATTTAATTGAATCTACGTTGCCGCTGCTCAAGTCAAGTGCTCACTAACCGGGAGCGACGGCGATTCGAATCGAATTCCTATCCAGCTGGAGGGGTATTTCTAACACTCACCGTGCAGACCCCTGCCAGGGTCGCACAGGCCACCGTTTCATATGATTCAGGAATCGCGGGTCCGAATAATGTCGCGACCCCAAGGGCGACACTCTGCCAGGTGATAGGGACTCTAACCCCCCCTTGGTCTCACGCCAATGTCCCCAAGCACATCCTTTCTCTCCTCCAAGAAGCAACCTACCATTCGATTCCCGGCCTGAATCACATTACTCGGCTTCGCGGTCGGAACGACTTATCCGGCCAACTAAGTGTTAGACTGCGTTCAACATGACTCAAGGACGTACAGCGAATCGGTCCTTAAACGACTCAGACGGGGATAGATCCACGCCCAAGACCTCCATGCCTTGTTGCTTCACTATCGTCATCCCGCCCGGTCTCGTTTCATTTTATTAACACATGGTTCCATTCCACGATAGCAAATATAGCCAACCGTGCCATATATGAATATCCCTATATCTCGCAGGTGACAGGAAATCACCTGACTTCTACCGCTTAAAGCAGGGCTAAGCATCTACTCGATCCTAGTCTATGTAGGATTCAAGGATTCATATATCTGGACAAGGAATGATATAATGCAGCAAGGGTTTTCAACCAACTCCTATCACTTAATGCAACAATACTTATAACATATATAGAATTAATTGCTTTAAAGATAGGAGGCTTATAATGCTCCGGGGCTTGCCTGGGATCCGACTCAAGTTAGAGTATGTCAGAAGAAATCTGCTTGGCGAGCATCTTTCAATCTACCACTTGTCCGATCCTTCGAGCTTCGGGATGGATCCACCAACTCCATCTTCGAATTTGGCTCCACCTTAGATCCTTCACGCGTTTCTGCTAGCGTACCTAAATGAGGTGCAATAATGCATATGTATGAATGCATAGAAATGCAATAAACAAAATAATCAACAATCAAGTATTTTCAACAATTCGGGACATACATGCAGTAGCTGAGTAAATCAATCATTTCGGAAGTTCTACAAATCCAAATGACTTGCAAGAAGACATTATGGAAAGCTTATGACATTGTCTACAATCCATTTACTATCACCTAAGCCTGCTTCCCAAGTTTAATAGGTCTAAAAGATGAAACTACAGAATCTGGTCTGCTCCAAACAGAGAGCAACCAAATCTGGGACCTGACTTTAAACATTTATAACTCAAAAACTACTTGACCAAATGATACCAAATTTTAACAGAAGCTAGATACATGAATTATCTACAACTTTTGTATAAACAAGTTTCCCAACAAAGCACATTATCATGAAGAACTTTGCTAAGTTTCCAGATCTGTCCAGAAACCTTTTTTGCAAGGAATAATTATTAACTTATGTTGCAAACATATACTTGGACAAAACTAACTTTACCAATATGTCACACAAGACTAATGAACACCAGAAAACATAGTGTCAATTACTAAATAAATTCTTTTAATACATTTTCTTAATTTATTTGGATAATTAGGTGGAATTATGAACACCTATCAAAAGTGCATAATAAATTCTACCAAAATTACAGAGGCCTACACATGCTCCCAAAAGTCTACTGTCCAAATTTGAAACCATTTGGACATGTATCACAACCTCTATGAAAAAGACAAATGGCTATTGCAATAAATCATGTAAAAGCAAATTAAACCTAAAACTCAATATTTTCTGTGAACCCAAGGCCATATTATGAATCAATATGATAGAGAAACATCATACTCAGGTAATGAAACAACATTTTCCATTTTATCATTTATATACTATTTATAAGCTATTTACTAAGCCATAAACAATTTAACTCAATAACTTGAGCATATAGTAAGCAATGATCATGAAATTCATACCACAGTACATCCATAGCATGACAAGCCTACCATAAAAATTTCACATCAATTGGAGCAACACAACTCAAGATATAAAAATAACAAGCAATATAAGGTAAATTCCTTATTTATCAAGGTCCAAACAAAACCCTAAGAAAATAGTGAACAAATAGTGTGTTTAATATTTTTCCTAGCCAGTACATGTCATCACAAAATTAACAAAACAAGAATCACCATTTTTGGGGTTCTAAAACTCTAGATATGGCTCTGGTCAAGTTTATAAGCATTTCTAGAGAAATTTTAAGGCTTAAATAAAGACACCAGAAAATATCTACTAACATGTAACATTTTATGACTCTATTACATAGATCTCTTCTCAAGGTTTCCAAAAAGTCCACATTTACCATTTTTGGACTTTCCTAGTATGAGATATGGATTTTAAAAGATTTAACATAAATTAAAATTCAAAACCAGAATAAACCCAACCCTAACTGAAATTGCTAGGCACACCCAACATGTACCCAAACTCAGTCACCACTTAACCCGACATGTGGGACCCTTTATTCCGCTGGGCCCGCTCGTCAGACACACATATGGAGAGATAGAGAGAAGACACCGTCTTCTTCCCCTTCCGACCGGCCGAGCAGGGGAGGGAGCCGGCCGGTCTCCGGCGAGGTGAGGCGGCGCCGGTGGCAAGTGGCTGCAGCACGGCCATCCTAGACCACGCGCGCACCCGGGCAGGGGCACAGCTTGCCCAGGAGCAGTCCACAGTTGCGTGACCGCGAGCATGCGCGGCCATGACGGCTGTTGTGGGAGGCGGTGGCGCTACCGGAGTTCCGGTGGCTGACGGTGGCATTGGCAACGAGCAGGGGAGGTGGAGCATTCCCAACACGAGGGGCGCCCAGTGGTGCTCTTTCCTTGCCTCACGGTGATCCGAGGCTAGCCGGCCACGGAGGCGGCAGTTCGCCGTGATGGCGGCTCCGGCGGCGGCCGTCTACAACGGCGGCGAGGCCAGAAGAAGGGGCGCGTCGTGGGCGGCGCGAGGAGAGGAAGGTGGTCCGGTGGTTCGATTTGACAGTAGGGTACTTGGTGGTGGCTGGCCACGGAGCTCAGTGCGTCTCGGCAATGGCGCGGCCGCGCTCCGCGCGTGTGCAGAGGGAATGGGAGCGGGGAGGCGAGGTGAGGGAGGGACTCAGGCGTGTAGGGGGTTGCTTCCCTTCTCGATGGGTAGCAGGCAGCGGCACTAGGACAGCCACGGCGCGTGGCTCACACGCGGCAGCAAGCAAGGCGCATGTCGGCCACGTCCCAGGGCGCGTGTTCACCCCTCAGGCCTTTCCCCGAATACGTGGCGGGCAGCGGTTTGGGTACTATGGAACATGATTTTAGACTGGTTACAGGCCGAATTTGGACATGGACCCAAAAGCAAAGTTGCAGCCCGCATAATGCTCTACATTTCTTATTTAGGGTGCCACGCCATTAGAGCAACAAATTAGCGTCTAATCAAACCCCAAAATGGCAATGTCAACATATTGACAAAGGTCACGGAAATTCGCTTTCGGAGGTCAAAACTCGGTCAAACTCAGTGCAACTTTTTGTATGCTACTCTCCATAATATAACCTTCAACTTTTATTTTTGGACTAACTCAAGTTACTTAACGAAATTTGGAGAACGCGGAATGCCAATGTCGACGACACCGAAATCAGGGATTAAAATGGCTAAGTGCTGAAATCAGCCCTAAAACTGACTTGTGGGCCCTGTTTGAGCATGTTACACACATTTTCATGACTTGACTCTTAAACAAAGTTTGTTCCTTATAAAATTCTCTACAACTTTGTCAAAGGGTGCACAGTCATGCAAAGCTTCTAGGTCACACTTTTGAAATGGTCAAACAAAAGGGTTCTAGGGTCCATACATGGTCAACCATTACTTAGAAGCACATTTAGGCAAAATGATCAACATGAACATTGTTCCATTAAATGTCCTAAGTGTAGTTAAGGTGTTGTAGAGTCCAAACATACACACCATGCATAGGTTGCACAAAAGTGTAGGTTTTAGTTATAATCCAAACAAGCATATAACTCATCATTTCATGTGACTTTTTGATTCCAAACTTCATGAAACTTTTCCAGGGATCAATATAGATAGGTACCAAGGTGAGGCACATGAAGATATGGCAATAACACCATCCAAACATATATCTTTGAAAAGGGACCTATATGTAAAGCAATGATACAACATCCACTTTAGGTTAGGCTCATCTCCATAGGTTGACCTTGACATTGTCATCTCCACCTAATTTGTCGTGTTTGAGCTCAAACCCACTGCCTAATTGGTGGTAAACACCTGGGGTGTTACAGCCCTCCCCCCTTAAAAGAATCGCGTCCCGAGATTCGGAATGGAAGATCTTTTAAGGAAGAGAGACACGTTATCTAGTTCCCAACATCTGCTATAGCATTCAGCTATAAAGCTTCAACATCGGCGAACAATTTGGCCACAGGCACTTTCTGTTACTTCCTCTTCATGGTAAAATTTGTCTGAAGAATTTCCTTCATTGACTTCCACGAAGCATCGTTACTTTGGAAGGAATCCAAGACAACGTAGTACTTCGTTCTCAATGTACAGAGATCAATTGGTCCATAAGCTAACCATACACAAGTATCTCTTCTTCTCTAGTGAACCTAGTATGGGCCGTATGAACTCCACACTAGACCAGAATTATCAGAAGTATACTCGTTGAAATGACTCTATGTTCACAAAGTTTGAAAAGCAGTCCTCTACCAAAATGGCTTGAGCACAACCTTCCAAAAGTGTGAGACCATAGACGACAAATATACTCTGAGGCTATAGGATACTGACTAACCAATAGACAAGGTCTATGTTGGTCGTAAATGTTCATTTATTTAGGCACCAACTAATGGAAAACTACTTAAGGTTCCATGTGTGCAGTTCTCTTTCTCTGATGACAACACTGTATTATCTGAGTCCATCGAGAGGTTAGTGAATGTGAGAGCTGACTCTGTTGGCTTTCTATTTCTGCCAACAGCTATCTAAAAGATTCTTTTATCCAAAGACAACAGTTATCTGAGTTGAATCAAATGCAACCTCTTGGGTAAAAACATTTATAAGGTACCAAAGTATGTCATCATTGGAAAATAATTCCCAAAGAAAGATGTAACGAGGCCTTAAGGACAACAAAAGTTGTACTTATTCACTTAACCGCGGGGAGTAGTCTACCACCAAGCGATTGAGTAAAAATTTTCCTTTATTACTTAGTTGCACTGTAAGTTGAGTTGACTTGCAGCATAACAACTTTGTCAGGCCAACTTTCACCTTGAGGCTTCCTTTTTAGGATCAAACAGCAGCTCCAAGATGGAAAATCTGTTGTTTGACACTTTTCAAATTGCTTTTGTTTCGCGATGGCATACATTGATTTGTAGAAACCAAGGCTGCTCGTACATTAGGGATATGAGAAAGCAAAAGCAAATGAAAGAGTGTAAACGAGTATCTGTGAGACCTCAAAGGGTCATCCAACAGCAGATCTCGACTATTAAATTACATATCAATTTGAGGATGCACACGCTTTGAACTTGCGGGTTACTTTTGCAAGGCAAAACACATACTTTATCTACTCCTTCACCTTAGCTGATAGAACATCTTGCACTATCTGTGTGATTGTCCAAGATGGAATTGACTTGATCACAATGGCTCCGGAAGATAGAGTATCACTCAAGTTGTTGGCTAGTTGATTAACTTCTTGTTGGTTATTGCTCTGTAAGACATAGCCTTCATAGCTACCAAAGAGTCGTTACCTAGCTGGAGATTAATCTTCCTATTGGTAACTAATTAGTTGTCTCTCAACACTAAAAAGTTCCAAATCTTCATTCTTGATCACAACAACTATGGTTGAAATAG
Source organism: Saccharum hybrid cultivar R570 (assembly GCA_038087645.1). NCBI lineage: Eukaryota > Viridiplantae > Streptophyta > Magnoliopsida > Poales > Poaceae > Saccharum > Saccharum hybrid cultivar. The sequence goes on from JAQSUU010000153.1 coordinate 10,872,917, forward strand.
AACAGATGGTTGCCATTGAAATTAGCAAATACGAAGTTATTCTAGAGATGGTTGATTTCGATTGTATGGTCATTATGCACCCAAGATTGCGACTTGGATAGCTCCGGTCATATGCACAATGCGACAATCAATTCTCATCCCACAGATAACTTATCCAACATTAAGTGTCGTGTGTCCTTCTTTTATTCAACAGAGATGAGATACTTTACTCACTAGATGGTGGTTGTCAATATAGGGACAACTAAGCAAAGTCACTTGTCTACCACCTATTGCAGTCTGTTAATGTTTATGTCGGTGACCGGTTCTTCAAAGGTTATCCTATTAGCAACTTCAGAAGGAAGTTTTACTACTTTTGGTTCAATATAAGGGTCTTTCAATAAGATATGGGAAAACAATCAAGGAAGAAGGTCACGTAAACATCACATCAGTGTTGTTCTGCAATGGATTACGATTAAAAACCATGATACCAGCGCGTGCCGAGCAGCACAACCTTGCGTGTGCACCCACAGGAGGCTCTCGGTTTCGTCGCGGCACCATTAGTTGCTACTCATAACACCATTACTGAACATACACCCAATGAGAAATTTCAAATGTCATAGATTGGGTTGATAAGGTAGATGCATGAATTTGCAAGCACACGATTTAGAGGCCATAGCATGGATACATTGCGTCACACTAGCTAACCTTTAGGAGAGGTAACCGAAAGGTCCAACAAGGATTCAGTTAAGGGTCTTACAACTTGGCATCAAACAACTATAGCCAAAAGGAAGAGTTGAAGAGAAACTATCTTGGCTAGTAGATCAAACAAAGGTATTCACGTGCGGTTGCAGGAAAATCATGGTATACACAATATTTAATGGTCCAGACTTGGGCTCATAAGGAAAAGAACCTAATTGGGGATGACGCTAAGAGATCGTTTCGCGTAACTCGAGTATTGCTCTAAGATAAAGCTACTCGACACTCGTATACTTACCGAAGACAATCGAAGTGACAACTATGACACTAATTAACTAACAAGCATACATACAAACATCATAGTCAAGCATTGGAGAGATCCAATCCAATTAGCTTAAGCAACCACTACTAAGCATCAGGCTCACCCACAACAAACATTCATCTAAAGCAAGAACTAACTACGAGTTTAGCCTAAGACAAACGCTAGCTAAGGTGGCTACTTAGCATGGGCACAGAACATGGACAACAACATAGTAGTTAATTGTTTCGACCATAGCTGAGGTTGTAGACATCCCATAAAGGTGATCCTAGACTTTCTAGAAAGCTTAGAAAGATGGCTACACATTAGTTATTCATACCAAAAGCTAAATCATAGGTTAGCATGGTCAAACATGCTGAAGTTTCAGATCTGTACCAATATGGACAGAAAACTGACAAGAACTTCAAAATTGCATAACTTGAGCTCTAGGGACACAACAAGGCTGAGCCTTAACTTTATGTAAAGCTTATTAAGTTGTCTATAACTTTTTTATTATCATATTAAGATGATTCTATATCTAACAAGGCCAGACAAGACAAAGAAGACATCTCTGCCCAGATTTGGACAGATTCTGTCATTCCACTTTACAAGCTCATAAGTAGAGATTTAGACCACCCCAATTGGTGCTATAGGACAATTTGGAAAGCTTAGAAAAAGTACTACACTTCTTCTATTATCTCCAAGACATGATTCCATATGCACACAGGTCAAGTAAAGCAAACATTCAGATTTGTTCTGAACATGAGCAGATTCTGACAACAAACTTCTAAAATTTATAACTCTTAAACCATAAGACCTAGGGTCATAAAATTTTTGGACAAGGTAGATAAGTAAGTTAGCTACAACTTTGGTATTCTCTATAACTACAGAAAACACCATTATGATCATAAAAGCATCACTACAACAGAAACCGCTCTAGCAGCCAACGTTTAATAAGCAAAACAAAGTTTGCCTTTGTTCTACTTAACAAGAGAGCACACAAACATACCATCCTAGTGGCTCTAAACATTGTTACCCTAGACCAACACCAATTTAATTCATTCACGAGAATCCAATTTACTTAAGTGAGGTCTAAAACATTTTCAAAAACTTGTATGACAGCATATCCACCACTTGGCTAAACTAGAGGGCATCTATAAGTTCAAGCATGTAACCACAATTATTTCTAACAAAACTAAGCACACACTTTTCTCAAGCAACATGGAACAAGGCATTTTTGTTTTACTTTACTCAAGAAAGATAGTGTAACACATTGATCACAAGTTACACACTATAGAACAAGGGTGAGAAGAGTATAGCCATGCATAATGCAACAATCATGAAGATGCATGCTTCATCCTATTCGTCCTCACAAGATTACCAACCTAAGGTGGCGATCACGTTCTATGTCGATGGCATAACACGCACTCTTTCGATATATAGCTAGTCTCCAGCTACATTCGACTTACGCATTCATGGTTAGCGTACCTGCAGAAAAGCTTCATTGCAGCCCAACAATTCCCCAAATATAGCACACAATGAAATAGGAAGATAAAATTCTAAGCACTCCCATATACATATACCCCTGTATACGTACATGTAGCACCAAAACTACCCGAATCATTCGATCACCCACAATTAAGTACCTTCATATATACATGTGTGTAACATGTAGATAATCCAGTAACCAAAACTAGCTCTCCCCTAGACCGCAGTTTGTACGGTCATGCTCTCACAACTCACACTTACCTGAGCGTAGGTGCGATGTTGCATAAAAGTAAACTAGCAACATATATGGCTATTTCATATATGAAGGCTACCTCTAATCTGACACACCGGGTAGCATAGTGTGGGAGAGTCGTCACACATACATACCTTGGCAAGGGCGTAGATGCATAAATGAAAAACCCCCAAGTTAGTACTTATATAAGCCACCTAATAATCCTTATATGGGCATAAGGAAATTGACCACTGGCATACTTAGATTTAGAATTCAGATTTCACAAACCTATATATATCTATAAGTTGATAAAACTGATTTTATAAAACAAAACTTTCGTTTTAAATACACATACGACAAGTTTAATGTTGAATCTTGCTCCGATACCAGCTGTAACGGAACCGTCCAAATTATAAGAGCACAAGTACAAAAACAATCACCGAAATGATCAAATTCTCGCACTTGAGCCCATATAACTCCGGTAGTCCAATGAAATCACGAGGGAATTCAAACCAACCAACATACAAGCCAAGATCGTAGTAATTCAACATAACAAGTCACATGTTACAACCATTTCACAAGTAATTGAATATACATCGGAGTTCAACAAAGTTATTAGAACTTACATTGAAAAGTACCGGAAGCAAGGTAATTTGAAACTAACATTTTTCTTATTTCAAATACATGCCAGTACCACGGTCGACTTCCAACAAAAGCATTAGAGAGAAGATAAATAAGAAGGATCATGCCCATGATCACACTCCGCCTCTACGGCAGGAGTCAACCAACTCTTGCAGTCGCCATGATACATCATAACCTGCAACAAGTGGGGAATAAAACCCTGAGTACGACAAAGTACTCAGCTAGACTTACCCGTCAGAAACCAGAAATAAGGTGACACCAAGGATCATGCAAGGCTGATATGAGGTGGGGCTAGCTTGACAACATTTTGCATAAAAGCTTAATATAGATGATTAATCATTAATGCTTAAGCATCAAGTTAATTATCATTAACCTATCATCTATATTAGAACCTGTACTAGAGCACTCACTTCATTAGGAGCAAACAATATTAACCATAGCAGGTATAAATTGAGGCAACCTTTCCATCGTGATCCAATTAACCATTAGTTCAATTTAATTGAATCTACGTTGCCGCTGCTCAAGTCAAGTGCTCACTAACCGGGAGCGACGGCGATTCGAATCGAATTCCTATCCAGCTGGAGGGGTATTTCTAACACTCACCGTGCAGACCCCTGCCAGGGTCGCACAGGCCACCGTTTCATATGATTCAGGAATCGCGGGTCCGAATAATGTCGCGACCCCAAGGGCGACACTCTGCCAGGTGATAGGGACTCTAACCCCCCCTTGGTCTCATGCCAATGTCCCCAAGCACATCCTTTCTCTCCTCCAAGAAGCAACCTACCATTCGATTCCCGGCCTGAATCACATTACTCGGCTTCGCGGTCGGAACGACTTATCCGGCCAACTAAGTGTTAGACTGCGTTCAACATGACTCAAGGACGTACAGTGAATCGGTCCTTAAACGACTCAGACGGGGATAGATCCACGCCCAAGACCTCCATGCCTTGTTGCTTCACTATCGTCATCCCGCCCGGTCTCGTTTCATTTTATTAACACATGGTTCCATTCCACGATAGCAAATATAGCCAACCGTGCCATATATGAATATCCCTATATCTCGCAGGTGACAGGAAATCACCTGACTTCTACCGCTTAAAGCAGGGCTAAGCATCTACTCGATCCTAGTCTATGTAGGATTCAAGGATTCATATATCTGGACAAGGAATGATATAATGCAGCAAGGGTTTTCAACCAACTCCTATCACTTAATGCAACAATACTTATAACATATATAGAATTAATTGCTTTAAAGATAGGAGGCTTATAATGCTCCGGGGCTTGCCTGGGATCCGACTCAAGTTAGAGTATGTCAGAAGAAATCTGCTTGGCGAGCATCTTCCAATCTACCACTTGTCCGATCCTTCGAGCTTCGGGATGGATCCACCAACTCCATCTTTGAATTTGGCTCCACCTTAGATCCTTCACGCGTTTCTGCTAGCGTACCTAAATGAGGTGCAATAATGCATATGTATGAATGCATAGAAATGCAATAAACAAAATAATCAACAATCAAGTATTTTCAACAATTCGGGACATACATGCAGTAGCTGAGTAAATCAATCATTTCGGAAGTTCTACAAATCCAAATGACTTGCAAGAAGACATTATGGAAAGCTTATGACATTGTCTACAATCCATTTACTATCACCTAAGCCTGCTTCCCAAGTTTAATAGGTCTAAAAGATGAAACTACAGAATCTGGTCTGCTCCAAACAGAGAGCAACCAAATCTGGGACCTGACTTTAAACATTTATAACTCAAAAACTACTTGACCAAATGATACCAAATTTTAACAGAAGCTAGATACATGAATTATCTACAACTTTTGTATAAACAAGTTTCCCAACAAAGCACATTATCATGAAGAACTTTGCTAAGTTTCCAGATCTGTCCAGAAACCTTTTTTGCAAGGAATAATTATTAACTTATGTTGCAAACATATACTTGGACAAAACTAACTTTACCAATATGTCACACAAGACTAATGAACACCAGAAAACATAGTGTCAATTACTAAATAAATTCTTTTAATACATTTTCTTAATTTATTTGGATAATTAGGTGGAATTATGAACACCTATCAAAAGTGCATAATAAATTCTACCAAAATTACAGAGGCCTACACATGCTCCCAAAAGTCTACTGTCCAAATTTGAAACCATTTGGACATGTATCACAACCTCTATGAAAAAGACAAATGGCTATTGCAATAAATCATGTAAAAGCAAATTAAACCTAAAACTCAATATTTTCTGTGAACCCAAGGCCATATTATGAATCAATATGATAGAGAAACATCATACTCAGGTAATGAAACAACATTTTCCATTTTATCATTTATATACTATTTATAAGCTATTTACTAAGCCATAAACAATTTAACTCAATAACTTGAGCATATAGTAAGCAATGATCATGAAATTCATACCACAGTACATCCATAGCATGACAAGCCTACCATAAAAATTTCACATCAATTGGAGCAACACAACTCAAGATATAAAAATAACAAGCAATATAAGGTAAATTCCTTATTTATCAAGGTCCAAACAAAACCCTAAGAAAATAGTGAACAAATAGTGTGTTTAATATTTTTCCTAGCCAGTACATGTCATCACAAAATTAACAAAACAAGAATCACCATTTTTGGGGTTCTAAAACTCTAGATATGGCTCTGGTCAAGTTTATAAGCATTTCTAGAGAAATTTTAAGGCTTAAATAAAGACACCAGAAAATATCTACTAACATGTAACATTTTATGACTCTATTACATAGATCTCTTCTCAAGGTTTCCAAAAAGTCCACATTTACCATTTTTGGACTTTCCTAGTATGAGATATGGATTTTAAAAGATTTAACATAAATTAAAATTCAAAACCAGAATAAACCCAACCCTAACTGAAATTGCTAGGCACACCCAACATGTACCCAAACTCAGTCACCACTTAACCCGACATGTGGGACCCTTTATTCCGCTGGGCCCGCTCGTCAGACACACATATGGAGAGATAGAGAGAAGACACCGTCTTCTTCCCCTTCCGACCGGCCGAGCAGGGGAGGGAGCCGGCCGGTCTCCGGCGAGGTGAGGCGGCGCCGGTGGCAAGTGGCTGCAGCACGGCCATCCTAGACCACGCGCGCACCCGGGCAGGGGCACAGCTTGCCCAGGAGCAGTCCACAGTTGCGTGACCGCGAGCATGCGCGGCCATGACGGCTGTTGTGGGAGGCGGTGGCGCTACCGGAGTTCCGGTGGCTGACGGTGGCATTGGCAACGAGCAGGGGAGGTGGAGCATTCCCAACACGAGGGGCGCCCAGTGGTGCTCTTTCCTTGCCTCACGGTGATCCGAGGCTAGCCGGCCACGGAGGCGGCAGTTCGCCGTGATGGCGGCTCCGGCGGCGGCCGTCTACAACGGCGGCGAGGCCAGAAGAAGGGGCGCGTCGTGGGCGGCGCGAGGAGAGGAAGGTGGTCCGGTGGTTCGATTTGACAGTAGGGTACTTGGTGGTGGCTGGCCACGGAGCTCAGTGCGTCTCGGCAATGGCGCGGCCGCGCTCCGCGCGTGTGCAGAGGGAATGGGAGCGGGGAGGCGAGGTGAGGGAGGGACTCAGGCGTGTAGGGGGTTGCTTCCCTTCTCGATGGGTAGCAGGCAGCGGCACTAGGACAGCCACGGCGCGTGGCTCACACGCGGCAGCAAGCAAGGCGCATGTCGGCCACGTCCCAGGGCGCGTGTTCACCCCTCAGGCCTTTCCCCGAATACGTGGCGGGCAGCGGTTTGGGTACTATGGAACATGATTTTAGACTGGTTACAGGCCGAATTTGGACATGGACCCAAAAGCAAAGTTGCAGCCCGCATAATGCTCTACATTTCTTATTTAGGGTGCCACGCCATTAGAGCAACAAATTAGCGTCTAATCAAACCCCAAAATGGCAATGTCAACATATTGACAAAGGTCACGGAAATTCGCTTTCGGAGGTCAAAACTCGGTCAAACTCAGTGCAACTTTTTGTATGCTACTCTCCATAATATAACCTTCAACTTTTATTTTTGGACTAACTCAAGTTACTTAACGAAATTTGGAGAACGCGGAATGCCAATGTCGACGACACCGAAATCAGGGATTAAAATGGCTAAGTGCTGAAATCAGCCCTAAAACTGACTTGTGGGCCCTGTTTGAGCATGTTACACACATTTTCATGACTTGACTCTTAAACAAAGTTTGTTCCTTATAAAATTCTCTACAACTTTGTCAAAGGGTGCACAGTCATGCAAAGCTTCTAGGTCACACTTTTGAAATGGTCAAACAAAAGGGTTCTAGGGTCCATACATGGTCAACCATTACTTAGAAGCACATTTAGGCAAAATGATCAACATGAACATTGTTCCATTAAATGTCCTAAGTGTAGTTAAGGTGTTGTAGAGTCCAAACATACACACCATGCATAGGTTGCACAAAAGTGTAGGTTTTAGTTATAATCCAAACAAGCATATAACTCATCATTTCATGTGACTTTTTGATTCCAAACTTCATGAAACTTTTCCAGGGATCAATATAGATAGGTACCAAGGTGAGGCACATGAAGATATGGCAATAACACCATCCAAACATATATCTTTGAAAAGGGACCTATATGTAAAGCAATGATACAACATCCACTTTAGGTTAGGCTCATCTCCATAGGTTGACCTTGACATTGTCATCTCCACCTAATTTGTCGTGTTTGAGCTCAAACCCACTGCCTAATTGGTGGTAAACACCTGGGGTGTTACAATTTGTACCCTTGGTAAGCACATAGAAAGATTCAAGCTTAATGGAGGATACATTAGCTTGTGACTTCTTGTTCATACACTTTTGCTCTACATGACCAACTTGCTTGCAACTACTGTAAAACCGACCATTTTTCTTCGCAAACTTGTCTTGTGAGGAGCAAAGACTGCCTTGTCTTTCTTGGAGGTATAGCTCAATTCCTCTTCGTAGAGAGAAGCTCTTTGGCTACCCAATCACATAAACAAGTGGTCCTCACCATCATAAGCTTTGCCTAAGTCATGAGTGAGCTCATTGACCTCCTTCTTCAAGGTCTCATTCTCAACTATAAGTGAGGCATCACAAGTGAAACCATCACTCATAGGTGAGGTGGAAGTGGATGATGAGCTACATGAAGGGTTAGTTGGAGCAACAATGATAGGCTTATAGAATGATTCATCAATTATATCACAAGTTAAGCCTTTGTCACATGTTACAACATGCTCCTTCTCATTTTGCTCATTAAGTAGAGAGGAATGAACCTTTTTAAGCTTCTTGTGAGCCTTGCCAAGCTTCTCATGGTCTTCCTTTAGACTCTTTTGAGATGCATTGAGCTCGTCAAAGGTTTGCTTAAGGGCTTTTAGTTCCTTTCGTAAGTCTTTGCATTTCCTTCTCTTAATGTCAAAATATTCTTTAGCATCTTCCAACATGTTAATTAGTTTATTTTTAGTGGGTTCATCATCATCACTTTCACTTTCATTATCATGTTCCTCATCACATCCATCATCACAAGTTTGTACCTTAGTGGCCTTAGCCATGAAGCAAGATAGAGTGTTGAAGAGAGAAGGCTTCTCATTAATGGCAATGCTTGCAAGAGCCTTCTTCTTGATGGTCTTGTCATCATCACTATCATCATCATCACTTGAGGAAGCATCACTATCCCAAGTGACCACATATGAACCACCCTTCTTCTTCTTCTTGAAGGTCATCTTGTCCTTCTTATCCTTCTCCTTCTTGCCCTTCTTTTGCTCTTCTTATCATCATCATCATCATTGTTGCTATTGTATGAGCATTGAGCAACAAGATGATCCTTGCTTCCACACTTGAAGCACCTTCTTGACTCTTCCTTATTCTTAGATGAAGACTTCTTTCTTCTAGCACAATAGCATTTCTTTATTATGAATGTAACACCCTAGGTGTTAAGCATGCATTAGCATTTGCAAATCATTAGCATAATCATCATTACGCATTCATAAGCATCACATGAAATAACGACTTGAAACAAGTTTTCGAAACATGCATGTTGCCATGTTTTGTTTCAGTAGGTTGAATATGATGTTGATGCTTGTCATGCTTGTGTGTGCTTGTTTTAGTAAATAAACAACATAGAAATGCTTAGTAAATAATTTAGAGCAAGTCTGGTATTCAAAATTTCCTCGAATTTTACTTTTAAAAATAACCTAGAAAAATGGGATTTTGATTTAAATGAACTTTAAATCTCTATTTCAAAATCTAGTTGGAATTTTAAAATACACCTCTAAGCAAAGTTGTAGAGTTTAAAATTCTAAACAACTTTTATTTTTGGACCATCTTGTAAAAATGATTTTTGGTTGCTCAAAAATGGAGTTTGGTGTGCTGTTGTTTGAAAAATAAAAAGAAAAATGGATTCCTTTTAGTTTTGGGCCATCGCCTCCATTCCTGGCCTGCCCGTGAAGCCGGCCCAGGCCCAGCTCGGCGCCTCGCCCGTGCATGCTCACGCCCGCGCCCGTGCCCCTCCCTTCTGGCCTAGCTCTGCTTTACCGGCCCAGGCCCACGCCCGCTCGCCTGCTCCCGCGCTCAGACGCATGCGTCGACGCCGTGCCCCGACTAGCGGCAACATGTGCTCACCGCGTGGCGCGCACTCACTGTCGCCGGTGTATGGGTGGCGCCTCTATGGCCCCCGTGCCCCTCCACGCTTGCCTACTCTGCATCCCCTCCTCCACTCTATTTCCTCCTCCTTTCTCCTTTCCAGTTTGGAAAAGCCGAGCGGGAGCTCACGCCGTCGCATGCCATCGCTCCACCTGCCGACATCAAGCTTCACCACCAGACCACCATTCTTCGATTGCGTCTGCCTATGGCTCTGCCTCGACCTCCGCCACCCCATGCACCCGCTATTGCCTCCATTCGCGCAGTGGTAAGGCCCAAGCGGTGTTTCCCCTCTGTCGCCGGCACCATGGCCGCCGCTTGGCCATGGCAACCAAAGCCTTCTCCACTGCCCCTTCCTCCCCATTCTCTTCCTCGTCGCACTCGCCTTGTCCGTGTGAAGCCGAAGCGTCTCTCCACGCGCCTCGCCATAGCCGGAGTCAGCCTCACGCCGACGTGCCGCCCTACCACATTCGCCATGCCCACTGTCATGCCTGATCCACTCCACCATTCCCTCCATCTTTTACCTCCACATGTGCGCGCGGGTGTGGGGAAGAAAATGGTGGCAACCTCGCGCCGGTGGCCTCACCGATGGCGAGAAACCGCCAGTCAAACCCTCCCTTGCTATGGTTAGGCCAACGGGTGGGTCCCGTTGACCCCGAGACCCACATGGCAGCGCCACTGGGTGCAGTGGACTGGGTGCACGGAGGATTTAGGGTATGGCTAGATTTTCAAATAAAGAGGAAAATGAATTCAAGATTTTTTTAGAAGATTTGAAAATTCATAACTTGAAAATATTGCTCCAAAATTGTTGAAATAAATTTTGTTAGGTTTCTTAGGAATAGATCTAATGTATAAAATTATTACATGTCAAATTCGTGATAGTCTTGTATAGGGCTTTATTTAATTCTTGTAAATGTTGTTTTCTTGGAAAATGTCTAATAAATGGAATATACATCAGAAAAATATGATTTCAATTGTTTTGATCTATTGTTGAGATGTACTTTCTATGAAAAAATATAAGTCATGCATGTTCTGTAGAAAAATATAGCTATCTATTTTTGGTGCATTTAATTGCTTTTTCTTGTAAAATTGCTAGAGCCAAAAATATGAATAAAACATGTATGTGAAATTTTTTGCACAATGTTTGTGGACTATGTAGATCATGGAAAAATACTAAATCTATTGTTTGATAGTTTTCATAGTACAAAGTATTTTCATGCTCATTTATCCACCATAGCTTGTCATTTTTGTGTAGGTTGTTTTTGTTATCCAAATACCATGAAAATTTTGTGGTAGGCTAGTTAGGGTATGAATAGGCTACTATAATTTTGCTAGATTTTTCTATGCCCTATAAATACATGTGCTGTTGTAACCATTAGTTTAAAGTGAAATAAAATAATATTCTTTATGCATGATTAGTTTAATGATGTAGCTTTGGTGTATCTTTGAAGCATCAAATAACTTGCTAATGTCACTTGGCATGTTAGTATAGTTGTGGTGATGAAGTGTAGTAGCACTTGTGTTATGGCTTTATGGTAGTTAGCGGTAGCTAACGGGGGTTAGTAATAGAAGAGGATGCAGTAGATGACATGTACTCGTGGTACATGTCCTTGGATGATGTTGACTACCTAGTAGAAAAGTTTTACCTCTATTCTATCCAATAAATCTAAGTGTGTTCATCTACATTGCATGCCACCATGATCATCACACGCCATTGCATCTGATGCACCGCTTGCATCCTCACTTATACAATTACATCATACAGGATCGCAGGAGAAAGTGCAAGTAGCAATGAAAGAGGAGCAGGCCAGAGCTGACCCATAGGAAATCCAAGCACAGGAGGTGCTAGAGGTATATGAGTAAGGAGAGGACCTACCCGAGTGCGTGGACCATCAACCTAGTTCCTTTGAGCGAGGCAAGCCCCAGAGCATTCTAAGTCTCCTACCTTATAAAAGCAATCTTTTATATATGAGTTTTATATATTATTGCATTAAGTTATAGGAGTTGAGTGAAACCGTTGATGCATTTATTGCTATCCCTACCTACTTTACTATATTCTTACCCTGTTAGGTTTAGGATCGAATAACTGCTTAGCCCTGCTTAGACCGGCAGCGATTGGTGATTTCCTATCACCTACAAATATAGGTGGTTACTGGAATACTTTAGCTTTGGTATGGATGATATCTTGGAAATAACCATGTGTTGATGGATAATTGGAGATGAGACAGAATAGTTGGAGGCAACCAAACAGGGTTGTAGGGTGTTCATAGTTTTCGTCTGTGTCGGTTAAGGACCGATCGTTGCTCGTCCCTCTTGTCATGTTGAACACATACCTCACATTTAGCTGGTCGAATAACGTACATTTCGACCGTGAAGCTAGTGGCACTATTCGGGCCGAGATAAACTCGGATTGGCAGACTAGTGCTGAAGGGGGTATGATGGGGGCACGAAGAGTGAGCCCAAGGGCAGGCTGAGTCCTGATTCCTGGCAGTCAGGAGGCCCCTAGGTATTGCGGTCTATGATTGTTATCCCGCGATGTTTATCTGAAAAGTGTCATTGGTGATCTGTAGCTCACTTGATCGATGAGTGTGGTTTATGTGAGAAATAAATCACCAGCTGGTTAGGAATCGATTCGAAACACCATCGCTCCTGGATAGTGAGCACTTGACTCGAGTTACAACATCGTAGTAATGATGATGGAACACTGATGGTTATATGGATGACGTTGGAAATACTAAATCTAGGTTAGTAACTGGATATTATTGGTTAATCAAGTGATTGCTATAGTATAGGTGGTTACCTAGATTGATAGGTTATAATAAAGATGATGTAAAGTATTTAAATGGATCATTATGTCAACTTAGCTCTTTTGCAAATGAATCAGCTAGTCCACTAAAGAAAGTCTTGCATACTCCTTGGTGTCACTTTATTTTAGTTTGAGACGGGTAAGTCTAGCTAAGTACTTTCTCGTACTCAGGGCATTGTTCCTATTATTGTTGTAGATGGTCAGATGTGCTACGGTTATTGCATCAACTGCATGTACCCTATGATGGGCGACAACTAGGACCAAGGGCATGGTCATTTCGTATGTCTTATCTGATGCTTTTGGTCAACATGACTATCTCCTGGCACTGTATCTAAACTAAATATGTGTGTGTGATTTTAAAACAATTTTGCTTCTGCTACCTTATCATGAACTTGGTTTGTAATAACTTTATGTTTAAAACTCTGATGTATCTCAGTGCTGTTGCAAACTTTATGTAATATGTGACTGTGGCTGCTAAACTTGTACGATCTTGGTTTGTATGTTGGTTGGTTTGAAATCCTTTATGGTTTCACGGACTACCGGGTTATACGGGCTTAAGTTTGCTAAATTATTTGTTTCGGCGGGTGATTTTCTTACTTAATTTCATATAATTGGTCGGTTCTATTACAATGAACTTGCCAAATCTCTTCATAAAGAGAGCCATATTTTCATCATCCATATCATCAAAACTTGAGTCATCCCACTTGATGTATCTTGCTTGGCCTTGCCCTTTGATGATGATGTGACTTTGAATGCCACACTCTTCTTTTTATCCTTCTCATCTTTCTTCTCCTTCTTTTCTTCCTTCTCATCATTATCTCTATAGGTGTCATCGGTCATCACATCTCCTAATACTTGGTTTGGTGTCATGGTGTCCAAGCCACTCCTCACTAGTAAGGTGTCCAACATGCCAAATCTTGATGGTAAGCATCTCAAGAACTTATGAGAGAAGTCCTTGTCCTTTACTTCTTCTCCATGTGCTTTGAGATCATTGACAAGCACTTGAAGCCTATGTAACATCTCTGGCATACTCTTATCTTCCTTCATCTTGAAGCTAGCAAACTTCTCCTAGAGGATATTTGCCTCGGCACCCTTCACCGCTTGTGTGCCCTCAAATGATTCATCTAACTTCTTCCAAGCCTCATGAGCCATCTCAATGTTCTTGATTTGCTCAAATGTTCTCTTATCAATAACATCATGAATGGCACTAAGAGGAATGTCATTATTTTGGAGAAGCACTTCTTCGGCGGTGGTGGGAATCTCTGGATGGGCTATCTCAATCTTGGTGTCCACCACCTTCCACACCTTTCTATTGATTGACTTGATATGAGTGGTTATCTTTGACTTCCAATATGGATAATTTGTGCCATCAAATTAGGGTGACTTCTTGGTATTGTTGATTTGAGCTATTTTGACACCAAAGGTTGTTAAACCTCAGATCACGATGACCACAGCTCCGATACCACTTGAAAGGTCATAATGGCTAGGGGGTGAATAGTCTATGAAAAATTCTACAACAATACTAAGCCAAGGTGTTAGATAAATATGAGGTGAAGCGAATATTGCCCTAGCCTACTAAAAATGCAAGCCACCTACCAATAATTCTAGTCAATTATGATCACTAGGCACTCAAGGTCAATGTCACTACTTTCTAAACTAGTTGAGGTAGCTAGAAACTAATTACAACTAAGAATCTAAGCTGCATAACTAGCTACAACTACCACAAGCTCTACACAAGAAAAGGAACAATGTAATACAAGAGAGTGGTAGAGAGGTATACCGCCGTGGCAAGTGATCCATCAAGAATATCAACGAATACCAAGGAGACAATCAAGACACAATGATTTTTCCTCCGAGGTTCACTTGCTTGCCGGCAAGCTAGTCACCATTATGGTGATTTACTCACTTGGAGGTTCACGCGCTAATAGGCATCACACGCCTAACCCGGAACGAGGTGCCGCACAACCAACATAAGATGAGGATCCACAAGCCACGCGTAATCCACTAGAGTTGCCTTTGGTGCACTGCTGGGGAAGACATAAGAACCCCTCACAATCATAATGATCAGAGCTAGAAACAATCACCTCCCTCTGCTCGACGACCTACCAATCACCGGGCCATCTAGATGTCGGCAAACACCAAGAGTAACAAGATCTCCACCAGCCCAGATCGCCTAATTAGTGCCATATGCTAGACCACTAAGCAACGCACTAGAGGCTCTCCAATCTCACTCAAGATGATGAAATCAAATGTGCAAGTGAGTGGTGGTGTGCTCAGCTCTCAAAGGGTGTATGCAGCTGTTAAAAGTGCCAAGAGAGTGGCTAAGGTCGGCCACCACCAACACCCTGAAAACCCTCCTCTCTAGAAAATTAGAGCAGTGCACCGCCCAGGGATGGCAGTGCCTACCCCCATTTTTCCTCGCCTCTAAAAAAATGGGACAGTGTCACCAGACACACATCGACGGTGCACCATTGCGTGTGGGGTGATGTACACCATCAGTGGTGGTGCGAGCTCCTACTCAGCTCTCTCTCTCGGCCAAGTCCAGGTGGGCACCACCCTAGGGGTGGTGGTGCCACCGAATAGGGTGGTGGTGCCCCTAGGGCAACCTGATGCTCTCAGCTTCCTAGCCGGTCATCGCCATAGGGGTGGCGGTGCCCCCTTGGCAGCATCCCAAGCCGAGTTTCGCCTCCTTTTCTTCACCTTTCTCACCACCTTTGCAAACATGCTAACACTCCAAGTGTTTCACCATCATGTGCAAGTGTGTTAGCATTTTCACAATCATTTTTCAAAGGTTAATCACTTCTCACCGACTGTCACTAGGCCTAAAATGTATATGCAAGTTTTCCAACACCTAATGGCACTAGATGATCGAGTTGTTCGATAAGAGCTCCCCTCTTAATAGTATGACCATCTATCCTAAATGTGATCACACTCTCTATAGTGTCTCGATCACCGAAAACAAAATGGCCCTATTTACCACCTTTGTCTTGGACCCATTTTGTTTTTCTCTTTCTTCTTTTCCAAGTCCCAGAGCTTGATCATCACATGTGTTCACACCATCACCATGATCTTCATTTCATGTGGCCATCTCCATCCATGAGTGCCACTTAGCTCCTTCACTTGGATTGGACCATCCTATCTAGTCACACACTTAGATGCAAGGATTAGTCTAAATAGGTTTCATCAATTAACCAAAACCAAACTAGGGCTTTTAGGCGGGATAAGAATTAAGACGTGTTTTGATTATGAGAATTACTGAGAGTATATCGAACAAATATCGCGCGTAGGTCTCAATAGAGGAGGATTTGGGTGGCATTGTAGAGTGCCGGCACGTGCCACTAGTTTCACGCTCCTCACATTGCGTCAGGTCGTTTTCGGCCAGTTATGGGAGGTGGCCAGCGCCAGCAGTGTGGTACTGTTGCCGATGGTTATCTACCATAATAAAGGGTTAAAATAAATATATAAAGGAATTGATAGGTTTAGGGTGTCAACTAACAAAATTTTACGAGTTTTGGTGAATCCATATTTTGCAGGGGGTTATCAGAATAATTCGGGAATTGATATCTTCTACGAGAAGGAACCCACGTCAATCGGCCTAATCTCCACATCACGAATACGCAAGAGGCTTCTAGAGGACACCAGAGGACTCCACGAGGAGGGCCACCATGAGGCGTCGCCAGGTGGGGCCGACCGGCCTCAACCCTAGGCTGACTGGCCCCTGGCCGCCACCCCTCGGCTTCTTCCTTTGCAAGCTACTTCAACCGCCTCCAAGGATGCATCCTAACTCTACGTGAAGGTTGGTTTGATCCAAGGGCCACTGTTCCATGCTCTAAGCTATATAAATGAGGCCCCAGACCCCCCTCCAAAAGGGAATTCATTCAATCAATCATCAACCAGAAAGTAGAAGACCAACCAGCAACTCTCATCTCCTTATAGCTCCATTAGATCTAGGCATAGCTAGATTAGAATTAGAAGTAGAGGAGTAAAGCAGCCTCGGGCTCTAGATCTAGTCAAGAGGAGCTTGGTAAATCTAGTTCTTCTCTCTTGTATCAACATTGTTTTTCAGATATTCATCTAGTTTATCAGTTCTTCTAGTTTATGTTCTAGTTCTTCATGTTCTAATGGTTTATGTTCTAGTTCGTAATTATTCTAGTTCATCATTGTCTAGTTCTAGTTCATTGTTCTTGATCATTATTCTTGATACATTAGATATGATCTTGTTCATAATCTATATTATATCCTTGATTATTATGAGATTAGTCTGCTTTGATTATATATTTGGCATAGATAGTTTATCATTATGTTTATACACATGTGTGCAAAGCACTCACCTTATTGAGTCATGGGTGGGTGGTCAACATTGTGTAAGTGTGGTACTTATACACTGTTTAAGTGCAAATGCACTCTATACTCTGGGCCATGTGGTAGATCGCGGGTGTGATATTCCTGTTGAGTCCTTTGTAGTCCAATCCCTGAGTGTAGAACTTAGTAGAACGCGGTCTCATTACTTAGTTGTTACTCTGTTTCTCAGATTCGTAATGGAGATGTTCCTTGTTTATGGATATGAGATAACCTAGCCAATGATTGCCTGATATAATTGCACTAATCAATGTAGATTATGACTAATAGTTAACGGATTACTTAGGAGTTATTCTCTTACTTTATATTCTAATCAATGACTTGCCATAGTAGTACTGCTCTAAGGAATATCATCTGAATGGTCTGATTATCATATATTTTATCTCTTTTTATTTGATTGATTCCTGTTTGAGAGTAAATGATAGTGATTTTGAATATTCATATCACATGTGTAGAGTTGCCTTTAATTAATATGTGCCCCTCTGTTTGTTCTCCTTTGGTTAAATATAAATAACGATACCTAGGATAAACTTGGGTGAAATGCTGCAACGGGTGTATTTATTTGTGCGCTTACAGATATATACTTTAATATCTTTATATAGTTAAGTGGCATGAGTACAATACAACCACACTCTTGGTGTCATGTTGGGGATGACAACCTAACACGAGTGATACTAAGAAGTGTCAACAGGTACCATGGTCAAGCATATGAATGGCATGCCAATTTACTGATAGTTATGCATGGGATAGAGAGTTGAGGGAGAAGCGCTGGCATTGGTGAGTCAAATAGATGGGGAACCAACAGAAAGAAGCAGAAAAGCAGGAGACAAACAAAACCAAGGGCGAGATTGCTACGCAGGATGGGCATGTGTGCCCATGACCCGAAAGTGGCGTGATCAGGCTTAAGAGTCATTTTAATTACGAAAGTTACCGAGAGTATATCGACAAAATCGTGCGGAGGTCTAGATAGAGGAGGACTTGGTTGGCTTTTCCACTTTTGACGCGGGCCATTGCGGAGTGCCAGTGTGCGCCATTGGCTCCACGCTCTCGGGTTGCACTAGGCCGTTTCTTTCAGTTCTATGTGGTTGCTAGCGCCAGTAGCGTGGTGCTGCGGTCAGGCATATGAATGGCGTGTCAGTTCACCGACAGTTACGCATGGGACAGAGAGCTGAGGGAGCAGCGTTGGCATTGGCGAGTCAAACGAATGGGAACCAGCGAAAAGAAGCAGAAAAGCAGGAGATGAACGAAATTAAGGACGAGATCGCTGCACGGGATGGGCACACGTGCCTCTGACATGGAAGTGGCGTGATTAGGATTAAGGTGTGTTTTAATAATGAAAATTACTGAGAGTATATCGAACAAATATCGTGCACAAATCTAGACAGAGAACTTGGTTGGCCTTGCCACCTTGGACGAGTGCCGGCACATGCTACTAGCTCTGGCTCCTGGATTGCACCGGGCCATTTTGGCCAATTCTAGGACGTGGCCAGAGCCAGCAGCGTAGTGCCACGGTTAGGCACATGAACGGCGTGCCAGTTCACCGACAGTTATGCATGAGACAGAGAGCTGAGGGACAAGTGTTGGCATTGGCGAGTCAAACGGATGGGGAACCAACGAAAAGAAGCGAAAAGAAGGAGACGAACCAAACTAAGGGTGAGATCGCTATGCGGGATGGGGCCCGTGTGGATGTGACCCAAAAGTGGCACGATTAGGATTAAGACGAGTTTTAATTACGAAAATTATTGAGAGTATATCAAACAAATATCGTGCATAGGTCTGGTAGAGGAGTGTGGCAGAATCGCCCAGTTTAGCATGCTTTCAGGGCGCTTGCCTTCCACTAGGCGCTAAGAGCCCTGAAAGTGAGCTACACCAGATGATTCCGTCGAGCACACCCGACGGGAGAACTCGAACGCTCCACAATTTACACCCGGGATCCAATAATGAGTACAAACTTACAATACTTAGTCCATTTCATACAACATAGAGTCTTGAAACAGTTATTACAATACCAGAGGTTCAGAGTGCAATAAACTAACAGCGGAAATTAAATAACGTCTACGCAGCGAGATGAGAATCCGTCTGTGCCCACCAGAAGAATTCTCCACACAAGGCCTACCTGCTCAAGGTGCACCTGCAACAAGGGTAAAATAACCCTGAGTACACAATGTACTCGCAAGACTTACCCGACTGGGGATTTTATTTCCCCGACTCTCAAGGATTATGGTAGGCTTTATGGCTGGTGGGTTTTCTTGTTTGCGAGAAGCAGCACTAACAGTGTGTCCTTAATTCTGAACTTTTTAGAAGCCGTATTTTATTCATTAACCAATAATCTATGTAAGCACCTATGCTATAATCAAGCAAAAGTTGAGCAATTCAGGACCATTTCTTCATCATTTCATTAGCCAATCATTACTACGATGCCAGAGCGTAGCCAAGCCGTATCGTCACGCAGAAACGGCGATTCACGAATCAATGTGCCCAGCTGGGTACCCCAAAAAACACACGCCTCGCTTGTACCCTAGGCACAAGCAAGACCAACCCGTTCCCCTCCTGTCACGGGTTTCCAGGTCCCCGTCCAAACTTGGACTCCTAGCTCCCGTACTTGAGGCCCGGCCTCAATACGGTGCTAAGACCTCCACCTATCCCCGCCTCCAATCAGTCGGTCCGGAAAGAGCCGGAGCCCATGACAAGAGAGTAACAAGTCTTCCTAGCCCCCATACGCTAGTATATGCTCGGGATAAGAAGATCTGTGACTTGACCAGGGTCCATGCAACGAATGGTCCTTAATTGACACGGACAGGGAAACAGTGCAACCCAATTATGCCCCGTGGCCGCGGGACATAACTTGCTACACCCACCAATACCCGTACCACATCCCTGCCCGGTCGCCATTTCCTTTCCACCATGTTATCCAAAATGTAATAATCATATGAGTAACTCTCTATTGTGGGCAACGACAGGTTGCTCACTCTACCGATAATCCTAAGCAAAGCAACTACGCGATCATGTACTAGTAAGACTCATGGGTATGTATATATGCAGGTGGGCATCATAAAACTCCTGTAACTTAAATGCACAACATTTAAATATAAATCAGATTTGCAAAAATAAGGGTTATGCACCGGGGCTTGCCTTGGGCAGGCGCAAAGTCAGAGGTGTCAGTCGCGGGCGGCTCCTGGAACTCCTCTGGTACAAAGATTTCCTCCTCGTACTCCTCGATGACTTCCTCGTAGTCCGGCTCCTCCATGGCCACGTACTCGACTCCCTCGTGATCTACATGCATGCAATGATAGGGCCACACTTAAAAGGATGACACGGTAACCCTAATAGCTAATGTGCTAAGCTATTATCTTTCTACTAACAAGGTTAACCTGAAGCAATCCAACTTGGCAACTAACAAGCGCACCACTTTCGGATTACCGATTTACTACAAGCACTACTAGGGAAAATTAGATACCCTAATAAACAAGCTATTTAATGGCCATAAAAATTACAGTGAGCATCTAACAATATTAAGCATCTACTGTAAAAATTTTTAGAGCTAGGGCTATCCTCGATTTGCCACGAAAATTTCCTACAAAAAGGTTGCATTAATATTCGTCGCTTTAAGCATTGATTTAATCGATCGAGCATCATTATAGCACTACAAGAAAGGAATACACTAACTGATAGAGCACGAATTTAGAAACTCAACTAAAGTGGTTTCATGATTTTTGGACCTCTACACAAGGCGCTATAATTCATCAAAGTTTGGTTCAAAACTAAATTACAAAAGAAATTCTAAAATCGCTAAAATATGAAGAGCATCCTCCCGGACGGCCCAAACCGCACGGCCCAAACCGCGCGCAACGTGCGCCCGCACACGCGACCCACGGCACGGCCCACGGCCGAGGAAGCCCGCGCGCGTCGGTAATCTTTCAGACAAGCCCCCGAACTAATTGCTAATGCCACGATCAAACTAGGCACTATTCCCCTCCTCCAGGGTTTTGCAAGGAAACCCTTCCGAAAAACTGTCTTCACCACCGGGTAGTCCCCGACGCGCCTCCGCACGCCGGCGCGATGCTGGCTGGCACTGGCCGGTTGCGCCGGCCAGAGGGGAGCTACTACAGCTAGGCTGAGGGGGAGATGCTCACCACGATGCAGACGCGAGGTTCGAGGCAGCGATTCGAAGGCCGGAGGCATGGTGGCGCGGCCTCCCCACGAAGGCGGCCAAACGGCGAGGGCGGTGAAGGCGTTCCGGAGGGTCGGAGCTCTGCGAGGACGGCCAAGGGGGTGGGTGAGCTTCAGGGGTTCACCATGGACCTAACCGCAGTGACAACAAGGTTGGAGGGTACCTGAGCCGAGCCGGCCACGTGCGACCGGGGGGGTTTCGGCGGCGCTCCGCGGCGGCGCGACCGCGTCAGTGAAAACCCAGGGTAACCGAGGGCTCGAGACCGGGCACAGGGTGAAGCGGTTGAAGAAGCGAGGCTAGAGGTGAAACCAATTAGAGCTACGGGGCGAAAAAGGGTAGGCTATTGTGGTGCACAGCCGAGCTCGCCCATGAAGGCCTGCCGCCGAACAGCTCCAAAATTGGAGCTCGGTGGGGCCGCGCTGGAGGCGAGGTGAGATCGGTCGGTGGGGCCATTAGGCGGTGAACCCCTGGGCACGCCTGAAAGGGTGGTTGCGGCCCTCCTCCCGACCGGTCTGCCCACCGTGGTCCCAACGGCCAGGCGGACAGGAGCAGGAGGAAAAGGACGGTCGGCCAGACATCGCCCTCGGCCAAGCTGGGAGTCACCGAGACGTACAAGTGGACGGTGAAACAAGATGACGTGCGTGCGCAGCCACCGCCCAAGCCGCAGCAGCACAGAGACCGGCACGGACACGATGGGTGCTGACCCCGAACGGCCAACACACCACCGCGCCCACGCAGCGAGAGGAGAGGGAAGGACGGTGGGCGGAAACCACTCACGCACGAAGTCAACGACCACAGCACCAAGACACAACAGCCTCGGCCGGCCTCCTCCCGCGGCAGCGCATGGGCCCGCGGCGCGGCCAATCGCGACGCGCAAAGCACGACGACGCGGTGACCGTGCTCAGCCGACCAACCAGACGCGAAGAAGCACACGCACGAATTTTAAAGCCTTAGCAACTCCTAAACGGTTGGGCTACAAACTGAACGACCTCCTTCAACACAAAGAGGGCACCCTAGGCTAACGACCCGAGCCAAAACACGCTGCCACCCTCGAACTAGATTTCATGGAACGGACTCGCCAACACGGCCTTGCCAAGCTGTCACACGACTAGAGAAACACTAAGTCCAGGGTTGAATTACGTTGCGAGCTCGCGTTTCAGGTTATTAGGAAGGCTAGCTAACGAACTTACTTTGCCCCCGCACAGGTTGCAGTACACTCCTCGAAAACATTACCTCACAACTCGTTAAAGCGTTATATACAAGTTGTAAATAGTTTTGTTAAATAAACTTCATTTTGAACCTTAATCGCTACAACCCGGTTAACGTGGAAACCTTCAATTTAATAATTCATAGGCTAATTCGCTTTACTTAAAAGATCCTACGAACAAGGCACAAGCTAAAACACATAAATAAAAAGCTCATGACATGTTTTAGTGCAAAGTTACACACGGTAACACCGAGGGTGTTACAGCTCTACCCCCCTAAAAGAAAATCTCGACCCGAGATTTCCCGTGCCTAGTGTGGGAAAAGAGGATAGGGAAAACTTTCAACCTAACGAGTTACCTTCAAAGCTAGACAAGAGATGGGGATAGTGCTTCAAAATATAGCTCTCTAGTTCCCATGTTTCTTCATCTTCCGAATGATGTTGCCACTGGACCTTGTAAAATTTCACCACATTGTTCCTGGTTACTCTTTCTTTTTCATCCAGGATTTTTACTGGATGTTCCTCATACGAAAGGTCCGGTTGAAGGGGAAGTCCTTCAATTTCCACTGCCTCAGTGGGAACCCGCAAACACTTTTTCAACTGAGACACATGAAAGACATCATGGACAGCTGACAAAATATCAGGGAGCTGAATGCGATAGGCCACTGGACCATGCCGGGCCAACACCTTGTAGGGCCCAACATAGCGTGGAGCTAGCTTCCCACGAACACCGAAACGATGCACACCTTTCATGGGAGACACCTTGAGATACACATAATCCCCAACTTCAAATTCCAAGGGTCTCCTTCTCTTGTCTGCATAGGTTTTCTGTCGGTTTTGCGCTGCCTTTAAATGCCTCCGGATAATTCCAACCTTCTCCCTTGCTTCCAGCACAAAATCAGGCCCGAAAAATCCACGGTCTCCCCCCTCAACCCAGTTGAGTGGGGTCCTGCATTTCTTGCCATACAAAGCCTCAAAAGGTGCCATCTGAATGCTCTCTTGATAGCTGTTATTATAAGAAAACTCGGCCAACTTCAAACATTCGTCCCACTTTTCAGGAAAAGAGATGACACAAGCTCGCAACATATCTTCAAGCACTTGATTCACCCTTTCTGTCTGACCGTCGGTCTGGGGATGATAGGCTGAACTTTTGAGAAGGCTAGTACCAAGGCATTCTTGGAGTTGTATCCAAAAACGCGACATGAAAACCGCTCCACGGTCAGA
The DNA here is from genome assembly GCA_038087645.1 of Saccharum hybrid cultivar R570. Lineage (NCBI taxonomy): Eukaryota > Viridiplantae > Streptophyta > Magnoliopsida > Poales > Poaceae > Saccharum > Saccharum hybrid cultivar. The sequence goes on from JAQSUU010000153.1 coordinate 10,896,661, forward strand.
AACAATGGTAAGCGGAACTCCATGAAGGGTCACAATGCGGTCAAAGTATAGCTTGGCATACTGCGAGGCCGTATACCTAGTACTCACTGGGAGGAAATGAGCAGTCTTAGTGAGGCGATCCACAATGACCCAAATAGAATCATGACCCTTGGCAGTGCGAGGTAATCCGGTAATAAAATCCATGGAAATATCTTCCCACTTCCATACCGGAATAGGCAACGGCTGCAGAAAACCCGGCCTCCGCAGATGGTCTGCCTTAACTCTTCCACAAACATCACACTCAGCAATATACCGGGTGATATTCTGCTTCATGTTTGACCACCAATACAACTGACGCAGATCATGGTACATTTTGTTACTCCCTGGGTGAATAGACAACTTGGATTGGTGAGCTTCATCCAGAATCTTCCTTCTAAGCTCCTCATTACCTGGAACCACTATCTAGTTCTTGTATTTCACCACACCCTACTCGTCAATGCTGAAGTGTGGACCACGCCTTTCAGCCATCAACTTTTTGATGTGGGGAATCTCCAAGTCATCATACCTTTGCTCCGCAATGATTTGCTCGAGTAATTCTGAGACTACAGCAATCTGTGCTAACACTACAGAGTGAGAGAGAGGCAAGGACTCTTCATCCGGCACATGTGACTTACGGCTCAAAGCATCAGCCACCACATTCGCTTTACCCGGATGATAATGGACCTCTAAGTTGTAATCTTTAATCAACTCAAGCCATCTCCTCTGCCTCAGATTCAACTCGGGTTGAGTAAAAATATATCTAAGGCTCTTATGATCCGTAAAAATATGGACTTTATTCCCCAACAAGTAGTGTCTCTAAATTTTTAGAGCGTGCACCACTGCAGCTAGCTCTAAATCATGGGTTGGGTAATTCACTTCGTGCCTTTTCAGTTGGCGCGAAGCATATGCTATCACACGCCCCTCTTGCATAAGCACGCACCCAAGCCCAGTCCTGGAGGCATCACAATAAACATCAAATGGCTTCTCAATATCCGGTTGAGCCATTACAGGAGCTGAGGTAAGAAACTTCTTCAAGGCCTGAAAAGCTTCTTCACAAGCCGAACACCATACAAACTTGGTATTCTTCTGAAGTAACTTGGTCATGGGTTGGGCTATTTTAGAGAAATCTGGAATAAAACGCCGATAGTATCCGGCAAGACCTAGAAACTATCGGATCTGATGCACGGAGGTAGGAGACTTCCAATTCAACACATCCTGAACCTTGCTAGGATCTACAGACACACCCTCAGGGGTCAGAACATGTCCCAAGAACTGAACTCGATCCAACCAAAACTCACACTTGCTAAACTTAGCGTACAGCTTGTGCTCTCTCAACCGGGTCAGGACGGTGCAGAGATGGCGTGCATGCTCTTCTTCACTCTTGGAATAAATCAAGATGTCATCAATGAAAACTACTACAAACTTATCCAACTCCGGCATAAAGACTGAATTCATGAGATACATGAAAAATGCAAGAGCATTTGTGAGACCGAAAGACATCACTAGGTACTCATACAACCCATACCTAGTAGAAAAAGTTGTCTTTGGTATATCTTGTGGCCGGATCTTTATCTGATGATACTCCGACCGAAGATCTATTTTAGAGAACACTTTTGCCCCAGCCAATTGATCAAACAAGGCATCAATACGAGGCAAAGGGTACTTGTTCTTAATGGTCACCGCATTGAGGGGACGGTAATCCACACACATGCGAAGAGTACCATCCTTCTTCTTCACAAAAATGGCAGGACAACCCCAAGGTGAAGAACTAGGACGGATGAACCCTTTGTTCCGCAACTCTTCTAACTGCTTCTTCATTTCAGCTAACTCCTTCGGTGCCATACGGTAGGGACGTCGGGAAATAGGAGCAGTGCCAGGCTCTAACTCAATGGTGAACTCCACCTCTCTATCCGGTGGTAACCCCGGCAAATCATCAGGAAAAACATCTGGAAACTCACAGACCACTAGAATAGAGGTGAGATCAGAAGAGACTTCCACATTTGCAGCAACTAGCGAAGTGAGTTCTGAGGGAATGAGAAGAGACATCCTATCCTCAGACCCAGGAAGCCGCAACTCAACAACCCTCCGCTTAAGGTCCAACACTACCCCGTAAACCCTCAGCCAGTTCATGCCCAGTATTGCATCAATGCCATGCCCAGGTAGCAACATGAACTGAAGGCGATAACTGTGGGTGGCTAGCACTAAACTGACAGTATCCGTCCGGGTGTTGATAAACATGTTCGCACCCGGAGTGCTGATTCTATAGGCCTTAGGGATGGCCATAATAGGTAGATTATGCCTTTCCGCATACCCCATGCTCATAAATGAATGCGATGCTCCAGAATCAAATAACACAAGTGCTGGGTGAGAGTTGATGGTGAACATACCAGCCATCACCGGTTGATCCTGCAATATTTCCTCAGCCTCTGTATAGTTCACCTGTCCTGAACGACTCACTGGGGCTTTCTTCTTGATAATCGTCCTCTTGATCAGCCGAGAGTTGGCAGATGGCTGAGCAGACTGAATAGGCCAGTTCTCGGGACACTTTCGAGCAAAGTGGCCCTCCTTGCCGCACTTGAAACAGCCCGTCGACTTGACCATCTATCCCTGACGATGTGGAAACTGCTGTCCCTGTGGCGGTTGCACCAGCTAGGAAGGTGCACGGTACTGAGTCGTCGGAGCCTGACGAGTCTGCTGAGGCTGCCGCGATGGCTGTCCACCAAGAGAATGGTAGGACATCCTCTTAACAGCCTGCATCTTCTGCGCCTGCTGGTGACCAGAGGACCCAGAAATCCCCCGCTTGCGCTTCCACTCAGCCTGAGTGTCACGCTGCAGACCCTCCATAGCAATGGCTGCATTCATCAGGGTGCCGAAAGTCTGGTAGTTCCCAGTGTACAGCTCCTTCTGTAGAATACACGAGAGGCCATGGTAAAAGCGGTCCCTCTTCTTCTCATCTGTATCAACATGGGTGCCAGCATACTGTGCCAAATGGTTGAACTTGTTGGCATATTCCATCACAGACAAGCTTCCCTGCTTCAGGTCCAAGAACTCTGAGAGCTTCCTGTTCAGAACACCCACAGGAATGAAATACTCCCGGAAGGCAGTGGTGAACTCCTGCCACGTCACCCGGTGGTCCACCTGCTGCATGGCGTTGAAGGTATCCCACCAAGCGCTGGCAGATCCCAACAACTGCTGTGCGGCGAAGCGCACCTTCTGCTCATCGATCACTGCGAGCAACAAGAACTTCTGCTCTAGCACACGAAGCCAGTGCTCCGCGTCCAGAGGCTCTGCAGACGGCGTGAACGTGGGCGAGTTAGTCTTCAAGAAGTCCTGATACGAACAGGGCCTCTCAAGACCGCGGGCACCGCCCCCGTTCCCGCCATTGCCACCAGGGCCCCCACGAGCGAGGCCACCGACAGCCTACGCCATCAACTCCAGGGCACGCGTCGTCTCACGACGAGAAGCCAACAACTCAGCCATCATCTCCGCCGGAGTCATCAGAGGCGGCGGTGGTGGTGGAAGAGGAGCCAAGCGTGGGGCGTCGTGACTCTCCCCGACATTCTCGCGACCATTCACCGGGTCGTGGCCCTCCGGGTCACGGCCCGCTCCAGCGCTGGTACTCCCGTGAACAGACCCAGCTGCCCCACGACCGGACCTCAGGTTCATCTGTAACAGATAAGAACCAACCATTAGGGCACTTCTCCGGATTTAGGATACGAGACTGAGACGATGATACGGCCTTCAAAAGAGTTGAAGCAATTATTTTCAATTCTTGTTCTACCCCGCTACTAGCTATGGTTATCGTGAAGGGGTTTTTAGATTAACCAGGTTTTTAACTTTGGGACGCATGCATCGCCTTACACGCTCACTCAAGCCGGAAATATAGCGGCCTTTCGCTAAACTTTGGCACATCGTACACTCACTTCCGAAACTAGCGTTTCCTTACGCAAGGTAAGTTAGTGTACGTGCAGAAGATAGTTAGGAAAATAGTGTCACTATCCTAGTAAACCATATTGCTAGGGCTTAATACTTAACTACGTCGACTTTATCGCATCCTAACTTTTTTATAAACCTTTTGTTGGTCAAATTTTTAAGCCCTTTGAAATAGGTGATTAAGCTTGTAAACCCATTATTGGCTCTGGTACCACCTGTGGCAGAATCGCCTAGTTTAGCATGCTTTCAGGGCGCTTGCCTTCCACTAGGCGCTAAGAGCCCTGAAAGTGAGCTACACCAGATGATTCCGTCGAGCACACCCGACGGGAGAACTCGAACGCTCCACAATTTACACCCGGGATCCAATAATGAGTACAAACTTACAATACTTAGTCCATTTCATACAACACAGAGTCTTGAAACAGTTATTACAATACCAGAGGTTCAGAGTGCAATAAACTAACAGCGGAAATTAAATAACGTCTACGCAGCGAGATGAGAATCCGTCTGTGCCCACCAGAAGAATTCTCCACACAAGGCCTACCTGCTCAAGGTGCACCTGCAACAAGGGTAAAATAACCCTGAGTACACAATGTACTCGCAAGACTTACCCGACTGGGGATTTTATTTCCCCGACTCTCAAGGATTATGATAGGCTTTATGGCTGGTGGGTTTTCTTGTTTGCGAGAAGCAGCACTAACAGTGTGTCCTTAATTCTGAACTTTTTAGAAGCCGTATTTTATTCATTAACCAATAATCTATGTAAGCACCTATGCTATAATCAAGCAAAAGTTGAGCAATTCAGGACCATTTCTTCATCATTTCATTAGCCAATCATTACTACGATGCCAGAGCGTAGCCAAGCCGTACCGTCACGCAGAAACGGCGATTCGCGAATCAATGTGCCCAGCTGGGTACCCCGAAAAACACACGCCTCGCTTGTACCCTAGGCACAAGCAAGACCAACCCGTTCCCCTCCTGTCACGGGTTTCCAGGTCCCCGTCCAAACTTGGACTCCTAGCTCCCGTACTTGAGGCCCGGCCTCAATACGTTGCTAAGACCTCCACCTATCCCCGCCTCCAATCAGTCGGTCCGGAAAGAGCTGGAGCCCATGACAAGAGAGTAACAAGTCTTCCTAGTCCCCATCCGCTAGTATATGCTCGGGATAAGAAGATCTGTGACTTGACCAGGGTCCATGCAACGAACGGTCCTTAATTGACACGGACAGGGAAACAGTGCAACCCAATTATGCCCCGTGGCCGCGGGACATAACTTGCTACACCCACCAATACCCGTACCACATCCCTGCCCGGTCTCCATTTCCTTTCCACCATGTTATCCAAAATGTAATAATCATATGAGTAACTCTCTATTGTGGGCAACGACAGGTTGCTCACTCTACCGATAATCCTAAGCAAAGCAACTACGCGATCCTGTACTAGTAAGACTCATGGGTATGTATATATGCAGGTGGGCATCATAAAACTCCTGTAACTTAAATGCACAACATTTAAATATAAATCAGATTTGCAAAAATAAGGGTTATGCACCGGGGCTTGCCTTGGGCAGGCGCAAAGTCAGAGGTGTCAGTCGCGGGCGGCTCCTGGAACTCCTCCGGTACAAAGATTTCCTCCTCGTACTCCTCGATGACTTCCTCGTAGTCCGACTCCTCCACGGCCACGTACTCGACTCCCTCATGATCTACATGCATGCAATGATAGGGCCACACTTAAAAGGATGACACGGTAACCCTAATAGCTAATGTGCTAAGCTATTATCTTTCTACTAACAAGGTTAACCTGAAGCAATCCAACTTGGCAACTAACAAGCGCACCACTTTCCGATTACCGATTTACTACAAGCACTACTAGGGAAAATTAGATACCCTAATAAACAAGCTATTTAATGGCCATAAAAATTACAGTGAGCATCTAACAATATTAAGCATCTACTGTAAAAATTTTTAGAGCTAGGGCTATCCTCGATTTGCCACGAAAATTTCCTACAAAAAGGTTGCATTATTATTCATCGCTTTAAGCATTGATTTAATCGATCGAGCATCATTACAGCACTACAAGAAAGGAATACACTAACTGATAGATCACGAATTTAGACTCAACTAAAGTGGTTTCATGATTTTTGGACCTCTAGACAAGGCGCTATAATTCATCAAAGTTTGGTTCAAAACTAAATTACAAAAGAAATTCTAAAATCGCTAAAATATGAAGAGCATCCTCCCGGACGGCCCAAACCGCATGGCCCAAACCGCGCGCAACGTGCGCCCGCACACGCGACCCACGGCACGGCCCACGGCCGGGGAAGCCCGCGCGCGTCGGTAATCTTTCAGACAAGCCCCCGAACTAATTGCTAATGCCACGATCAAACTAGGCACTATTCCCCTCCTCTAGGGTTTTGCAAGGAAACCCTTCCGAAAAACTGTCTTCACCACCGGGCAGTCCCCGACGCGCCTCCGCACGCCGGCGCGATGCTGGCTGGCACTGGCCGGTTGTGCCGGCCAGAGGGGAGCTACTACAGCTAGGCTGAGGGGGAGATGCTCACCACGATGCAAACGCGAGGTTCGAGGCAGCGATTCGGAGGCCGAAGGCGTGGTGGCGCGGCCTCCCCACGAAGGCGGCCAAACGGCGAGGGCGGTGAAGGCGTTCCGGAGGGTCGGAGCTCTGCGAGGACGGCCAAGGGGGTGGGTGAGCTTCAGGGGTTCACCACGGACCTAACCGCAGTGACAACAAGGTTGGAGGGTACCTGAGCCGAGCCGGCCACGTGCGCCCGGGGGGGTTCCGGCGGCGCTCCGCGACGGCGCGACCGCGTCAGTGAAAACCCAGGGTAACCGAGGGCTCGAGACCGGGCACAGGGTGAAGCGGTTGAAGAAGCGAGGCTAGCGGTGAAACCAATTAGAGCTACGGGGCGAAAAAGGGTAGGCTATTGTGGTGCACAGCCGAGCTCGCCCTTAAAGGCCTGCCGCCGAACAGCTCCAAAATTGGAGCTCGGTGGGGCCGCGCTGGAGGCAAGGTGAGATCGGTCGGTGGGGCCGTTAGGCGGCGAACCCCCGGGCACGCCTGAAAGGGTGGTTGTGGCCCTCCTCCCGACCGGTCTGCCCACCGTGGTCCCAACGGCCAGGCGGACAGGAGCAGGAGGAAAAGGACGGTCGGCCAGACATCGCCCTCGGCCAAGCTGGGAGTCACCGAGACGTACAAGTGGACGGTGAAACAAGATGACGTGCGTGCGCAGCCACCGCCCAAGCCGCAGCAGCACAGAGACCGGCACGGACACGACGGGTGCTGACCCCGAACGGCCAACACACCACCGCGCCCACGCAGCGAGAGGAGAGGGAAGGACGGTGGGCGGAAACCACTCACGCACGAAGTCAACGACCACAGCGCCAAGACACAACAGCCTCGGCCGGCCTCCTCCCGCGGCAGCGCACGGGCCCGCGGCGCGGCCAATCGCGACGCGCAAAGCACGACGACGCGGTGACCGTGCTCAGCCGACCAACCAGACGCGAAGAAGCACACGCACGAATTTTAAAGCCTTAGCAACTCCTAAACGGTTGGGCTACAAACTGAACGACCTCCTTCAACACAAAGAGGGCACCCTAGGCTAACGACCCGAGCCAAAACACGCTGCCACCCTCGAACTAGATTTCATGGAACGGACTCGCCAACACGGCCTTGCCAAGCTGTCACACGACTAGAGAAACACTAAGTCCAGGGTTGAATTACGTTGCGAGCTCGCGTTTCAGGTTATTAGGAAGGCTAGCTAACGAACTTACTTCGCCCCCGCACAGGTTGCAGTACACTCCTCGAAAACATTACCTCACAACTCGTTAAAGTGTTATATACAAGTTGTAAACAGTTTTGTTAAATAAACTTCGTTTTGAACCTTAATCGCTACAACCCGGTTAACGCGGAAACCTTCAATTTAATAATTCATAGGCTAATTCGCTTTACTAAAAAGATCCTACGAACAAGGCGCAAGCTAAAACACATAAATAAAAAGCTCATGACATGTTTTAGTGCAAAGTTACACACGGTAACACCGAGGGTGTTACATGGAGGACTTGGTTGGCATTGCTCTTTAGATGCGGTCCATTGGGAGTGCCGACACGTGCCATTGGCTCCGGCTCTCAGGTTGTGCTAAGGCCGTTTTGTCCAATTCTAGGAGTTGGCCACAGCCAGCAGCGTGGTGCTACGGTCAGGCATATGAACGGTATGCCAGTTTGCCGATAGTTACGTATGAGACTAAGAGCTGGGGGATGAGCGCTGGCATTGGCGAGTCAAACAGATGGTGAACCAACAGAAAGAAGCGGAAAAGTGGGAGACAACCAAACTATGGGCGAGATCGCCGCACAGGATGGGGTTGCGTGCCTATGACCCGAAAGTGGCGCGATTAGGATAAAGACGCATTTTAATTATGAAAATTATCGAGAGTATCGAACAAATATCATTCGCAGTTGTGGACAAAGGAGGACTTGGTTGGCTTCTGTTGCTTTGGATGTGTGTCGTTGCAGAGTGCCGACGTGCGCTATTGGCTCCACGTTCTCGGGTTGCGCTGCGCCATTTCAGCTAGTTCTGGGAGGTGGCCAACACCAACAGCGCGGTGCCACGGTTAGGCATATGAACAGCGTACCAGTTCGGTGACTGTTACACATGTGACAGAGAGCTCAGGGAGCATCGTTGGCATTACCGAGTCAAACGGACGGGGAACCAACAGAGACAAGCGGAAAAGCATGAGACAAATGAAACTGAGGGCAAGATCACCGCACGGGATTTGGCCCGCGTGCTTGTGACCCGAAAGTGGTGCGATTAGGATCAAGGTGTGTTTTAATTAGAAAATTACCGAGAGTACATCGAACAAATATCGTGTGCAGGTCTAGACAAAGGAGGACTTGGCTGGTTTTGCCGCTTTGGACGCAGGCTGTTTTCGAGTGGCGGCGTGCGCCATTAGCTCCGCGCTCTCAGGGTGCGTCGGGCCATTTTGGCTAGTTCTGGGAGGTGGCTAGTGCCAAGAGTGCAGTGCCACAGTCAGGCATATGAATCAATGAATGGTGTGCCAATTTGCCAACGGTTACACATGGGATGGAGAGCTGAGGGATCAGCGTTGGCATTGTTCCCTTAGATCACTTCAGAGACCTGCAGGTTGATGGGGGAGTAGGTGCTTCTAATTTCCTAATCTTGCCAACTGCGACACTCTATGCCCGCATGTCATGGTACCTTTTATATATGAATTATTTACCTGAACTTGATGTCTTTCAAGCTCTAAAAAGTGTTTTGTCCTGCCAAGTCTATCAATCCATGCTACATAGCATCCTGCATACTCTTTCATTTGTGGGTAGGATGTCGAGTCAGATGCCCCTAAGTACTAGTGAATTACAGAGAAATAAACTTGCAAGCGGTCCAACTGAAATTTTATCTAGCTAGCTATGCGATCTACTACCTAAATTATGTAGATGTGTCCAATAGATAAAATCCACGTTTTGGGGCATTACAACGTGCAACAAGTGTGAGCGCAGCAAAGCGTGGCAAACCAGACCGTCGAAATGCGGTTCCCACTGGGTTGAACACCCGTCAAGAAAGGGGGCTACTAGCGCCCGGACGTCCTCAGATACCAATCCATTGGACGACCGTGGCCGCGCTCATGCGAGGGCCCGCGTCGCCCAGACGTCGCACGTGTCGCGTGACCACATACGACATACGGGACTGCTCGCGCCCCCTCCGCTTCCCACATGCATGCACGCGAGACCGTCTGAGCTCGCTTGGCGATGCCCCAGTTGTAGCAGGTGGATGCGGCAGGTGAGTCTCATTGTAACATGTGCAACACCATATCTATTTTTGCAATATCTTGATGAAACACTTGCAACGTACATCCAAAACAGCTGAAACACTTGTAACATACATCTGAAACAGTTGCAAATACCAGAAAAAACTTAAAAACATGTGTGTAGCCATTGTAAACACATGCAACATCCAGATGAAACTTACACTATACGTATGAAACATCTAAAATACTTGAAACATATGATTGCAACATCCAGATGAAACACTTACAATATACATTTGAAACTGATGAAATATTTAGAACATACACTTGAAACATATGTGTATAATACTTTACAACATCCATATGAAACACTTGCAACATACGTTTAAAACAGATAAAATATTTGGAACATACTCTTGAAACATACGTGTATAACCATTGCAACACGTGCAATATCTCGATCTACTTTTGCAACATCAATATAAAATACTTGCAACATACATCTGAAATACCTGAAACACTTGAAACATAGTTTACAACATGCGCTTTCAGTACAACATCTCCTTGTTGCTTCAACGAATGGAGACTTATCAGCGCGTGGAGGTCACAGTGTAGAGTTCGCCGGCGGTGGAACTCGCCGGCAACGCGGAGCTGGGCGGCGGCGCATAGAGGGCGCGACGGGGGTGCGTTGCCGGTGGCGCATAGAGGACGGGACGGGGGCCGCACGGGTGACGGCTGCCACATAGGGGGATGACAGTGGTGGCGCAGAGGGTGGTGTGGCCGCGGGGCAGGACGATAGCGATGACACGGAGCGCAGATGAGGTAGCAACGACAACAAGCAAAGAAGCGGAGCGCGCATTCTCAGGACAGGACGTCTGTTCGACCGGACGCCCGCGTGTGAGCTTTACCGATCAAGAAAAGCGGCTTTACTGAACCCGTGGCTACAAGCGCCACAACAATGGGTGCCGAGCTCAATCCAAGGGCAGAAACTGAGATTTTTTTCTCGATCACGTAAAAGGTTTGCACGTCTTTTGTATTAAGGTAGCAGAAACTGAGATTCAAGAATGAAGAAATGAGTTCCAAATCTTATGAGCTGACACCAAGAAACAATCTTAGTGTCTCAGACATCATCTAGTCTGGTAATATGATCCAATTGAGAAACCAAGAGAAATCAGAACATGCGAGGCAATGGTGGTGCGGCTTGCTGGTGTCGGACCGGTTGAGCTTGCCTCACCGGTGAAGAAACATAGCATCTTGCTCCCAGTGCCGTCGGAGAAGCCCCTCCCTCGCACCCGCCCCCGCGTTTCTGTTCCGTGGGCCCGCTTCTATCCCCTGCGTGCCCCTCGCTTCTCTTGTTTCTCCTACATCTACACCATTATATGTTTTGTGTTAGATATGCAGTACTTTTACTATTATTAAATCTTATGAAACCATTAAATTATGAGGAAAAATACTCTACCTCACAAGAATAATATTCTAGACCAAAAATATGCCATGGCACAAAACGGAATATGAAAAAAGACTACGCAATAGTGAAAACAAACAAGAAAAGAGAAGACAAAGGAGAAAAAAGCCACACAACAGTAGAAAAAAATTGCAGATACGAAAGGGAGAATGAAATACAAAATAAAATAATAATCAAATGTGAATAAGTGAAAAAATAAAATATAATACAGAACAATATATAAAAAGAATTAATCAAAACATATAACATCATATAGGTAATACTAGAATAACCTAAAATATATTATAGGACATCTCATGAGTACTACGTGAATACTCAAAGATAATAATGAAAGAGAAAAATTCATGTCCAATCCTTCAACTCGGTGAGAGGTGGCATCTAGACCCCTTTACTCTTAAAATGTCATTTCTGGGTGTATGAATTTAGTTTCATGTATTATTCAGGCCAAATGGGTTCAAACTCGTTATGGATATTTAGGTGCCATCTAGATGACCACATAAAACAAAAGAGAAAAGGAACAGGAAAAAATAGCAGTAGAAAGGAAAGAAAACAAAACAAAAAAAAAGAAACGTTTTCTATCGTACATGCCTACGTGAGCGGCGTTAGGGCTTTCCCAACGCTACACGATGGCGTGCTGCCCCGTCGTCCGCATCATCACCGAGTGGCCATGTCATAGGAGATGGTAGCCCTACAGGCTGTCAGAGTCTGCAGGATGCGATGGCCTGAACTGACAAAAGCTGCTCGAAACCATTCGAGAAGTGTTGCGGGGACGGAGCTGCACGGAGTCTCCATGCCCTAGGACCACGCCGGTACGCAACGCACGGAGAAGAAAACTGACGTAACTTCTGGGCCCGGTGAGGAAGCACGTCCAGCACAGCCTGCGTTGGGAGTTTTAGCTGCCCAAAACATCGTTATCTACGTGGACTGTGCCTTTATGCCTGAGGCCTTGTTCACTTCCCATGCTAACCCAAAATATTTTCTCTTCCACCTATCACATCGAATCTTTCGACGCATGCATGGAGCATTAAATATAGGTAAAAAAGATAACTAATTGCATAGTTTGTCTGTAAATGTCGGGACGAATCTTTTGAGCCTAGTTAGTCCATGATTAGACAAATTTTACCAAATAACAACGAAAGATGCTACAGTAACTTTTTAACTACTTTTCGCGAAGTGAACACACGCTGAGTAGGTTCTGAAGGATACGACTGATGCTGCCTCCATTGGCCCTGCCCTTACCCAGGACCGATGGTCGCTCCGATCTCGAAGTGGGCCGCGTTCCCCGCGCTTTCTCCTGCCGCTGGTCGGCGGAGCGCACGCTGCCGACCGGAGCGGATGAAAGGGTCTAGTTGGGCCTTTGGGGAGGTCAAATAGACCCTTTCTTTTTCCCCAAACAAAAGAATAGCAGGATGGGTCCCGTCTGGGCTCTTTTCCACCAGCCTGTGTGGTGTGATAGCTGTCCATGCGACACGGCCGACCCGCTGGGCTGTGGACTTAAAAAATACCGGAGAGACTCCGCCCGGCCCACGACGCCCTTGTAACTCGGATTGCCTGTGCTGACGCCTGATGGTGACTCAGAGTTCATCTGGAACACACTCTCGTCCACTTCTTAAAAAAAGGACAACATACTCTCGTCTGGACTGCTCATGACCCTGCTTCAGGAAGCAAGCGGAGTTCTTGAGCTCAGAAATGGTGGAAACGCGCGCACGCGCACAGAGAGTCTCCTCTCTTGAATTTATTTATCTAGTGGCGGATGGAGTGTACTATTGGTACATCCATGTAGGAGTACTGTGGTCTTGTTTAGTTATCCGACTCGGGGTGACCGATTCTGTACAGTACCACCCCCGAGCACTGTAGCACTTTTGTTTTTTTTAATAATTGTTCAAATCTTGATTAATTAGGCACAAAATATTCGTCTCGCAAAGTACAACAAAAATGTGCAATTAGTTTTGGATTTCATCTACATTTAGTACTTCATATATGTACCGACATTTTGATGTTATGGGGAATCTTCTTTTTGCATAGTGAAATTTGGGGATGAATTATGGAATCTAGGCCTTGTTTAGATAACCAAATTCACCCCAAATTCCACTATACAAAAAGAAGATTCCCCATCACATCAAAATACCGGCACATATATGGAATACTAAATGTACATGAAATCAAAAACTAATTGCACAATTTTATTGTACTTTGCGAGACGAATATTTTAAGCCTAATTAATCAATATTTGGACAATTATTACCAAATAAAAACAAAATTGCTACAATGTGACAGGACATTTACTATGCAAAATTTAGATCCCAAATTTGGAATCTAAACAAGGCCCTAAACAAGGCCGGAATAAAAGCAACGATGCAGGGAAAAAGCAATGGTGGAGTATATACGAATGTGACGTGAGCAGTTGGTTGACCTCATTTCTGTGGAAACTGAAAGCACAGGGGAGGGCTTTCCTACTCGCGTGGCAGAAGCACCCGGCGGCTGCGGCGCGGGCAGCGGGGCGCGACCGTTCGACGTGGTGACGGGCGGCGTCGGCATGGCCGGCCGCGTGCCGCTGTGCTGGCGGGCGGCAGCCGGGTGCGTTGCCAGCCGGCCGGCCGCGTGCACGGCGGCAATCCCCGTGGTCCCGATTCCGTCTAATCTCTTCTTGGCCTGCCAGTCAAACTGACATTTTGGCAAAAACGAATAAGGGCTGGTTTAGTTCGTGAAAATTTTGGCAAAATGCCACTGTAACAGTTTCGTTGTTATTTGACAATTAGTGTCCAATCATGATCTAATTAGGCTTAAAAGATTCATCTCATGAATTTCGTCTAAACTATATAATTAGTTTTATTTTTTATCTATATTTAATGTTTTATGCATACGTCCGAAGATTTGCGAAGGATAAACCTCAAGCCAAGCGAATGAAGCACGTTACGCTGGGCAAAGCTGCCGCTAACGGCCTGATCCACGCAGATACGGTGCGGCCAATTTGCCATGTGTATCACACGAGATCCGCCGGCCGCCGATCCCTAACATGTTTGGAGCGAGCATGGATCCAAAGCCGCGATCCACCGAATAGAATAGCCTAAATTGTCGCAGCACTCGCCGGCGAATCGTAACCCCCTAGCGACGCCATGTGGCCGGGGCACTCGCTGTCACCACCGGGTTGGGTCCGGGTCCGGCGCAAGAATAATGCATGGCCGCCTTCGCCGACGACGCGACATGTTGGCGCCGCGCGAGGCCTCTGCAACATGGCGCTCCGCCCACGGCCGCAGGACGGTTCTCCCTTCTCCGGATATAACAATTGATGCGCACACGCGCAATCAGATTGTTTTTGGGCATCTTGCGCCGACTCGACTCGATCGACAGGGTATTATTGGGATTGGCATCATCAGGTCGGCCGGCTTATCATCATTTGTGATTAGATGACCGAGGCAATAGGATAGGAGCAGTAAACCAGTACTTCAGTTTCCCTTACCAGCCAGCCATGTTGAGCACAGGAATGAATTACTGTCCCACAGGACTGCCAGTGGCTTAAGCTTTCGGGTGCACCGTGCAATGCATATACGAATATGCAAAGCTAGGACGAAGTGGGAAAATGAGTGAGCATTAAGCCCCACCAGGCCACCTTAACCACCCTCGGAGCCACCAAAATTGAACCCAACGCATACTACGTACCTTCGGCCCTACTCAAAACATGCACACACACAAACACACTGTGCAACGTACATCTCCTCTCTCGCCACCACCATCATCGTCGTCTTTCCTTGCGTTCAAAACAACGGCTAACCAATCGCAGGGCCCTAACCACAACTAAAACAAAAAACTAGCGGTGGCCAAACCATCATGCCAAGGCAAATTGTCAATCGACAGTCTAATCGCCGGAGGCCGGTCGGCAGGCTGATGGGTTTTCTAACTATCTAAGGGCCTGTTTGGTTGCAATGTGTTAAAGTTTAACTCCCATCACATCAATGTTTCCTCAAATACATGGAGTACTAAATGTAGACTAATTGCATGCATGTCGACACAGATTAGGAGTAATTTACGAGACGAATCTATTAAGCCTAATTAGTCCAAGATTGGAAACTTTTTGTCAAATAAGACGAAAGTGCTACAGTGTTTGTTAAACTTTAACTCCTCAAACCAAACACCCCCTAAGGCAACCGACCACCCCACCAATCATCCTGTCCTTCGCCCCCAATCCTACCGTCATCATCCGAGGCTCCCTCATCTCATCATTTTTGGTGCCGACCGACCCACCCATGTGCAGCCCAAATAAACCTCCACAGTCGCCTCCAATGCAACTTTCGAAACATTTCGAGATTATTGGGCGCTGTAGCACTACTATAATGGCAACATGCTTGTCCTCGTCTATTTTTTTTAAATTTTAAAAGAAAACTCTGGGGCCTACGCTAGCTCTGGACTGGACCTTTGCAGAGATTGCATGCCTCGTCGTCGTTGGACTCGCCGGTTCTGGACTTTAAACAGACGCACGCTTCTAAAGAGCCAGCCTGCCATACCAGTGCCAGGGCCAGCCTTGTGCAACTGTCTGCCTCCTCCCCTCGTCGCCCTCGTCCTATATATCCACACGAACACACACACACACACACACACACACACACACACACACACACACACACAAGCGGTTGCTGCGCATTACACACACACACGCATACACAGGAGCCAGCACGCAGCGAGCGAGCTGCACCTTGGCAACAACCATGATCAAGCTGAGGTACTCCAAGAGGCTCTTCAAGAGGAGCTCCTCGTCCAAGCAGCAGCAGCAGCAGCAGCAGGCGGCCGCTTGCGGTGGCGACAATGGGGTCGGTGGCGGCGCCGGGGAGATTGAGTGGGAGGTGAGGCCCGGAGGGATGCTGGTGCAGAAGAGGAATGGGAGGGGCGGCCAGGAAATGGTCACGGTCAGGGTGTCCACCGGCTTCTCCTGGCATGATGTGTCCATTGCAGCCACCTCCACTTTTGGTGAGTACTGCACTGCTCCGGCCAGTCTGATGGTTCTTGCTCTCTCTGTTTCTTTTTTGGTCGATTTGAGTGGCTTTGTGTTCAGTTGTTCACATATATTTGATTTCGTTTGTGGTTGCTGATAGATTAGCATAGTATGTTCTTGGAACTTGATCTGACATAGTTCCTTCTTAGAAGTTTACATCATGATTATTTAGCTTTCCCCTGAATCCTTATTATTATAGGAGAAAAAAGGTAGTAATAGGAAAGATCCAGTTATTTCTCCTCATCAGTGAGTGTATAGTTGTTTGGTAGCCGTTGAATGGAGTTAAACGGAAGCAGTGCCCTTGCTCTGAACTGTCAAGTACAGCAGCGTCACTGCATTTGACATTTCCTATGCAGAAGCAGAATGCTTCGATGGAGTATGGGCAGCTCTGCTCCCAAATTTACTCTTTTTTTAAGAAAGGGCTCCCAAATTTACTCTGATGGGTGATGACTGATGGTCACAAAAAAATCAAAGCGAAACCAGCATGGTCTCGATTCCAAAATTCTGAACTCCGAAATCCAATGTGAAATTCCCATGCTTCTGAGTCGTACTGCGATTTCCAATATATTTTTTTTTTGTACTAGGCTCCGTTCACTTCCCATGTAAACCCAAAATATTTCTTCTTCCACCCATCACATCGAATCTTTAGACGCATGCATAAAGCATTAAATGTAGATAAAAAAATAACTAATTGCATGGTTTGTCTGTAAATGTCGAGACGAATCTTTTGAACCTAGTTAGTTTATGGTTGGATAAATTTTGCCAAATAATATCGAAATGTGCTACAGTAATTTTTCACCTGCTTTTCACCAACTAATCACATCCACAACTAGAAAGGTCGGCTGAATACTAGACTTATGAACCGACATGTGCTGCATCTTCTTCCTCAGAACTACAGTATATCACAGTATCTGTACTAGCAATGCTGACGCAAAGAGACTTCAAAGTCTTACACCCTAACATGGGCGTACACACCCGCACATAACTTATTCATGGCTGCAATATATACAAATATATAAAAATGAAAAAATATTTATGGCTTCCAACCACAGTGCCAGCTCCTCCTCGTACATGTAGGCCTTGTTTAGATCCTAAATTCTTCCCCAAATTTTACTATGCAAAAAGGAGATTTCTCATCACATCAAAATGCCGGCAAATGCATGGAGTACTAAATGTAGATGAAATCAAAAACTAATTGCACAGTTTTATTGTACTTTGCGAGACAAACATTTTGAGTCTAATTAATCAATTTTTGGATAATTTTTTGCACTAAAAAATAAAAGTTGCTACAGTGTTCCGACAGGAACACTGTAGCAGCAGTGCCCGAATCAGGGCCTCCCTTTCGGGATCTAAACACGGCCGTAATGGCAGATGCAGTGACTTGCAAATATGCCAGATGCCTTTAGAATCAGGGCCTGGTTTAGATGCACCTCAAAAGTTAGAATTTTTTCACTCTCTCCATCACATCAATCTTTAGACCCATGCATGAAGTAGTAAATGTAGGTAAAAAAAATAACTAATTACACAGTTTAGTTGGAAATCACGAGATGAATCTTTTGAGCCTAGTTAGTCCACGATTGGACAATATTTATCAAATAAGACGAAAGTGGTACTATTCATCAGGTTGAAATTTTTTGCAATCTAAACGTGGCCGAGCTAAAAATTTCCCACATGTTGGAACCTTCGTCCATTTTCTTTTCTTTTCCATCGTTATTACCTAAATTATATGTGTACTGACAGTTTGAATTTCATTTAAAAGTATGCCATTTTTTTAACGCAAAAAAGTATCCCTTTTTGGTTGTGTTGTAACTTGTAATTAACAAGCTCTGTCTCTGAAAAATGCAGGTGAGCTGAAGATAATGCTATCCATGATAACAGGACTGGAGCCTCGGGAGCAGAGGCTGCTGTTCAGGGGCAAAGAGAGGGATGACACCGATCACCTCCACATGGTTGGGGTGAGGGACAAGGACAAGGTCCTCCTCCTAGAGGACCCAGCCCTCAAGGACATGAAGCTCCGGGCTCTCTCAGCCCGAGTGGTGCCGAGCTCGTGCCAACCTTTTATCCAAGTGTAACTCGGATCAGCCCGCTACCGTGCTAACTATTACCACTACCTATATTATATTAGTTATAATTAAGGTCGTACGTACTACTATTTAGTCTTGCAAAGGTACTTTTAATTTCTGGAAGGTTTTTTATATCCGGAATCCGAGGGGTTTGTTCTCTGAATCCCTCTTAGTCCACTCTTAGTGCCACTCCATGCAAGGGCTAAGGGTCCCTGAAGATGAGAGTGAGAGAGCCTTTTAATCATGTAGCTTGTTGCAAAGCGTTAGCCATGGTGGCTGTGATGTGATTTGTTGAAGCCTAGTATTGGGACTCTTTTTATGGTCCCTACTACTACTACTGTGGTCATTTCTCATTCCTACCTACATGCATGGGTCATGGATAGGCATGAGAGAAGATTGTATGTATCTTGTGTTCCTGTTCCCAATGAATGAAAATGGATGAAACCAAACGTGTGTCCTTCTCCATGATGGAATTTGCTCCCTTTTGTTGATCTTTGGGGGATGTGATTGCGATGTGTGCATGGAGAGCGAATCATGGTGATGCTTCAGGTTCAAGAAAAGGAACCTAAGATGTGCAAGATCTAAGCGATAAGGCAGCGTGGACAATACAGTGTGATCCGTTCCTTTTGTCTGTGACTATGTGCTTGAGATTTGCAGATCAAGTCCTTTGGACTGCAGCGAAGGTGAGCCCGGAGTACAGATTGGTAACTGATCTGTTCCCCCATTCGCAGACAGCAGCAACCTTCACCCGCATGCTTGTCAGCATCAATGCATAGTAGTACTAGTAGAAAAGGAGTGCTTGGCTTCAGAACGAAGGGATTAGTACAAAGCTCGCAGCAGATGGAGTTTAGGCATTCCATCCATAGTCAAATCTGTGCCACCACTGCACCAAGGATCAAGAGATAGGCTGAATTCATCGAGCTGTTCGGCTGATAATTTTTGCAGCTGATAAACCGGTTAATGTTGTTTTGTTGTGAGAGAAAAACATTAAACCACGGCTCCTAAGTCAGGGTGATAACTTCGAGCGAAGCTAGCGTTGTCGAATACATACAGTCAACGGTTCATCAGTAGCAGCGTACAGTCCAGTCGACCTGCTCCTGAGTCCTGACGCTTCAGGTTCAAGAAAAGGAGCTTTAGACCACCCGCACTAGGACCTGTAAACACTTCCGGTACCCGTCCACATCGATATATAGCGGTGAAAAGAGTTGCACCGAGAACGGTATCACATACGGCACAGCGACTCCGTGCGCCAAATCCAGAGGTAACGCGCGTGTCCGCTACTGCATGCGTGGGCTCCGCCGCCGCTGCCGTCTAGGACGCGCGTGAGAAGTGAGCAGGAGAGAGAGCACGGCCAGCGCGGGTCTCACTTGTTCCACGATAAAAAAAAGTTATAACTCATAAACTTAAAAATCAAATTAAATTTTGATTACATCATTAAATTCGTTTAAATAAATACTTCAAAACAAGATGTCACATGGATATATTTAGATAAAGTGACAAGTGGACCCCACAGTGGATAGATGATGATATAGAGGATGGATAGATGCAGATAAACTGTATACTTTGTGGTGACTAGGATGAAATATTCTTTTTAGAGGATGAATATAGAGGTACATGAGTGCAGATAGTCTTATAGGTTGTGTTTAGTTCCCAAATTTGAAGTGTCAAAATTCACTGTAGCGACACTGTATCATTTCATTTGTATTTTGTAATAATTGTCCAACCGTTGATTAATTAGGCTCAAAACGTTCGTCTCGCAAAGTACCACCAAATTGTGCAATTAGTTTTTGATTTTATCCACATTTAGTACTCCATGCATGTATCGTAAATTTGATATGACGAGGATTTTTTTTATAGTGCACTTTTCAATAGAACTCAACACAGCCATAGCGGGAAAATGTAGTCCATTCTGCTGTGCCCCGCCCTTTCTGTTACTGTGCACAGTAGATGTGCTAGGCTAGGGTCGCTGGTGGGTGAGATTTCAGATCAAGAGCTCTGGACTGCAGCTGCAGCGAGCCAAAGAGTACAAATCAGTCACCGGTTTGTTTCCCATTCGCGGACAGCGGCAACCTGCAACCGCTTGCTTTGCTTGCACTAACCTCCTTTCGTCCTTTGAATTAATTGCCCGCATCAATGCAAAGTAAGTAGAAAGGCTGTTTGTTTGGCTTCATAGGGAAGGAACTCCCAATTCGTACAAGGCCCGATGAAGATGGTAAGTCGTTCGAGCTTTTCTGGATATATGCCCCCTCCGTTCCCATTTACCCGGCGTGAAGACCTTCGTTCCAGTAGCTACCTACCTATAGATATGCATCATTTTTGGATAAGTTGGTGTTCCATTCCATCTATAAGTTTTTATTAGGCCAGACTCAGTGGGAGATTTTATACCACTGTTTCCAAAACGTGACAACATTGATAACTGTCAATAAAATAGACTTTCTCATACTACCCGCAGTGGGTACTCTAAAACGATACTTTAAAGCTTTATAGTATGAATATAGAGTAAAAACTGCTGCACTGGGTACTCTAAAACGATACTCTATCATTTCTCTCACTCTATATTTAGAGTGGTACAGTGCTTACTCTATACTCTACAGTGGCGGCCCCACCAGTTAAACAAAGGAAAAAATGTTATAACTCACAAACCAAAAATCTAAATTAAATTTCGATTGCACCATTAAATTCGTCTCAATAAATCCTTCAAAACTAGATCACACATGGATATATTTAGATAAAGTGACAAGTGGGTCCCACAGTGGATAGAGTGGATAGAGGATGATATAGAAGATTGATGGGTGCGGAAGAATTAAGTATAGAGGAGAGAATCTTGCTGATATAGAGGATGAATATAGATGTTCATGAGTGCGGATAGTCTCAGTGCACAATTCCATTTCTCAGTTTCATAGACTAGTTACAACATTTAATTCTTGTAAGGTGTTGTGATCTACTGTGTCATATGAACTATATAGCCATTTTAATTTTTTCCTAAAAACTAGCACATTAGAATATCACAATTTTACACAACATATCATATTTTATTATATATATATATATACATGCAGTTCAGGGAAACAAAATAAACAAACGCAAAAAGATAAAAAGAATCAGAAAAATGGAGAAAGACGAAGCTAGCCAACCTTATCCCAGTCTTTACTCCCCTATCTCCTCCCAAGTAAAGGGTCTCCCGTCAGGAACTCGGGGACGGCGGCGCCACATGCACCTGGACTCCAGGGACAGAAGAGATGGCCGGAGGAAAGGGGAGTAGGCGGGCGGGCCATGGAGATTTGTTGGCTGCTCTGCGGAAGGGGAAAGCAAGATTAGATTGGCGGCGGCGCAGGCGACGTGGTCTGGAGCCAGGATGCCGTTGCGTCGCGCCCTTTTCCTTCTCCGCCAGAGCCGTGCCGCGCTGAGATGTCCTCCGCCGCAGGACAAACTTGTCGTCGACTCGTCGTGCGTGCCTCCGGGAAGCTTTGCTGGTTCGCCATCTTCAAGGAGAAGCTTTGCGGTCGTGCTGCTTCGTGATGGCGGGAAGAAGCTAGCGCGACGTCACAACGTAACTGCTCCCGTGGCTAGGCGCGGCGGTGATGGGATGCCGCTGGCACCTGTGTCCATCGACGGGCTGTCGCCACTCGCCACAACTGACCGCACTCGATCGGATGGAACCAAAGAAACTTTCTCAATGCAAGTTTCATCCTTTTTCCAAGACGTGGGAAACAACGCGAGATAGTTCTATGGTCATGAAACTTCAATCATCTCTCTTTCTCGATACATGCAAAACATCAGTTTTTGCTAATATGTCACCTCATTTAATGTCCCTAAAACTTCCCTGACATTTCTGATGAGACTGACCTTATGATTAGCGCTCTCAAAAGTATTCTAATATGTCTTCTTTGGTCGCCAATTGTTTGCTGTGGAAGATACCACAGTGATAGTAGTGTGACAGAAGCAGGAACGAAGGACGGAGGACAGAGAGGTTCAAGCTTCAAGCATCGATGCTGAAGGAATGGAAAAAAATATTGGAATACACTGTTTGTGCCTCGTGGCCGCGTGGGCGGCTGGCATTTGGTTGCCGTCACGGCAGGCATGGCTGCCGGTACGAGCCGCAGCGGTGACGGCGTTGTCCAAACTGGTCCTCAGACTATCTCCAACAGCAATGACCCAAATCAGAGACCTATTTCTTGAACTGGGTCATGCACAGTAAATGGGTCGGTCACCCAAAACTTTCCCTCTCCAACAGCCAACGTGTCACGCAACACCCAAACCAGCTGCCTCCATCCGCACCCACCATTTCCTCCCCAAACCACCATGGACTTCGCCGCCGGCGGGAGCGGGAGCGGCGGCGGAGACCCCGGTAACGGCCGGACGCAGGTGGAACGCTGGGTGGAGATTGTCGAGAAGCTCCTTGCGGCGCGCGACCTCGTCGGCTGCAAGCGGTTCACGGAGCGGGCGGTGGAGGCGGACCCGCTCCTCCCCGGCACCGACGAGCTCCTCCGAATGGATTCGCTGCTGTGGAAGTGCAAGGGCGGTGTGCGCGTCGCGTGCTCCCTGGCCGGATCCCGCCACGACACGCCTGTTGCCCGCAAGCGCAGCTGCCGTGAGCCCGAGAAGCAGAAGCCCTCCTCCGGCGACCGAGCTCGCCACCCCAATCTCCGACGGCATCCTCCTCCACTACGGCGCTCCCTCCTCATCCCCGGCGTGCCTGCTCAGGCAGCAGTGGGAGCCGAGCAGCAGCATGCGGAGATCTGGGACGGCGGTGGGGGCGCGGCGCGGATCTACGGTGGCAAGGCGGTCGACCCCTAGATGCTGGCCGCGGCGAGGCGGAGCAGCCGCGCGGCCGCCGCGTTGAGCCGGCTCCAGTCGTCCCCTTCCCTCGTGGTGGGTCTGGCGCTCTGCGTGGAGACCAGAGACACAAAGAGATGAGGGAGGACGCTTATTTGCCTTCCGCATCGCCAACGACCCAAAATGGGTGCCGTGTTTGCCTACTTCGTTGGAGGCTGTTTTTTCTGTAAAAACACTATACACCACGCGTTTTGGGTATAGGTCGTGTTATGCTAACTCTGTTGGAGATAGTCTCGTTCCTGCGTACTCCGTGGTAGTCAGAAAAAAAAAAACTCTTGACATCCTGGTTTTGCGTTGTCTCACCAATCACCATAGCAATGCCATGTCAAGTTCAGTCTGCCCTCTGGCAGGAGTTTGTTGACCTGGAATGCTCAGTCTCATCGCTGATCGGTCAGCACTCAGCACTATCAGACCGGACCAGACTAGGTAGGGCCACGCCGAAGGGCGATCGAGGCGCTGGTTAGTCTATCTGAGCCTGACACGCAGCCATGATCGCTCGGCACGACGCTGCCCTCCTTTCTGACCTTTCGAGGCGTCTGTGCGGCTGTGCCCCGTTCCCTACCTTACAGTTTCTTGGCTACCGCGTGCCGTTCTCCGTTGAGAAGATCAAGGCCCTGATACTGCATGGTTGTGCCTTTGCGACTACCGACGGAACGGAATGCTGGTGATCACGCGTCTCGACATGGAACCACGCGCCGCACGCCGTGATCCGCGATCTCTCCCTCTCCGTGACCCCGTCCGCCGGCCCGAGCCATGGACGCCGCGCTGTCGTGTAACTGTGTAAGCAGGGCCCGGAAAGCCGGAAGGCCCCGGACCACGGAGGTCGGCGGCAGTTGCCTTGATATATACTAGTAGCAATGGTGCGCCCCTGCGCGCCGAGGGGAAACTATTGTAGGTTATGATTAATACTAACTTTATAGATCTTATGGCTCATATAGTAATAATTTGAATGATTAAACCACATTGATGTGCACACAGGTTGAAGCTACACAGTGCAGATAGAGTAAATATTAGCAACAAATGAGACTGGCATGAATTAGCAAAATGTTTCCAGTAAATGCTAGAATCAGTGTTCCAGCATAGTACAGACATGACACTGGCATGAATAAGGAAAAACTTTACAGTAAAATGCTAGAATCAGTGTTCCAGCATTGTACAGAACTAAAAAAAACTCTTGCTTGCTAAAATAAGTGGTGCAGCACAAGCTCTCTTCTGAGTAAAATGCAGATACTACCAACAGACTCACTATATCTCACATAAAAGATAAGTGTTGATAGCCAATTTTACCTCTATGCCTGTTCAGATTGATAAGCTGTAGACCTATGTTCTTCTGTTTCCATAAAATAAACAAATATATCTGTTGAAGCTTATCATCACTCTATAGGTGGATAAAGGTTCAGGAAACATCACAAATTAATGGAAGGACCATTACGTCCAGAAGTACAGGGTAGGAGAAAAGAAACGTCCTAGCATTAAGCATCAACATGCACTCCTGCAATAGATGAAGACCGAGTTGGTTAAATTAAATCTGGGAAGAAAAGACTCGAACAAAAACGAACATATACGATTACATATTAATGTTTTAGGGCCCCTGAGGCCATCACAGCATAATTCACAAGTGCTAACTACCCTATTACATGGGCCTTCATGCCCAGTTTTGGCTCACAGGCCCTCATCGTTGGCAGGCGGGACCACCTCGACCTCGAAAAGTTTTGCAAGGTGACCCCCGAGCTCCTCAGCGGCCTCGATCAGGTTCAGGCATGCGACTTCATTCTCCTCATCCGTCCGGTCTGGATCTGTGATGAATCCATCAGCGATGAGGTCCATGTCGTACTCAAACCTACACCGAACGACCGCCATAGCCCTCTTCACAACCTCATCCTCCAAGGTTCTGACGCAAGCGGATGCCATCCCGATCTGGATGTTGAGGGCGTCAAGCTGACCGCCGACTAAGGCGACATCCTCCTCGAGCTCCTTCACACGCGCAAGCAGCGGCGTGATGTCCTCATGAGCCTTAATTGCCTCCTCCCAAGCCCTTGCCGCATCTTCACGCGCCTTGGCCTTGGCTTCCCGGGCCTACGCCGCCTCCTCCCTAACCGCTGCATGGGCGACGCGGAGTTCGCCCACCTCGGCACTCTTTTGAGATAGCCGTTTGTTGGCTTCCTCGACCAGAGCCCGTTGATGAGCAAGCGCCGCCCACATGCCACTCTCATGACGAATGAAGAGTGACTTGCGGCGAGAACGCTCCTTGAGCTCCTGACCACAGTTAAAACCTAAAAATCAGAACTAAGGAGAAGGGAAGGATAAAACACAAGGAAAGACTAGCAAACCTAGCTTACCTCGAAAGCCTCTGACATACCCCACACCAGGGTATCCATGACCATGTGTAGGGATTGCAGGGAGTGCTTACGGAGTCCCTCGACAAACTCCTAGTGTTGCACCTCGTCCTTGTCGTCGAGGGCGAAGAAGGGCTCAGCGTTGGGGTTAGACGCGTCCCTAAACTCCAGGGTCGACCGACCCTAGCGTGGAAGCTCCTTCTCCGCCCGTACAAGCGCCAACCCTGCGTAGTCGGGCCACCTGGCTGACGCCTTGGCCAGGTCATCCCCCAACACCGTAGAAGTACCGGGCCGATCTAGGGCGTCGATCGTCTCTCCGCCTTCTGCTTCCCCTTGTCAGAAGGAGGGTTGTAGACGGTAAGGTCGATCATGGCCGAGGTCGACCCTTAGGGCAGGGCTGGCATCTCGACTATCTGCACCACCTCCTGTACGATGGACGGTGGCACGACTACCCCCATTCCGCCTCGACCGCCTGCTCTGTTGGCCAGTCCTGCTGCGGCTGCGGCTCCTCCCGCGCCGGTTGCGACTCTGGCTGCGCTGCCTCTTGCCTCGCCTCTGGCGGGGCCTCCGCCACCTCCCTTGACTTTTCCACATCCACCCGCCCCGTGTTGTGGACGGATGTTTCGGCCTCAGTGGCCTCGATGGTCACCTGGGTCGTCGCAATCAACCTAAGCTCCAACCCACCGGCTCTAGGCACCTCGAGCCTAGCATCACCCGGGACCGCCTCAGCCGGCTCTGGCCCTCGCGTGGCGTCACCAGGACCAGTGACCTCCTGGGCTCTTGCCCTCGCCTTGGCGGCCGCCTCCCTCAGCTTGAGCCGCTTCGTCGCAGCCTAGCACCTCGCGACCCAGGCAGCGTCGTCGGCCGGCGTCCGCATCATCAAGGCGGCGCCCGACCTGAGCGCCTTGATGGGAGTCAGAGACACGAGCTCCACCTTGCGCTTATGGCTGAGCAGCAAATAAATGCGTCAGAATAAAGAATGAGATCATTGATGACGGAAAGACAAGGCGAGATACTTACTCGGATAAGGGAAGCAGGGGCCTAGACCCCGGCAAGCCCGAGCCACCCGACGGCACCTGTGACGGCCCCTCCGCTGAGCCTCCTGTTGGCCGAGTGCTCCTCGGAGCCCGGGCCAATGGGGCATCGGAGGGTCTTTGCACTGCCGGGGCTATTTGGCCTCGGGTCCTTACGCCCGTCGATGGTGCCCTGGCTTCTGATGACAACATTGTTGCTCCGCCCGTCGGCTGAGTCCGGGGCGATCGGGCTCGCTAGAGCGACGCCACCGACCTCCCCTGCAGGACCCCAGGCGAGGTAGCTCCCCTCTCTGAAGGACCTGCTCGGGCCCTTCCCTCTACTGGCTCTCCTTCCCCCTTGACGGGCGCCGTGACTCTCCTCGACGCCTGGGAAGTCGACCCCCCAACAGGCCCCAGCAGGGGTCGCACGTCAGGGAGGTGCGCCAGAAAAGTCGCGGTATCATACCATGACCCGGCGTCGTCGTCACCGCTGTCTTCATCCTCCACCCAGACTGTCTCGGAGGGAGACTCCTCGATTGGGAGCCCCTCGAGGTTCTGTTGGCGGCGGTGCTTCTTCAACGCCTCATGCTCGAGGGTCTTCTGGACTTGATGCTTCTTGGCAGCGTCCTTGTCCTCCTTCTGGGTCACCAAGAGGCGTCGAGCCTCCCGAGTGGCCCGATCCTCTGGAACCGGCGGCCACGATTCCTTGACCGCTGACAGATCCTACACAGAGGCCTCGACCGACTTAGTGGGGGAAATCAGGAAGCAAAAGAACTCAATACTGTCAAAAATAACACTTACTAGAATCAGGAAGCAAAAGAACTCAATACTATCAAAAACAACACTTACCAGAGGCTCAAAGTCTTGAGTGAGGCGCATCGGGACCCTGTCGATGTCCTCCTGCTTGAAACTCCCCACCATCCACCGTGCACACCGGGCGACCTCATCAAGAGGGAGGGACTCGTGCGACATCTGACTCCCCTCCAGCGATGCCTTCGGCGTCATCTCATCGAGCCGGAGCTGGCGCTGCGTCAGCGACAACACCCTCCGATGGTGGAACGCCGTGACCACCATTCCTGCCATCAACCTGCACTGAACAAGTCTCCTCAGCGCGTCGAGGAGCGACTGTAGCTTCGGCTTGTCCTCCTCGACGACGCCGTACGTCCAGTTCTCCTCGCGTGACATTAGCACCCGGCCGGAGAACCTCAGCAGCTGGTCACCATCATTGCGCAAGTAGAACCATCGGTCGTGTCAGCCGCTGTTTGACGAAATCAGTTGCACCGAGATGTACTTATCACCTCGACCCGCTCAAACTTGGAGAGTGCAGCTCCCTACGTGCACTGCGCGCTGCACCCCTCACTCGCCCGCCTTCTTTTCGAAATGTTCCACCCTGAAGAGGTGGAGCCACAGATTCTAGTGTGGCTCCATCCCCATGTATCCCTCGCAGACCGCCATGAAAATGGTAGCCTGCGAGATGGAGTTAGGGGAGAGATGGTGCAGCTCCACCTTGTAGTAGTGGAGGAGCACTCACATGAAGTGGCTCGGCGGCACTCCGAGCCCCCTCTCATGGAAAGCCACAAAGCTTACCACGTATCCCTCTGGGGGCGCCGGCTCCCGGTGGTCGGACGATGGCACCCTCCATTCCGGCTGGGTCTGGCTCGTCCTTGGTCGCAAAAAGCCCATCGCGGACCAACTCCTCCAGCTTCCTCTCTGTCACCGAGGAATGTGCCCACGTGTCCGCGGGAAGGATCTGGCTCTTGCCCGCCATGGTTGTCAGAAAACGGCGCGCGGCGGCAGCAAACGAAGGAGCAACGGCGGTGGTGGATGGCGGCTGAAGGGCGCACGAAGAAGGCAAAGACGCAAATGGTTTGTAGGGGGTATATGGAACCCCGGGCCTCACACTTATACCCCGACGGAAGGCCAATAGGCGGGCGAAAAGGTAGGAACAGTTTCTGCATTCAATGACCTTACCTAACTGCTCCCTCAAAATCCATGATAGGGGCACATGTCCACCGCTCACTCCATAACCGTCGCACCACGCCACCCACTACCACACCGATCTCGCTTCCCCTCCTAAAAAGACGCACCCCAAACACGCCGGAAGAGGATCCGCGGACGGATATTCCCAGACGAATGGGTAACGGGCTCCGAGCCCGATATAAACCTCGAGGGATCGAAAGCTGGCCCTCGACCAGGGTTCGACAGCTGCCCTCGAGTAACAGAGTTAGGGACGACTAGGGACGCGCTCGTACAAGGCCAGGGCTCAAGCCACATTCTCGAGGCACCCCCAGACATATTCGAGGCTAAAAGAGAGGTCGACGGAGGAATCCCCTCGGAGGGAGGCATCAAGCCCTCGGATCCTATCGCAAGGAACCGAGATCCACATGACTACTCTTTGGCATTTTTGAGAGCGCCTCCGCGGCGCTAGCCGACTCCTACCGAATGGAGCACGGGCTCCCACTCGAATTCCCCGTTAACAGCTCACCAGAGACCGCCGGAACTCGCCCGACGAGGGTAGTACGACGTTCCCCGCCCCTCCTCCTTTTCTTAAAAAAGGAGCGTGAGAGTCGAGCGATAAAAGACGACCAAGATCCTGATCGACCTCGTGCGCACGAGGCCCGGGGGCTTGACCGCAGAAGGCCAAACCTCGAACGAAAAAGGACAAAACGCACCATGATACAAAAAGCATTCCTCGATAAAACGCACAAAAGATCTCGGAGGAGTCTAAACACTCCACCGAGGCCTCGGGGGCTACACCCGGCGGATGCGCTCGCGCGCACCCACCGAAAAAGCTACAATGCTACGACTCCAGTTCATGACTCGCTGAGCCCCTGTGAGAGTGACCCACACTCACCCAAAGGCTCAGGGGCTAATGTCGGGTACCAAAAACAAGGGGCACACACAATCAACGATTAAGTAAAACAAAACCAACGGGACTAGCCGAGACAGCGAACGAAACGCCTCGACCATGTTCTGACTTGTACAAGGCTCGCTCGACGGGACGCCTCGACCACGTTCTGACTCGTACGAGGCTCGCTTGACAGGATGCCTCGACCACCGAAAAATCTCCGACTCGCACGACCCAAGGTCAAGCCGGTCGACCCACCTCATTCACCAACTCTGAGACAAAACTCAGAGCATTTAATGCAACCGCCAAACACTTCCTACCCTCATGGCTACAGCGGTAACCAGCATGGAAGCAGTACCGGTGTCAAATCTCATTTTTTACTGCCCATCCCGGGATGGGCGGTGAAAACCTATCACTGCACGCACCATACTGGGCACTATTCTGCCACTGATCACCCTCGAGGGTGAATACGACGAGTACCATACCCCGTGATTCCGGGGACTCGGCCTTATTCGTTCACTGTCAACCCACCTCGACCCGACCTCGACCCGGCCTCGACCAACCGACGGTCAAGGCTTGCGTGACACAGGAGTCGGAGTCTTTTCACCGTCTCATCCTCTACATCACCATGGTGTCCGGGGATGGCTGGCCATTCTCAGCGCACGTCGCTACAGCAACCTCCACAGCGATCGACAAAACTTTACCTTAAAGGCACCCCTGGTGTCCCTGCCTCCTCTTACCCTATAAAAGAGCAGACATGGGACTCTACAAAGAAAGATGGAGAACAACGGACGGCGAAAAGAAAAACCAGTCTCCATCCCACCAAAGAGATCAACATCTCAAGCAATCTCCTTTGTACTCTCACTTTTTCTCTGAGACCTAGGATCGGTTCCCTCTCTCACAGCTTGTAACCCCTACGCAAGCACTTAGGTGCAAGGAAATACAATACTCTCCCCTCTCCGCTGGACGTAGGGTCTTCTTTTGCCCGAACCAGGATAAACCTCCGTGTATTCTCCTTGCATCACCATCCAGATTAGGGACACGCAACATTGATTCACTCGTTGGCTTATGACCCTCGTAAGACCAAACGCTGACAATACTCAACCTCACCAGAATAATATTCTAGACCAAAAATATGCCATGGCACAAAACGGAATATGAAAAAAGACTACGCAATAGTGAAAACAAATAAGAAAAGAGAAGACAAAGGAGAAAAAAGCCACACAACAGTAGAAAAAATTGCAGATACGAAAGGGAGAATGAAATACAAAATAAAATAATAATCAAATGTGAATAAGTGAAAAAAATAAAATATAATACAGAACAATATATAAAAAAGAATTAATCAAAACATATAACATCATATAGGTAATACTAGAATAACCTAAAATACATTATAGGGCATCTCATGAGTACTGCGTGAATACTCAGAGATAATAATGAAAGAGAAAAATTCATGTCCAATCCTTCAACTCGGTGAGAGGTGGCATCTAGACCCCTTTACCCTTGAAATGTTATTTTTGGGTGCATGAATTTAGCTTCGTATATTATTCAGGCCAAATGGGTTCAAACTCGTTCCGGATGTTTAGGTGCCATCTAGATGACCACATAAAACAAAAGAGAAAAGGAACAGGAAAAAATAGTAGAAAGGAAAGAAAAGAAAACAAAACAAAACAAAATAAACGTTTTCTATCGTACATGCCTACGTGAGCGGCGTTACCCAGGACCGATGGTCGCTCCGATCTCGAAGTGGGCCGCGTTCCCCGCGCTTTCTCCTGCCGCTGGTCGGCGGAGCGCACGCTGCCGACCGGAGCGGATGAAAGGGTGTAGTTGGGCCGTTGGGGAGGTCAAATAGATGAACTCTGGGTCCCGTCTGGGCTCTTTTCCACCAGCCTGCGTGGTGTGATAGCTGTCCATGCGACACGGCCGACCCGCTGGGCTGTGGACTTAAAAAATACCGGAGAGACTCCGCCCGGCCCACGACGCCCTTGTAACTCGGATTGCCTGTGCTGATGCTGATGGTGACTCAGAGTTCATCTGGAACACAGTCTCGTCCACTTCTTAAAAAAGGACAACATACTCTCGTCTGGACTGCTCATGATCCTGCTTCTGGAAGCAAGCGGAGTTCTTGAGCTCAGCAATGGTGGAAACGCGCGCGCGCGCACAGAGAGAGAGAGAGAGAGTCTCCTCTCTTGAATTTATTTATCTAGTGGCGGATGGAGTGTACTATTGGTACATCCATGTAGGAGTACTGAATAAAAGCAATGGTGGAGTATATACGAATGTGACGTGAGCAGTTGGTTGACCTCATTTCTGTGGAAACTGAAAGCACAGGGGAGGGGTTTCCTATTCGCGTGGCAGCAGCACCCGGCGGCTGCGGCGCGGGCAGCGGGGCGCGACCGTTCGACGTGGTGACGGGCGGCGTCGGCGTGGCCGGCCGCGTGCCGCTGTGCTGGCGGGCGGCAGCCGGGTGCGTTGCCAGCCGGCCGGCCGCGTGCACGGCGGCAATCCCCGTAGTCCCGATTCCGTCTAATCTCTTCTTGGCCTGCCAGTCAAACTGACATTTTGGCAAAAACGAATAATACAGCCAGTGACCCAGTGTTGCGAAGGATAAACCTCAAGCCAAGCGAATGAAGCACGTTACGCTGGGCAAAGCTGCCGCTAACGGCCTGATCCACGCAGATACGGTGCGGCCAATTTGCCATGTGTATCACACGAGATCCGCCGGCCGCCGATCCCTAACATGTCTGGAGCGAGCATGGATCCAAAGCCCCGATCCACCGAATAGCATAAATTGTCGCAGCACTCGCCGGGGAATCGCAACCCCTAGCAAGCGACGCCATGTGGCCGGGGCACTCGCTGTCACCACCGGGTTGGGTCCGGGTCCGGCGCAAGAATAATGCATGGCCGCCTTCGCCGACGACGCGACATGTTGGCGCCGCGCGAGGCCTCTGCAACATGGCGCTCCGCCCATGGCCGCAGGAAGGTTCTCCCTTCTCCGGATATAACAATTGATGCGCACACGCGCAATCAGATTGTTTTTGGGCATCTTGCGCCGACTCGACTCGATCGACAGGGTATTATTGGGATTGGCATCATCAGGTCGGCCTTATCATCATTTGAGATCAGATGACGAGGCAATAGAATAGGACAGTAAACCAACAGTACAGTTACAGTACTCCAGTTTCCTTACCTGTCAGCCATGTTGAGCACAGAATGAATTGCTGTCCTGTGGGACTGCCACTGGCTTAAGCCTTCGGGTGCACCGTGCAATGCAAATATACAAACCAAGGAAGTGGGAAAATGAGTGAGTATTAAGCCCCACCAGGCCACCTTAACCACCCTCGGAGACACCAAAATTGAACCCAACGCATACTACGTACCTTCGGTCCTACTCAAAACATGCACACACACACACACTGTGCAACGTACAACTCCTCTCTCGCCACCACCACTATCATCGTGGTCTTTCCTTGCGTTCAAAACAACGGCTAACCAATCGCAGGGCCGGAGAGGGCCCTAAACTACAAGAAAACTAGCGGTGGCCAAACCATGATGGCAATCGACAGTCTAATCGCGGGAGCTAAGCCGGCCGGCACCGGCAATGCTGATGGGTTTTTCTAAATCTAAGGCAACCGACCACCCCACCAATCATCCTGTCCTTCGCCCCCAATCCTACCGTCATCATCCGAGGCTCTCTCGTCTCATCATTTTTGGTGCCGACCGACCCTCCCATGTGCAGCCCAAATAAACCTCCACAGTCGCCTCCAATGCAACTTTCGAAAGATATCGAGATTATTGGGCGCTGCAGCACTACTATAATGGCAACATGCTTGTCCTCGTCTTTTTTTAAAAAATTTTAAAAGAGAACTCTGGGGCCTACGCTAGCTCTGGACTGGACCTTTGCAGAGATTGCATGCCTCGTCGTCGTTGGAGTCGCCGGTCCTGGACTTTAAACAGACGCACGCTTGTAAAGAGCCAGCCTGCCATACCAGTGCCAGGGCCAGCCTTGTGCAACTGCCTGCCTCCTCCCCTCGTCGCCCTCGTCCTATATATCCACACGAACACACACACACACACACACACACACACACACACACAAAGCCACCACCACAAAGCGGTTGCTGCGCATTACACACACACACACGCATACACAGGAGCCAGCACGCAGCGAGCGAGCTGCACCTTTGCAACAACCATGATCAAGCTGAGGTACTCCAAGAGGCTCTTCAAGAGGAGCTCCTCGTCCAAGCAGCAGCAGCAGCAGGCAGCCGCTTGCGGTGGCGACAATGGGGTCGGTGGCGGCGCCGGGGAGATTGAGTGGGAGGTGAGGCCCGGAGGGATGCTGGTGCAGAAGAGGAATGGGAGGGGCGGCCACGAAATGGTCACGGTCAGGGTGTCCACCGGCTTCTCCTGGCATGATGTGTCCATTGCAGCCACCTCCACTTTTGGTGAGTACTGCACTGCTCCGGCCAGTCTGATGGTTCTTGCTCTCTCTGTTTCTTTTTTGGTCGATTTGAGTGGCTTTGTGTTCAGTTGTTCACATATATTTGATTTCGTTTGTGGTTGCTGATAGATTAGCATAGTATGTTCTTGGAACTTGATCTGACATAGTTCCTTCTTAGAAGTTTACATCATGATTATTTAGCTTTCCCCTGAATCCTTATTATTATAGGAGAAAAAAGGTAGTAATAGGAAAGATCCAGTTATTTCTCCTCATCAGTGAGTGTATAGTTGTTTGGTAGCCGTTGAATGGAGTTAAACGGAAGCAGTGCCCTTGCTCTGAACTGTCAAGTACAGCAGCGTCACTGCATTTGACATTTCCTATGCAGAAGCAGAATGCTTCGATGGAGTATGGGCAGCTCTGCTCCCAAATTTACTCTTTTTTTTTAGAAAGGGCTCCCAAATTTACTCTGATGGGTGATGACTGATGGTCACAAAAAATCAAAGCGAAACCAGCATGGTCTCGATTCCAAAATTCTGAACTCCGAAATCCAAATGAGAAATTCCCATGCTTCTGAGTCGTACTGCGATTTCCAATATTTTTGTACTAGTTGACAACTAGAACGGTCGGCTGAATACTAGACTTGTGAACCGACATGTGCTGCATCTTCTTCCTCAGAACTACAGTATATCACAGTATCTGTACTAGCAATGCTGACGCAAAGAGACTTCAAAGTCTTACACCCTAACATGGGCGTACACACCCGCACATAACTTATTCATGGCTGCAATATATACAAATATATAAAAATGAAAAAAATATTTATGGCTTCCAACCACAGTGCCAGCTCCTCCTCGTACATGTAATGGCAGATGCAGTGACTTGCAAATATGCCAGATGCCTTTCGAATCAGGGCCTGGTTTAGATGCACCCCAAAAGTTAGAATTTTTTCACTCTCTCTCCATCACATCAATCTTTGGACCTATGCATGAAGTAGTAAATGTAGGTAAAAAAATAAATAATTACACAATTTAGTTGAAAATCACGAGATGAATTTTTTGAGCCTAGTTAGTCCACGATTGGACAATATTTGTCAAATAAGACGAAAGTGGTACTATTCATCGGTTTGAAATTTTTTATAATCTAAACGTGGCCCAGCTAAAAATTTCCCACATGTTGGAACCTTCGTCCATTTTCTTTTCTTTTCCATCGTTATTACCTAAATTATATGTGTACTGACAGTTTGAATTTCATTTAAAAGTATGCCATTTTTTAACGCAAAAAAGTATCCCCTTTTTGGTTGTGTTGTAACTTGTAATTAACAAGCTCTGTCTCTGAAAAATGCAGGTGAGCTGAAGGTAATGCTGTCCATGATAACAGGACTGGAGCCTCGGGAGCAGAGGCTGCTGTTCAGGGGCAAAGAGAGGGATGACACCGATCACCTCCACATGGTTGGGGTGAGGGACAAGGACAAGGTCCTCCTCCTAGAGGACCCAGCCCTCAAGGACATGAAGCTCCGGGCTCTCTCAGCCCGAGTGGTGCCGAGCTCGTGCCAGCCTTTTATCCAAGTGTAACTCGGATCAGCCCGCTACCGTGCTAACTATTACCACTACCTATATTATATTACTTATAATTAAGGTCGTACGTACTACTATTTAGTCTCGCAAAGGTACTTTTAATTTCTGGAAGGTTTTTTATATCCGGAATCCGAGGGGTTTGTTCTCTGAATCCCTCTTAGTCCACTCTTAGTGCCACTCCATGCAAGGGTTAAGGGTCCCTGAAGATGAGAGTGAGAGAGCCTTTTAATCATGTAGCTTGTTGCAAAGTGTTAGCCATGGTGGTTGTGATGTGATTTGTTGAAGCCTAGTATTGGGACTCTTTTTATGGTCCCTACTACTACTACTGTGGTCATTTCTCATTCCTACCTACATGCATGGGTCATGGATAGACATGAGAAAAGATTGTATGTATCTTGTGTTCCTGTTCCCAATGAATGAAAATGGATGAAACCAAACGTGTGTCCTTCTCCATGATGGAATTTGCTCCCTTTTGTTGATCTTTGGGGGATGTGATTGCGATGTGTGCATGGAGAGCGAATCATGGTGATGCTTCAGGTTCAAGAAAAGGAACCTAAGATGTGCAAGATCTAAGCGATAAGGCAGCGTGGACAATACAGTGTGATCCGTTCCTTTTGTCTGTGACTATGTGCTTGAGATTTGCAGATCAAGTCCTTTGGACTGCAGCGAAGGTGAGCCCGGAGTACAGATTGGTAACTGATCTGTCCCCCATTCGCAGACAGCAGCAACCTTCACCCGCATGCTTGTCAGCATCAATGCATAGTAGCACTAGTAGAAAAGGAGTGCTTGGCTTCAGGGCCCTTTGGTTTGGAGGAGTTAAATTTTAATTCTCATCACATCAATGTTCTCTCAAATACATGGAGTACTAAATGTAGACTAATTGCATGCATGTCGACACAGATTATGAGTAATTTACGAGACGAATCTATTAAGCATAATTAGTCTAAGATTGAAAACTTTTATCAAATAAAACGAAAGTACTACAGCGTTTGTTAAACTTTAACACCTAAACCAAACGGGCCTCAGAACGAAGGGATTAGTACAAAGCTCGCAGCAGATGGAGTTTAGGCATTCCATCCATAGTCAAATCTGTGCCACCACTGCACCAAGGATCAAGAGATAGGCTGAATTCATCAAGCTGTTCAGCTGATAATTTTTGCAGCCGATAAACCGGTTAATGTTGTTTTTGTTGTAAGAGAAAAATATTAAACCACGGCTCCTAAGTCAGGGTGATAACTTCGAGCGAAGCTAGCGTTGTCGAATACATACAGTCAACGGTTCATCAGTAGCAGCGTACAGTCCAGTCGACCTGCTCCTGAGTCCTGACGCTTCAGGTTCAAGAAAAGGAGCTTTAGACCACCCGCACGGGACCTGTAAACACTTCCGGTACCCGTCCACATCGATATATAGCGGTGGAAAGAGCTGCACCGAGAACGGTATCACATACGGCACAGCGACTCCGTGCGCCAAATCCAGAGGAAACACGCGCGTCCGCTACTGCATGCGTGGGCTCCGCCGCCGCTGCCGTCTAGGACGCGCGTGAGAAGTGAGCAGGAGAGAGAGCACGGCCAGCGCGGGTCCCACTTGTTCCACGATAAAAAAAATGTTATAACTCATAAACTAAAAAATCAAATTAAATTTCGATTACACCATTAAATTCGTTTTAATAAATACTTCAAAACAAGATGTCACATGGATATATTTAGATAAAGTGATAAGTGGATCCCACAGTGTATATAGGATGATATAGAGGATGGATAGATGCAGATAAACTGTATATTTTTGTGGTGACTAGGATGGAATATTCCTTTTAGAGGATGAATATAGAGGTCCATGAGTGCGGATAGTCTTATAGGTTGTGTTTAGTTCCCAAATTTGAAGTGTCAAAATTCACTGTAGCGACACTGTAACATTTCGTTTGTATTTGGTAATAATTGTCCAACCATTGATTAATTAGGATCAAAACGTTCGTCTCGCAAAGTACAACCAAACTGTGCAATTAGTTTTTGATTTTATCCACATTTAGTACTTCATGCATATATCGTAAGTTTGATGTGATGTGAAATCTTTTTTTTTTTTGCATAGTGCATTTTTTTAAAGGAACTCAACACAGCCATAGCGGGAAAATGTAGTCCATTCTGCTGTGCCCCGCACTTTCTGTTACTGTGCACAGTAGATGTGCTAGGCTAGGGTCGCTGGTGGGTGAGATTTCAGATCAAGAGCTCTGGACTGCAGCTGGAGCGAGCCAAAGAGTACAAATCAGTCACCGGTTTGTTTCCCATTCGCGGACAGCGGCAACCTGCAACCGCTTGCTTTGCTTGCACTAACCTCCTTTCGTCCTTTGAATTAATTGCCCGCATCAATGCAAAGTAAGTAGAAAGGTTGTTTGTTTGGCTTCATAGGGAAGGAACTCCCAACTCGTACAAGGCCCGATGAAGATGGTAAGGGTGTGTTTAGAGGGTTGTAAAGTGTGTGTAAAGTTCTTATAGCACTTAGGCTCAAAATATTCGTCTCGACATTTACAGATAAACTGTGCAATTAGTTATTTTTTTTACCTACATTTAATGTTCCATACATGCGTCCAAAGATTTGATGTAACGGGAAATCTTGTAAAATTTTTGAAATTTTGAAGTAACTAAACACTGCCTAAGTCGTTCGAGCTTTTCTGGATATATACCCCCTCGGTTCCCATTTACCCGGCGTGAAGACCTTCATTCCAGTAGCTACCTATCTATAGATATGCATTATTTTTTGAAAAGTTGGTGTTCCATTTCATCTATAAGTTTTTGTTAGACCAGTCTCAGTGGAAGATTTCGTACCACTGTTTTCAAGACGTGACATCATTGGTAACTATCAATAAAATAGACTTTCTTAGTGCACAATTTTATTTCACAGTTTTGTAGACTAGTTACAACATTTAATTCTGGTAAGGTGTTGTGATCTACTGTGTCATACGAACTATATAGCCATTTTATTTTTATTTTTTCTAAAAACTAGCACATTAGAATATCACAATTTTACACTATATATATATATATATATATATATATATATATATATATATATTCTACAACTAAAAAGAATAAAGTGTGAACATTTTGTTTGGTGCGACATTTGTTTTGGTCTGTCTATCTGCCCATGGCTGCGATCCCTCATCGCGTCGCTACGGCCCTCTGTGCGTTCCTGCGAAAAGGAAGGACGAAAGTAATTTCCTGTGTATGTCATCCGTGCGATAGGAAGGAAAGAACACCGCCCTCCGCGACCTGCGAGATCCCTCTCCCCGAGCTCTTTCTCGCCGCCGCCTCCTCTCCCTCCCCGTCGAGAAGGGGAAGATTTGGCTAGCTTTCCCGTTGGGGGCATAGGGAGCAGGAGCCAGGAGAGAATGCAGCGGCGACGGGCCCACATGTGGGCGGGGGGTGGGGAAGACGGCACAGGCGGCGGTGGCGCACTCCGCGCTCTTCTACTTTACTCTCTTCCTCGCGCTCAGGTCGACGGCCGCACCACGTACTCCTGGTGGTACGCGCTCTAAACCATAGCCTCGCCTCGCCTCCCCGTTGAAAGGTCCTTGTTTGGTTTTGGTAATTGAGTGACAACTTAGGTGGACTAATATGTGGTTATGTGAGATACACAGGCGATTAGTCCACAGGTGATGGTGTCATGAAGGAGGCTATTGCACATGAGACATGACATGGAGTCATGTGACCAAGGTGGAGAAGATCAAGATGAGGCTTGGCTTGATGGACCGGTTGCTAGGGTGAAGGACAAGTTGTGATGGCTTGACGCCGAAGGACCGAGACAACGGTGAAGAGCAAGTGAGGTCAAGATCGATGAACCAATACGGTCACGTGATGATATGAAGTGGACCATATCATTTGTGATATGGTTGGTGCATGTGTTGCATCAACGTCGGAGGAGATGGAGTGGAATGCGCAAGGCAAAGGTATAACCTAGGGCATTTCCATTTCACCGGTCATAGGTGTGTAGAGAAGTTGATGACCGGGTTTAGGATAGATGGCCGTACTATCAAGAGGGGCAAACTTGTTTGCATATCGGTCATCTAGTGCCACTTGAGCGATCTAACTTTGCATACGTGTTAGGATCAAGTGGCGAGGCAAGTTGAGTGCCTAACCCTTTGAAAATGTTTGTGAAAAGCTAACACACATGCACATGGTGGTGTACACATGGTGGTGTTGGCACATTTGCAAAGGAGAAGGTGTTGGAGTTGGTGTTGATCAACTTGGAGAAGAGAGAAATGTTTTTCGGTGTTCTCCAGACACTAGGATGGCTCTTAGAGTGGAATACTGCTTTGATCCATTGTGAATTGGATCAAGTGTTGTGTAGCCCTCTGAGTAAGCTTTCCAAAATGTCTAAGATCATCGAAATCGGAGTTCGAAGCTAAGAGTTATCGCCGTTTTACCGAAAAGTGGTCTGTGACCGGACTCGTGACCTGCGCGTCCGGTCAGCGCGTCCGGTCAGTGTTTTTCGCGGGTGAAAGTGACCGGACGCTGCAGCGAGTCCAGTCAGTGATGACCGGACACGTCCGGTCGCGTCGGGAGCTTGCTGGAACCTCTCTGTTTGCTGTTTCGCTGCGACCTGCGCGTCCGGTCCCGTTAGTGACCAGCGCATCCGGTCAATACAAGTTTATACGCGTGAAAACTAGCCGTTGGAGCACGCTACTGACCTGCATGTCTGGTCAGTTCGACAGGCGTGTCCGATCAGTTCGACCAGCGCGTCCGGTCTACCCGAAACTCGCCTAGTGAGGGGACTAACAGCTCTATTTCGTTGAGGGGCTTATAAATAGCCCATTGGCCGGCCTTGGCCGGCAGCTGAGCACCCTTAGGCCTTGGTGGCTTGTGTTGTTGTGCTTGGGAGCCCTCTAACTCACTTGAGCTTGATAGTGATCATCCGATCGAGTGAGAGAGCGATTCTAGTGTGTTGCATCGTGAGGATTGCATCGAGTGGCACTAGGTGATCGAGTTGCAAGCCGGTGGTGCTTGTTACTCTTGGAGGTTGCCACCTCCTAGACGGCTTGGTGGCTTGCGACTCCGTTGAAGCACGCGTGGAGATTGTGCGTGGCTCCGGAGGAGGATTTGTGAGGGGGATTGTCCTCACCCCGCGGGGATCGCGAAGAGCAACTCTAGTAAAGCTCGTGGCTTGGAGGATCCCCATCTTGAGAGTGGATGTGTGGCACCCGCTGAGGGTTTGACTCTTGATAGTCAATTAGCTCGTGATCCATCAAGTGGGTGTATCGCCACAACGGGGACTAGCTTGGTGGCAACCAAGTGAACCTCGGTGAAAAACCGCCGTGTCAACATTGTGTACATCTTCTCGGTGGTTTTCTTTCGATTCACAAGCTTGTATTTACATTCATATACTTGTGCTTGTGTAGTTGCTCTTGTAACTAGTTTGCTTGTGTAGTTAGCTAGTTACCTTCTTACTTGTGTAGCATAGAAGTAACTCCCGTTGCGTGGCTAATTTGGTTTGTGTAACCTTGTTAGTCATATTGCTTAGTTTGTGTAGCTAAGTAATTTACGCTCTCTAGTTTGGCATTAGTTGCCTTGCTATTGAGCATTGCTAGTGAGCATAGGTGGCTTCGTGCTTTTGCTTACTAGAATTGTGTAGGAGCTCCTCGGCTTTGCCAAAGTACTAGTGCATAGGTTTGTGTGACCTTGCTATAGAATTGTTTAGGAGAGCTCTTGCTAAGGAAAGCACCTTAGTTACATAATTAGGATCTTTGTGAGGTGCTTGTGAACTTAGATAGAGGGGTGTAGTCTTGGCTAGACCGATAGTTTTAATTCCGCATTTGTTTCGATTTGCCGACGCGATTAATTTTAGAAAGGACTATTCACCCCCCCCCTCTAGTCCGCCATCTCGACCCTTCAATTGGTATCGGAGCCCGATCTCTCATTTGTGGTCTTCACCGACCTGAGAGAATGGCGGAATATGGACTAGATGTTGATTGTCCTCACATGTTTGATGGCACACATTTTGCACGGTGGAAAAATTGGATGATATGTAATTTTAAGTTTATTTGCCCTTAAATGTGGTGGATGGTAGATGTAGGCTTTTCTCATGTGTTGGATGAAGATAATCTAACTCAAGCACAAGAGAAATGCCTAGATCTTGACATCCAAGCTACTAACATCATGTATAGATCTTTGGATGATAGCATCTTTGGTAAGATCATGGACCTCAAATCCGCTCATGAGATATGGGCCTATCTCAATGAAAAATATGGAGCTATCACCGATGATGACGATGATGTCAAGCCCAAGGAGGTTTCACATGATGATGTTGAGCATGACCACAACACGGTGGTTGTGGAGGATTGCTCCACCTCATGGTCAAGTGATGATGATGATCGATCTACCACAAGTTCACTTGACAAGGATGGTGATGATGCATCAAGTGTTGCAAGTGATGTTTCTACCCCAAGCACACTTGATGGTGACAACGTTGGTTCATGCTCGGGCCTTGATGATGCTACTACAAGCCCATCCACTACATCACATTGCTTCATGTCACTAGGTGACACAAAGGTATCAAATGATAATGTGATTGATCATGTTGATTCATATGATGAGCTTGTTAGTAGACTTGCTAGCATGAACATGTCTTTAGAAAATGAGAAAGCTAAAACCATGAAATTGGAAAATGAAAACTCATTTCTAAAAACCACATGTGAACAACAAAAGCATCTACTTTATGTTACTACTTGTTCACATGAGGAGCTAAAATTGGCTCATGAGGAACTTAGTGTTGCTCATGATAATTTAGTACAAGAACATGCTTCTCTCTTTAAGATGGTATTAAAGAAAATTAAAATTAATGAGAGCTCATCACATGGATCAAATGATCAATTGCAAAATGTGACTAACCCATGTGATGTAGGGAGAAAGCATGTATCCACCTCTTGTGATGACTTATTAGATATGCCATGTTCTTCACATATATATGCTTGTTCTACTTCTATGTCTTGTGAGACTAACATTTTGAAGGAGAATAATGAGCTCAAAAGTGAAGTGAAGAAATTGAGCAACAAGTTAGAGAGGTGCTACAACTCAAAAGTCACCTTTGAGCATATATTTAAAACTCAAAGAAACTTTGGTGACAAGAGTGGCCTTGGTTTCAACAAGAGCAAGAAAAATATGACCAAAGGGGAAAAGAAAAGAGAAAGGAAGATGAAGAAGCTAGCTCGAGAGAAGCTCTCTCATTTCATATGCTATCGATGCCATGAAGTGGGTCATCTTCACCAAACATGCCCCAACTTAGAGAAGCTCAAGTTGAAGAAAGAAGAAAAAAGGCTCAAACGCAAGTGCTTCAAGTGCCATACATGGGGTCACTACACCTCAATGTGCCCAAGCAAGAAACTAGTGAAAGCAACAAGAAGAGCCTCAACCAAAGCCACACGTTGAGCATGAGAAGAAGAAAAAGAAAACAAGGGGTGGAAGAGGAAGGCATCCAATGCAAATCCAAGATACCAAGATGATGAGCAAGAATCAAATTGAGAA
This sequence comes from Saccharum hybrid cultivar R570, assembly GCA_038087645.1. Classification (NCBI taxonomy): domain Eukaryota; kingdom Viridiplantae; phylum Streptophyta; class Magnoliopsida; order Poales; family Poaceae; genus Saccharum; species Saccharum hybrid cultivar. The sequence continues at coordinate 10,939,467 of JAQSUU010000153.1, forward strand.
AAGAAATTTGGCTCACATCAAGTGCTTCAAGTGTGAAGATATGGGACACTTTGCCTCGGGGTGTCCTACCAAGCTTGAGAAGAAGGTTCAAGCAACTCATGACAAGCAAGGCAATGAAGAGCATCACATGAGCAAGAAAGAAAAGGCTCAACCAAAGAGAAGATGCTATTCATGCCGGGAAAGGGGACACATGGCTCATTCATGTCCCCTAGGTAATAATTCTAAGCCTAGTTCAATTAATGATACTAACATGCTTAGAAAGGATGGCAATGGTACCTCATTGGTTGAAATTGCAAAACATTCTGCTACCCATACTAAGGCTTTGCCTAAGTATGTTGCTCCTAACTTAAGAGGACCCAAACTTATTTGGGTACCATCAAAAAGTGAATGATTGTTTATAGGTATCATCGGCATTAGAGGCTTGATTCATTTGGATTCATATTGGTCATCATATGTTGAATCAAGTTTTAAAGCTTAGTACATATTCTATCCCAATGCCAAGTCAAAATAAGTGAAGTCCAAGTGCTACAACATACAAGTGCAATGTTAAAGATTGTGGTGATTTATTGGATATATTTGATGGCTTGCAAATATTCAAGTTGAAAGCTTGCTATTAGATGATCATGAGCTAACCAAGGTATATCTCTTGTTGATCATTTCATTTGAGTGCATATGAGTTGATTGAATTGGATATATATGTAATGTTGCTTGCTATGAGATGTTTGAATGGATTAAATGCTTAAGTAATCAAGTTTGAATTGATTTGTGTTGGATAAATTCATGAGATGACATTTAGTAAGTGGATTGGATGGATATATGTCTTGTGAAAGTATTCAAACAAGTTAGTTTCAAGTTTGATTCATATTTGATGAAGTATTGCTCAATGTATTGAAATCTGTCCAAAGTTGAAAATCTGAGCTAGCAGTGATCAAGTCTGAGTTTGGATGATCAAATCTACTTGGATTGGCATGAATTTTGGTATGCATGCTCTAGACTTATGTTATAAGATGCTGTACAAATTTCATGAGAATTGGATAAGAGATGCTTCGGCTTTGAAGTACATCTTATCAGCTATAGTGCAGCAGTTTTCAGCATGTAGTAGTGGTAGAAGATTTGAAATCTGGTAGCAATATAGATGTCAAATGAATCTCAAATTTTTACAGCTGCTAGATGACTTAGTGAATCACATCTCCACCAAATTTTATGGCATTTGGATCTGTACATTGGGAGATATGAATTATTCTTTGAAGGGTACAGAATCTGCCAGAAAAGTGACAATTATTGGATTGATCTAGAGTCACTTTAAGTGAAAGGTCCTCAAGTTGGAAACATATTTATAAGTGTTTGAGACACCTAAGTTTGGTTTTGAATTGATCTATAAGCATGACAAGAAATGAGTACAAGGGCATTAATTGTGGAATATACTTAGTGTACAAATTTGGTACTCAAATTTGAAAATGAAGATAAAACTCAAGATGAAGATGAGGTTCAAGTTTTAGTAATGATTGGAGATCATTTGGTAGAAAGAAAAGGACTTAAAGAAGTAGAAAGAAAATGACTTAAAGAATAATTCAAGGTTACTCATCAAGTTAAGTCCATAGATCAATCAATCAAAAGGCAATTCAAGTAAGTGTCAAGGATGGTTCTTTGGAGAGAGGTCACTTCTCCCTGCTGAGGGGGCTTGCCGCCCATGGGTGGGTAAACCGAGCACCGGCTTGGAAGGCTAACATGAAAGTGATGAATTCAAGGGACATTTGAGATGCTTAATTGAAGCAATCAATAGGGTTAATCAAGAAAAGCAAGCAACACCCAAAAGAGAGCTAGTCATGGTTATAAAATTGGTATCATAAGTATTTCTCTCATGCAAGCATTGATCAAAGAGAAAAAGCAAGCCAATCACAACAAGAGATAATGCACTTGATTAGTGGTTCTCATTTCATATGGGTGAAGAATGGATTTCTCTATAATGATTGTCTTCACCAAGCTTATAAATTGGACTTCACATTGCTATTGGAGTAATAAATTGGAATCTATGTGACTATCCTCTACTCTAACATAACAAAGGTATCATTGCAATGTGCATGATCTTTTCATCCCTTACTAGTATGCGATTAGTGCATATAGTACATGCTTACTAGGATCATGCATAACAAATGAAATATTTAAATTCGTAGCCTACCACTATTGCTTGAATTGTTTAAACGATCTAGTGGTATGTGTACGAATTTATTCATGAGCTAGTGAACCCAAGTACTTGATCTAGTTTGGATTGCTAACAAGTGACAAGTACAACATTGGCAAGATAACCCTTAGTATGAGGAGTGAAGAAGCTTGTCATTGGATCAAACCGGACTTAGAATCTTAGGAAAATCAATTTAGTTCAAATCATACTAGAAGCTCATGACAATGATATGGGTACAAGCACAAGACAACAATGCAAATGGATATCTAGGGTGTTTCAAATGGTATCTAGACTCAAAATATTTCTTCAATTGGTATTTACAAGTGGTGTCTAGATCATAATCTACAAGTGATATCCTACAAGTGGTACACATAAAGATAGCAAATGTTCAAGAAAAAAATCATATTGACAAATCCTACAAGTGGTTCCATGATAGAGGATTCTTCAAATTGGTATCACACCCTTATTCATGGTATTTCTACACATGATATCATTTATACAAGACGGTGGTTCCACAAGTGATCCTTAACTTTAAGTGATCATCAAATGAAGAAAGTTCCCTCACACACAAGAGTTCAAGATTATCAAGTGAATAACCCATGCTATGACATAGGGGGAGGAGCCCCACCTAATGGTATCAAGGTCAAAGATCCTAAGTGGTATCTCAAGAGCAACATACAAATAATGTCATTTCAACATGTGTGGTGATGTCCATAAAAATGCAATATCCAAGTCTCAACCATCTACCCCAATGCAAGTCTTTGTATCAATTGAGAAGAACACCTTTTATGGAAATTGATGACAAAGGGGGAGAGATTGTACAAAGATATGAGTATAGGGGAGAGATAGAAGATAAAAAGTATGGGGGAGAGATAGAAGATAAAAGATGGACATAGACAAAGAGGGAGCAACATTGAAGAAATGAGAAGGATCAAAATTCTTGGACAAAAGAAGCACACAAGTAGGGGGAGCAAGCTCATGAACATTGATTGGTTGCATTTGATATGTGCATATTCATGTGCTTGCTTGCATTGCATAAGTTTTATATTTAATATGCATGCTTGTGTGTTGTATGCTAGTTATAGAACTTGAATGATGATATGATAACTAGCATGCATAGGATGATAACTAGACTTATTTTTTTCACGTGGTACTAGAACCTTGCTTATAATATTGATCTCACAGGGTTTCTAGTATTTTTGATGTCTAGCTACTCATGATGCTAAGGATGATGGCAAACTTGTGATTTTCAAATGATATTGAGCTATCAAATGGTATCGAACAACAAAGGTTTATTCTATACACCTTAGCATCACTTAGTAGTGCTAACCCTCCCACAAATTTCATATTTATGCATATGTGCAAGCTTGAAACCAAACCTTTTGAGCACATATGTAGGGAGAGTTATCACTACCAAGTCGGATTTTATGGTGCTTATCCAAATCCTAACATAGAGCTTAAATATTGGATAAGTGGCATAAAGTCCAAAAGAACTTAATTTCCATATCTTTGTAGAGTTGTCATCAATTACCAAAAAGGGAGAGATTTAAAGGTCCTTGTTTGGTTTTGGTAATTGAGTGACAACTTAGGTGGACTAGTATGTGGTTATGTGAGATACACAGGCGATTAGTCCATAGGTGATGGTGTCATGAAGGAGGCTATTGCACATGAGACATGACATAGAGTCATGTGACCAAGGTGGAGAAGATCAAGATGAGGCTTGGCTTGATGGACCGGTTGCTAGGGTGAAGGACAAGTTGTGATGGCTTGACGCCAAAGGACCGAGGCAACGGTGAAGAGCAAGTGAGGTCAAGATCGATGAACCAATACGGTCACGTGATGATATGAAGTGGATCATATCATTTGTGATATGGTTGGTGCATGTGTTGCATCAACGTCGGAGGAGATGGAGTGGAATGCGCAAGGCAAAGGTATAACCGAGGGCATTTCCATTTCACCGGTCATAGGTGTGTAGATAAGTTGATGACCGGATTTAGGATAGATGGTCGTACTATTAAGAGGGGCAAACTTGTTTGCATATCGGTCATCTAGTGCCACTTGAGCGATCTAACTTTGCATACGTGTTAGGATCGAGTGGCGAGGCAAGTTGAGTGCCTAACCCTTTGAAAATATTTGTGAAAAGCTAACACATATGTACATGGTGGTGTACACATGGTGGTGTTGGCACATTTACAAAGGAGAAGGTGTTGGAGTTTGTGTTGATCAACTTGGAGAAGAGAGAAATGTTTTTCGGTGTTCTCCGGACACTAGGATGGCTCTTAGAGTGGAATACTGCTTTGATCCATTGTGAATTGGATCAAGTGCTGTGTAGCCCTCTGAGTAAGCTTTCCAAAATGTCTAAGATCATCGAAATCGGAGTTCGGAGCTAAGAGTTATCGCCGTTTTACTGAAAAGTGGTCTGTGACCGGACTCGTGACCGGACGCGTCCGATCAGCGCGTCCGGTCAGTGTTTTTCACGGGCGAAAGTGACCGGACGTTGCAGCGAGTCCGGTCAGTGATGACCGGACGCGTCCGGTCGCGTCGGGAGCTTGCTGGAACCTCTCTGTTCGCTGTTTTGCTACGACCTGCGCGTCCGGTCCCGTTAGTGACCAGTGGGTCCGGTCAATACAAGTTTATACGCGCGAAAACTAGCCGTTGGAGCACGCTACTGACCTGCGCGTCTGGTCAGTTCGACAGGCGCGTCCGGTCAGTTCGACCAGCGTGTCCGGTTGACCCGAAACTCGCCCAGTGAGGGGACTAACGGCTCTATTTCATTGAGGGGCTTATAAATAGCCCATTGGCCGGCCTTGGCCGGCAGCTGAGCACTCTTAGGCCTTGGTGGCTTGTGTTGTTGTGCTTGGGAACCCTCTAACTCACTTGAGCTTGATAGTGATCATCCGATCGAGTGAGAGAGCGATTCTAGTGTGTTGCATCGTGAGGATTGCATTGAGTGGCACTAGGTGATCGAGTTGCAAGCCGGTGGTGCTTGTTACTCTTGGAGGTTGCCACCTCCTAGATGGCTTGGTGGCTTGCGACTCCGTTGAAGCACGCGTGGAGATTGTGCGTGGCTCCGGAGGAGGATTTGTGAGGGGGATTGTGCTCACCCCGCGGGGATCGCGAAGAGCAACTCTAGTAAAGCTCGTGGCTTGGAGGATCCCCATCTTGAGAGTGGATGTGCGACACCCGCTGAGGGTTTGACTCTTGATAGTCAATTAGCTCGTGATCCATCAAGTGGGTGTATCGCCACAACGGGGACTAGCTTGGTGGCAACCAAGTGAACCTCGGTGAAAAACCGCCGTGTCAACATTGTGTACATCTTCTCAATGGTTTTCTTTCGATTCACAAGCTTGTATTTACATTCATATACTTATGCTTGTGTAGTTGCTCTTGTAACTAGTTTGCTTGTGTAGTTAGCTAGTTACCTTCTTACTTGTGTAGCATAGAAGTAACTCCCGTTGCGTGGCTAATTTGGTTTGTGTAACCTTGTTAGTCATATTGCTTAGTTTGTGTAGCTAAGTAATTTACGCTCTCTAGTTTGGCATTAGTTGCATTGCTATTGAGCATTGCTAGTGAGCATAGGTGGCTTCGTGCTTTTGCTTACTAGAATTGTGTAGGAGCTCCTCGGCTTTGCCAAAGTACTAGTGCATAGGTTTGTGTGACCTTGCTCTAGAATTGTTTAGGAGAGCTCTTGCTAAGGAAAGCACCTTAGTTACATAATTAGGATCTTTGTGAGGTGCTTGTGAACTTAGATAGAGGGGTGTAGTCTTGGCTAGACCGATAGTTTTAATTCCGCATTTGTTTCGATTTGCCGACGTGATTAATTTTAGAAAGGACTATTCACCCCCCCTCTAGTCCGCCATCTCGACCCTTCACCCGTCCCTCCCACCCGGTGGCTCTTGTCCCTCCCCCTCCCCCTCCCCATCTGCCTCCCCCATGCGAAGCGATGCCCGGCCTCCCTCCGCACGTCCGTCTAGCGCACCCTTGTACCGGAGCCTAAGGAGCGGAGGCAGGCCGGGCCGCCAGCGATGTTGTCATCCGGTGCCCTGGTCCCGATGGTAGCGATGGTCGTGGACGACGCGGAGGACAACTAGCTCGCCCCCATGTCCACGGAGGACATCATCCGGGCCTCCCTCCTCCTCGATAACGAGATTCGTGTCCTCAAGGTGAGTGAGCCCAATCCTAGATCAGATCCCCGCGTGTTGTCTGTAACACCCCGGTGTTACACACGCATTCAGCACCTGGAAATCATGAGCATAAGCATTGTCATGCATTCATTAACATTGCATGAAATAATGATTGAAACATGACCTTGAAACATGTTAATGAAAACATGCTTGTTGCATTGTTTGTTCAAATAGAACTATGCCATGATTGTGCTTGTAATGGTGTTAAAAATGCTTGTTTGTTAGTTTAAATGATTTAGAAATGTTTCACATGCATTTTGGAGCAGAGTTCATTTTGGAAATTTTCCCAAATTCTTCTTCTAACAATAATTCTCAAAAATGCTGAAAAATGAGAAAAATAAATTTAAATCAACTTTTAACCTCCATCTCCAAAACTGTTTAGATTTTGACTTTACTCTTTTTGGCAAAGTTGTAGAGCATGATGTTTTGAACAACTTTTATTTTTGGAGTATGCTCCAAAAATGAATTTTTGCTATTCAAATTTGAGGTAGGGCTTTTTGTTTGAAAATGGAAAATTCATTTTTCAGCCCTAGCAGGCCGTCGCCTCACTTTCGGCCCACATCCGCAGGCCGGCCTGGCCCAGCTCGCGTTCGCGCATGCGCGTGCCGTGGTCCAATGGGCCGGGCGTACGCCGCACGCCGTGCCCCGCTCCCGTGCGCTCGCCAACCCGCGCGCGCGCCTCACCGCGTGGCAGCGCCGCACCGGCGGCCATGGGCGGTGGCTAGCCAGCTGGTTGGAGCCCCCGCACCTGGACGAGAACGCATCCAAGGTCGCTCCCGACCGCGCCTTAACCCCCGCACCCGCTCCCTTCCTCCTCTCGCGTCTTTCTTTCCCGAACAAAGCCCCGCTCCTCACCACCGCGCGGCCACCCGCCATTGCCGCAGCCGCTAAGCTCGCCCGCGTCACCTTGCATCTGCTTGGAGTGCCGCAAGCTTCCGCGTGAGCTTTGCCTCGCCATAACGCACCTCTGGCACAACAGTTTCGCCAAGGTGAGGGCCGGAATGACCGTAACCACCACGGTGGTGCCGACGGTGCTCGCCGGAGCCTACGGCCGTGCCGACCTCCCTGCTCCGCCCCTCTTTCTTCCTTTTTCTTGCGTGCAACAGGTCACCCTTGCCTCCGTAATGCTTTCTCGCGCTCCGTTGCGCCTCCCCGTAGTCGGGCTAGGCAGCCGTCGGCAAGCCGCACCGCCACGGTGGCCACAAATGCCGGCATGGCCGCCTCCTCTCTCTCGGCCCCGTTGGGTCGGGCCACCAAGCCACAAGCCACAGCCGCCGCTGCCCCTTTTTGGCCAGGCCGAAAGTAGACGTGGGCCGGTCGTTCTCACGGGCCGGCCCAGTAACAATAAGAGATTTGTTTTCCATTTTCTTTTGATTATTTGAGAAAATAAATAATTGGAAAAATGTTTTTGTAGACATTTTGACTCTAAAAATGGTGAAACAAATTTTGTAGTGATCCTCATGAGTAGATCTATGATGTAAAAATATTACATGTTGATTTTGAGATACTTTTCTGCAGAGTTTTATTTAATTCTTGTAATTTCTATTTATCTAAGAAAATAAATAGTAAATCCATTGTTACTCAGAAAAATATGGTTCCAAGTGTGTTAATCTTCTTTTGTGATGTGCTTTGCATGAAAAATATATGCCATACTTATTCTATAGAAAAATTATGATGTGTAGTTCAAGTGCTTTTTATTGCTGATATTTGTTATTTTTGTTAGAGAGAAAATTATGAATAAAATATGCAAGTGATAATTTTTGTACAGTGATTAATGACTGTGTAGATTGTTGAAAAGTGTTTAAATCTGTTGTTTGATACTTTTTAAAATACAAAGTATTTTCATGATCATATTTATGCCATATCTTGTCATTTTGTGTAGGCAGTTCTAGTGATCCAAATGCAATGAAATTTTCGTGGCATGCTAGGTTAGGTGATAGTAAGTCACTGTAATTTTCCTAGATTTTTCTGTGCTACCAAAATAGGTGTTGCTGTTCAAATCTAGTTTCAACTAGGGTTTAATTAACCTTCTTAATGCATGTTTAGTTACTAAGGTTTGCTTTGGTGTATCTTTGAAGCATCTTAGCTTGCTGTGGTGACTTGGCATGTTAGTATAGTGGTTATAGTAGTAGTATAGTAGTACATGTTCTTAGATGATGTGGACTACCTTGTAGAAGAATTGTGTTTCTACACTATCCAATAAAGTAAACATGTTCATCTACATCACATTCATCATGATCATGACATGTCATCTCTCCAATGCATCTATGCATGAGCACTTATACATCTGCATCATATAGGATCATAGGAAGTAATTCTGGTAACAGTTCCAGAGGAGCCGGAAGAGCAGCCCGAGGTGCAAGAGCAGGAGGTGCCCGAAGCCGACGAAGAGGTCGGTGAGGATCTTTCGGAGTGCCCCGATCATCGCCCGAGCTCTTTTGAAAGAGGCAAGCCCCGGAGCATTTCTCTCTCGGTTTGCAAATATTTTATTAATGCTTTACCTTAATTGATGCATTACGTTTAAAAGTTGTTTGCAACCGTTGCTGCATTATACCTTGTTTACCTTTGTTCTACTATATCCTTGTTACCCTGGTATTCGCAGTCGAGTCAATGCTTAGCTGGCTTAGATCGGTAGAAGTCGGGTGATTTTCTATTACCTGCGAGCTATAGGTGATTACCTGGATCTGCTTGAATAAGTATGTCATCTTAGGATAACTGAGTGTTAATTTGAAGCTGAGACCGGATGGAGACTTACATGGTTTTAGACTGTAGTATTTTCCATCTATGTCGGTTAAGGACCGGCCGTTGTTGGGCCTCGAGTCATGTTGAACGCATGCCTCACATTTAGCTGGCTGAATAATGCACCTTTCGACCGTGAAGCTAGGAGATTATTCAGGCCGAGTGGATTGCCCGCAGCGCACTGTACCGGAGCAGGTGTGGTAGGACACGGGGGCACGATGATAAGGCCAAAGAGTAGTCGGGCGGCCCCCGGGTACATGTGGTTCCTAGCATACTCGAGACTTTACCTGGATAGTTGACTCGGTGATCAATATCTCACTTTAGCGGGGTGAGTGAGATTTGTGTGAGGAATAAATTACCAGCTGGTTAATAATCGATTTGAATCACCATCGTTCACTGGATAGTGAACACTTGACTTGAGTTACTTCGTCGTAGTAATGTTGATGGAACACTTGGACAGTTATATGAAATATGACATTATGGAAGTTGTTAATGATCATTGGTTATTCTTACTTGTTTAATCACATGTTTACTCTAGTACAGGTGCAAATGTAGTTGACAGGTTAATAAAGATTAACTTGATATAAAAGCTTCTGGAAAATGTCTTTTAAATGATAAAAATGTCTTTTTGCAAATGAGTCAGTTACCCCACTATAAAGCCCTTCATCCTCCTTGGTGTCATTTTATTTTCGGTTATATCGGGTAAGTCTAGCTGAGTACCTTCTCGTACTCAGGGCTTTGTTCCCACTTGTTGTAGATGGGTAGATGTATTACGGCTACTGTATCAATTGCCTCTATCCTGCGATGAGTGATGCTTAGGACCATGGGCAGTGGTCGTTCTCTATGTCTTATCTAATGCTTTTGTTGGAGATGATCATCAGCTGACACTATACTTGAACTCTGTGTGAGTATGTGGGTGAATTTGAACTAAATGCTTCCGCTACTTTTATTTGAACTTGGTTTGTAATAATTATGTTTAAACTCTGATGTATCTGTGATGTAAACTTTTATGTAATTTATGGTGGTGACCACTAAACTTATTACGATCTTGGCTGGTATGTGAGTTGGTTTGAAATCCGTCGTGATTTCATGGACTACCGGGTTATACGGGCTTAAGTTTGCTAAATCGTTTGCTCGGTGGATGATTTTCTTACTTAATTTCGTATAATTGGTCGGTTCTGTTACACTATCCCCGCGGCTTTGTAATCCTCGTTCGTTCGGCGTTAGGGTTTTGTGTCTGATCCGTGGGGTTTGTTTGGTTTTTCTCCTATGGCACCTAGGACGAATTACAGCGGACAAACCTATAGTTGGAGTCGTTCAAGGAGAAGATTAAGGAAAACCATGAGAAAATTAAGCTGAACAAGCAGCTGCCCTACCTCGTCGGCAACATCGTTGAGGTTCAGTTTTCGTCCACTCTATAAATTCCCTCCATGTGGTTGTTATCTTGGGTTAATTTGAGGCCAGGGTAGTGAATGAGTGAAAATGATTTGGTCTATTATCTCATGATTTGGTGTGATAGCATACTTACAGAACTACTTGTGCTATTATATTGTGTTTGTCCCCTTATAATTCATGTTAGATTAGATCTTCATACGCACCGCGGCCACACTTAATTAGGGCAGTTTGTCTTTGTACATCAGTGATTCTTTAATTTGAGTAACTGTAGTCTGGTTAGGAATCCAGTCATTCAGAAACTCGGAACTTGATAACTGGTTTGTTTGAACTACCTTAGCTTTCAAAAATTCCAATCTCCAAGACGTGAGATACAATATTTTGAAGATTTGATGGCTTTATAGATTCTGTGGAGCATTCAAATATCTCACATCTTAAATGAACCGTGACATGTATTATTGTAACTTACTGTGTTGCACTCCTTTGTCATGTAGAGATGATGATAACTATGGGTGTGTTTGGCAGTGAGAAACATTTCAGATTCTCAGTAGGATTACTAGAGTATAATTGCTTTGCCAAACACCACAAAAGAGAAACGTTTTTGGGAGAATCACTTGGAACCCATTCTCGTTTTTGTAGTGGTCTCGCCTCTCCTTATTCTTCGTTCCCTTCATTGATTGATCCATTTGCCCCGGTGTCTTTCGATTTTGAATGGGGAATTCCCCTTCGCCTATAGTAGTAGCGTAATGCGTGGGGATTTGACTTTATGAGATGGTAATTTTGACGGCCATCGTCCTCCATTCCTCCTACACAAAATTCATCGAATTAACTCAACAATCAACTGTATTTGTGCTACCGTCATTTAGCAAATTTTTAGCACTTCCAACATGCTAGCTACGTCTCAGCCTAAAAACACACGGACATGAACAAGAAAACTCAACTATCTGATGACAGTTCATCGTTTAGTTTGCACAGAAATATAGTTCAAGAGAATTTATTTAGCAGGTCATGACTCACGGCTGCTAAATTGTCCTGGGATTTTTGCCCCCTGAGTCCTAACTCCTAAGCTTCGGAAGTTGGTGCCCTACAACCTTGTTTTGATTTGATTTGTGGTTGTTACTTGTCACCTCTGTGCAAGTTGCAACCTTTCGTTATCGTGTGGTGATGCTTTGATTGAAAGTAAACAATCAGGATTCAATTGGAGCCACTAATTGTCTTAATATCCTCTAGGTGGTTGATATCCAGCTTGTACTAGCAATTGAGAACCCAAAGGTAACATTAGCAGTGAAACGACGCTTAGCTTGCGAGATGATCAAATGCTGGAAACAGGTGTCAGTTCTCAGTCCTATCATCAGGCCTTAGCAATGCATAAATATATTATTTCATACCACAATTTCCATTTCATTGTGCATTCAACTACGAAACAATCTTGTTCACTTATATATCTGAGCTATTGTTCAACAGGTTAAGGATAGCATCCCAGAGCTTCCTTTGTCAGATGGATGGGGGAGAAAACATGCTCTATTTGTAAAATTGAAATATGCTGAAGCGAAGGTGTGCACACAATCTTACTCTGCTTCTTTCATCATTTTCATTTCTAAATTGCATTTGCAATCATTGGTAAGCCACTTAAATTAATTTCCTGGGCAGAGCACAAATATTTTCTGCAGTGTGTAAGTATTCTTTGTCATTTTGTTTTTGTTTTTTCTCCAGCATAGTATTTGCACGGATTGATTCAACCAATATGTCAAAGAGATTAGAATGTTTCGTTTTTGTTAGTGTCACAGTAATCAGTAGTTTTTTGCCATCAATTTTAGTACACAGTCACCATCCAATATGTCAACATGCATATTTAAGATCATCTTGCCTCTCCCCCATGCCTAGCACCAGGGATTTGGGTGGGAACCCTAACCGCCCCAAGCGCGACTCCTCTCCCCCCCACATGTGATCCCCAACAACAGTCAAGATTCGCGAGAATGAGGAGGCCACAACCCTTCTCTTCCCCCGCCGACGTCGTCTCCGTCGAGGGGCTCGAGGCAGGCCACATTGCTGCTGGGTGAGGCTGCGAGGGGCCAACAACTATCAGTTCACATATCACTTGCTTGCCCTCCCTGTTTGATGAAAAAATAGTTATTACTATTCACTATTGATATTTTTGATTTAACCATGCTCTTATACAGGAAAAACCGTATCCATAGATTTAACACAATTGAATTAATCATAGATTGCATTGTATGATTTAACACAGTTGAATTAATCATAGATTGCATTGTATGACTTGGAGATGCTAACATTATCCATGTTGTCTTTTATTTGCAGGGACAGAGTTTTGTGGTGGGTGGGTGGGCTAACTATGAAATCCATCTTGAAATATCATGGCATTTTGTGGTATCTATGCATCTGAGCAGAGCAATAGGTGTCGGTTTGTCTTTGCTTACTTGTGTTGTACATGGTGATCCACTTCTTGGCGTGGTGGTGTAGGTCTGGTAGCTCCATTGAGTTGACCCGAGACGGTGATGACATTGACCAGCTCAAGGTACACCTATGGCCCTTATTTCATTAGATGCTTTTTGGTCGAAATTGACCAGCTGAACATTGATGCCATATCCTGCTGACTTACATAATGTTTTTTTGGTTGAGTAAATAACTTTACTTAATTTGTGGTAATGGTACAACCACGTGCGTGCCGCGCGTGCATGTCCACTCGAGATAGTAGAATCGCTGTGAGGTACTTGGGTTGACATATTGGTTTTCTAACTGTGAGGTACTTGGGTTGCCATATTGGTTTGTTTGCAATCTTGAGAGAGTATCAACCTGGTGAGCTGCCGATTCCTTGTTAATCACAGAATTGACCTGCTAATGAAGTGATGATAGAAGCCTGCTTTCCATTGTTCTAACATTTCCATATTGTTTCTTTGAATTGGCAGGGGGCATTCATCTGGACAATTTCAACAGAATGTACATCAAGTAGACGTGCTTCCTGGTAATTGTCGCATTGCCCATGTTCTTCTAATAGTATATGCTTATAGCGTTGAAATTGAACTGTTGATAGTAGCTATTATATTTGTGTGATATTTGTCCGCAATAGTTGGATTCGTGATTCTACTATCATGTCATCATTGTTCAACATGCAGGACTAAAGCACAGGAAACTTGTTACCTCAGAGACAATGATGCTTTTTGGTACAAATTACCTATCCTCTCTATATTTATTCTTTTGGATGCTTCTATATTAATATAACTTTAGATGGGCAAATGCAGTAGCATCTAGATTGCACAAGGTTTTAGAACTTTGGCAATTTTTTTTGCAATAATTTTAGTCTGTGACATGAATAATCAGGAACCTATTTTTATTGCAAACCTTATCTTATGGAGCTGTGCAAGTTGAGATATCAGAAGACATGCAGCTGGTGCATTTTGACTTGACTAGGTGAGACATGAGACTAGATATTACATTTAGATGCACATGGTTTTTAAGCTTTGGTCAGTTCTGTTTTTTTTTTTTTTGCTTGCATATTCAATCTTATGCAACTTTTTTGTACTTGTAGATTCAATCGCATGCAGTTGTATGCAGCTGCTACATTTTTTGCTTTAATAGGTGAGACAAGAATGTGCCTCTTCCTGCGCCTATGAAATGTGGTATTGCTTATGGCTGTTGAGCTAGCTGTATAATTTTAGATTTTTTAGCCAATTTATTTCCCCTTTTATAGAGTGCTAGAGCACTGAACAATAGGCACTGAATTTTATTGGGCAGCTTCATTTCTGCAATGCGGTATCTTAGTTCACCTGACACTTCTTGAAGTATACTAATTAGTATTTGTTGCTGATCCACTAAACATGTCATCATGTGAATATTTTAAACTAGGCAAACATTGGTGTATGCTACTTATAATGTTATAAGATCTGATGTGTTCTAATGTGACTACTGTATGAATGATCCATATTTGATTTGAGCAAATATTTCAAATGATTGCACTGTAAGAGTAAAAGATTTTTTGTTGGTGTTATATCAACGGTTGACAGGAAAAATATATTCTATCGGTGTCTATTATTTTCCCTGTTAGGCTATGGTACACTGGATAAAACGAATAAACCTAGATGGATGCAATTTTTGTGTGCGATGTATGATCAATAGAAAAATTGTTTCTGATGACCGATAGAAAAATGACATTTCTCTGTTGTGCTATCTCTACAGTTGAGTTTGTGATCCTGTGATGCTAGGCCTTCATGAACTTTACTTTTTCGATTAAATGTCACTCTAACATCGGTATTTAATAGTATTGTTATATTATCGTGCGATCTGTATGTTTTTAGTATAAAAGTTTAGCTGACCACGCACGGGACGCTATCTAGTGATATTAGAAGCACAGGGCTTTCAATAGTTACAGAAAGGCCCAGTCAAAAGTGCAGCTACGTGGTTCCACCGAACCAGCAACCCGGCCTAGCAGTCCAGACCAAGCGCACCAGAGTCCATTCCCTTTCCCTGCCGCACCGTATAGGACCCACCGAGTTCAAACGAAGGCACACCTCCTCCTGCCTCTCCATTATCCGTCTCCGTCCCGATGCCCAGATCCAGGCCACTACGGTGGCTGCGCCGCGGCAGGACCCGACGACCACTCTCCTGCTCCTCACCATCTCTCACCGCACGGATCGGTGCCACGGGGACGGGGGCCATCGGGGAGGCGCAGCCACTGGGCGGCGCTTGATGTCGCACGGCTGAGGGCCACGCGGTCCCGGCCCCAAGCAGCCAGGTGGTGCGAGCGCTGGTGGGTTCCATCGTGTGGCCGTCTTCGGCGGATCCGGTGAGTCAGAAACACTGAGGCTTATCTCCTCAAAGTCTCATATTGCTGGTATGCTACTCTTGTGTGAGAATTGCTCATTTGCATACTACCACTACTATCACAGGTGTTAAGTGTGTTCAGTTTTCTCATCAAAGAGAAGGGGCAGCCGGCAGCAGTATTAACGGTTCCATTTTTATTGGAAGGTCCAGGTTGTGATGCTCACAAACAGACGCCTTTGCTACTTGGCGGCCTGGGCGACATCGGGACGGGGCTGGATGCCCTCGCCGGTGACATAGAGGCGCTCAGCATCCTCACCAATGCGCTTGTCGTCAGCCAGGACCACACGATGGTGGGATGCTGATCCAAAGGAAAAATAATAGTTTCTATGCTTGCAAGCATAGGTTTAGATGCATGGTGAAACTGGGATTATGCTTAGTTGTATAGGTTTCCACCCCAATTGAATTCAAATCTCAAATTCCAAAGAAGTCTGTATACATTGTGGAGCACTCTTCTATGCATTGTTAGAACAATTCGACATATATTGTTTGTGCATTTCTGTGCTTCATGTTTGTCCCTCTTCTATACATTGTGGAGCACTCTTTGACTCTCCGATGTGATTCATGTTTGTGCCTTTCAGGCATTTGATGAAATGGTGGTGGGCTGCTCTGTGTCTTTGTGCAGCAGGCTGCTGGCGGTGTACAGGATAGCCAATTCCGATGGGGTTTCTCTAGGATTAATGGGCTAACACCATGGTGAGTACATTTCTGTGTTGCTTACATTTGAACGGCTTCGGTTGAGCCAGTCTGCATAGGTCCTTCCATCCGTGTCATTAGTTGATGAGCTTGCTTATTTTTTTTAATGAGATATCTGATTTGTTTCCAATTCATTTAGCTGATGGTTCAATAGATACCTGTGGATACTGCTATCCGGCAAAGAAAAAAAATGTTGAGACTCATAATTTCAACGGTTCTTCACTGTTTAGTTTATTGCAGAACAGTACAGGCATTTAGGACACAGATTTAAGGGAATTTACTCAGCGCTGGTACTCACCTGCATAGTGCATAGTGTCTTGTTTGATGAATAATAGGGACATAACTAAACTTCTGTCGAAAGTAGAATTTGGTTAGGCATACAGCTTGGAGCGCCTGTCGTTTCTGAGGCATTTTTGGGTTTCTTTCTTGTGATGTGCATTTGGTATTGGGTGGCACAGTGAGGAACTAATTTTGCTAATGTATCTATGAGGTCAAAAGGCCAGTGAATCAAATGTCCTTTTCATTCTGAGTGCCAATTTTTTTGGTTTTTCGCTTTTTGCCGCAACGAAGCCGGTAGTTGGGTGAATTGTATACTTAGTTGCATTGGTTTCTATGTATGGTGGAACTGTGATTTTTGGAAGATGCTGGGTGATTTGTATGCTTAGATGCATAAGTTTCCACACAAGGATTTACATTTTCTTTTGTTGTTCTTATGCTTGCGTGCATAAGTTTGTATGCATAGATTAACTTTAACATGGTATGCATTTTTATACATTGTCACTAACACAATTATGAGCACTCTTTATATACATTGTGGGAACACTTCGATATACATTGTCGAAACTCTTTTTATGTACGCTTCTACACAATTCGATACATTATTATTACACAATTCTATGCATAGTTGGAGTGGTTTTTATGCGATGTGTTGGAGCGGTTTTTATGCGATGTTGGCGTCAAAAATCCCAGGTTTGCACCTTGAGATCCGAGCATTGATGGAGCACATTTTCTACATTGTATGCTTAGCTACTTCCCAAAATAGCCATACAACTTTTATACATTGTCGCTATCATAATTATGAGCATAAAATGGTTTGTATGCATACCTGCTTCCCAAAGTAGTCGTACAAGAGCCATGCATATAAGTGCCCTACATAGTATATTGGTTCGGAAAACTGTCTCTCTCCCTCAAGAGCCATGCATAAAAGCCCGCATAGATTTGTATACATGACATAGCAGGATTACTTTCTGTCTACGATGTACCATGTGCTGTCTCCCAAAATAGGAAAACGTTTGTATGTGTTGGAATAGTTATCTATATACTTTTACATAATTTCTTACATTGTTGGAGCATGCTTGTATGCGTTGTTAGAACACTTTGACATACATTGTTAGAACATGCTTTCATGCGTTGTTAAAACACTTTGCTATGCATTCATTTCTTACCTACTATGCACAGTTTGGAAATCACTAAGCTATCAAAGTCTACTTTTTATTCAACATTTATTTATAGTTTATTCAACATTTGTTTACAATTCAGTTCCGTTTTTTACCTCACGAATGCTAGTTTTGTTCCAAAAAAATATTTTTGCTTTCCTTTGGTTACTATTCTTACATGCATAAATTTTCATGCGAACTTTATGTGATTTATCATGCCTGGTTGCGGCGCAGCCTGATTGAAGGTGCCTGATTTATCATGCAGGGATCTAGGATGGAGGTTTGGTTTGGATGACGATGCAAGGACAGCCATGGCGTGCGGCATGCTTGGGCCTCGAGTAAGCAGCAGGTGCCCGCTTTCAATTTCTTTTTAATTTTTAACCATTGTTTCTTTGCTTGCTTTGTTGATGCCCTCTGTGAACTTCTTCTCTAAGCACTATGAGAATGCATCAACGGCAGAGTGATAGGTACGGTGAGCATCTGGACCCCCTACGAGCACTGCAGCTCGCAATAAATGTCTTTTCTTTTCTCTTGTTACCATAATCCGTTTCACTATGTTCAGTGTGTTTGTACGCATTGTTTGTTTTCTATGAATGTATAATAATTGTTGTTTTTATATATGGTATAGCCCTTATTTGTTTCTCCTAAATTGTCAGTCTCCAATTGGTATGATTAAATAATATTTATGTTTTTGTTTCCCCAACTATGCTATGAACTTGTAAGTTTTATGCATTCATTTCTTACCTATTTCGCATTGCTTGGTTTATTAGCTATGCACTGTTTGTAAATCACTAAGCTATTAAAGTCTACTTTTTATTCAATATTTGTTTACAATTTTATGCATCATTATGCAGCTATACTACTTGAACTAGATAAAAGTGTTATGCTCTGATTTGTGTGGTTTTATACTTGGACAATGACCGTGGAGGTCTCGTGGCCCTCCTCAGACCCCGACGGTGCCATTGGGAGGGTTGGCGCGGACTCGCCGGCCGACGGTGGCTGCCAGCGTGTCCAACACGGACTACTCGGGAAGCATATTGGATATTAATGCATTTTTAGAACATTTTATGTACATATGCAACGAAGAATATTAATGTATCCAGCGAGAGACATTTTTTTTGCACTTGAATGCATAAGCTACGTACTCGCACTTCTATGTATGTCTGGATTAATTATTATTATTTTGATCTCATAGGAACTGGAGCAACAAGAATGAGAGGAATAAGGGGGACACACTGGAAATTGAAGTCTATGTGATCGGGGAGATGCAGCCGACAGCGGTCTGACCCCGGGCACGACGGTTGCGTGGCCCGAGACGAGGGCACGACGGCGTAGTGTGATATTTGATGTAGCCGACGGGTTAATGTAAATAGTTAGTTTGTTGTATGTTGTGTTTATATGCTTGAATGAGATGAGTTATATGCGTGTTGTGGGTTGGTACCATTACAGATAGTGCCTACTTTCTGTGTTGTAAGGGTTATATGCATTGTTTACTAGGTTTCTATTTCATCGAACTACTAATTCTATGCAATGTTGGCGCCAAGATCGTTTCTGTGCATCTTGACCATTGACTCTACGAATCGAATCATCATCACTTGATATTTTTTAAATTTCAAATCGGCCATCTACGAATCGAATCATCATCACTTGATATTTTTTAAATTTCAAATCGGCCATCATGTATGTATCTTGAACAGTGACTATATGCATCCAATTTGCCATCATGTGGCATGATTCAAATTTCAAATTTATGAATTTTAAACCTTTGTATGCATCTTGACCAGTAACTATGCAATATTTTTCAAACCTTTTATATGCATTTTGACCAGTGACTATATGCATTCAATCGACCATCATGTGACATGATTCAAAGTTTAAATTTATCAATTTTAAACTTTTGTATGCATCTTGACCAGTGACTATATGCAATATTTTTCAAACCTTTTCTATGCATCTTGATCAGTGACTATATGCATCCAATCGGCCATTATGTGGCACGATTCAAATTTCAAATTTATGAATTTTAAAAAAGTTCAAAAATATATTCACAATAGGTCTTGAATCGTGCACAGAAATGTCAGGAGTTTAATGGTGAAAATCGTTTTTGAATCGGATGTTTCATTGAGCAATTATCGTGAAAAAATAGAAGGAATTAAAGTGGACGCATGCATGCCGGCCTGTGTCAGGTGACAAGCCTGCTCGCGAAAAGGTTTTTATGCGGCAACGAACTGGTTTTAATTCACTAAAACACTGATTTTTATGGATCATCGCGACAAAAACGTTTCTGCGCAGTCAGACATGAGATTTTATGCATCTTGTTGGTTGGGTCTCTAGGTCCCCACCTGTATGTGTCAGGCCAACTGCATGCGTGTCAGCTGGCTGAAGGGATGGCTGGCTAGGGCTTCCAATAGTTATTGGTATATATATATATATATATATATATATATATATATATATATATATATATAATTCAGGGAAACAAAATAAATAAATGCAAAAAGATAAAAAGAATCTGAAAAATGAAGAAAGATGAAGCTAGCCAACCTTATCCCAATCTTTACTCCCCGATCTCCTCCCATGAAAAGGGTCTCCCGTCAGGAACTCAGGGACGGCGGCGCCACATGCATCTGGACTCTAGGGACAGAAGAGATGGCCGGAGGAAAGGGGAGTAGGCGGGCGGGCCATGGAGATTTGTTGGCTGCTCTGCGGAAGGGGAAAGCAAGATTAGATTGGCGGCGGCGCAGGCGAGGTGGTCTGGAGCCAGGATGCCGTTGCGTCGCGCCCTTTTCCATCTCCGCCAGAGCCGTGCCGCGCTGAGATGTCCTCCGCCGCAGGACAAACTTGTCGTCGAGTCGTCGTGCGTGCCTCCGGGAAGCTTTGCTGGTTCGCCATCTTCAAGGAGAAGCTTTGCGGTCGTGCTGCTTCGTGATGGCGGGAAGAAGCTAGCGCGACGTCACAACGTCACTGCTCCCGTGGCTAGGCGCGGCAGTGATGGGATGCCGTTGGCACCTGTGTTCATCGCCGGGCTGTCGCCACAATTGACCGCACTCGATCGGATGGAACCAAAGAAACTTTCTCAATGCAAGTTTCATCCTTTTTCCAAGACGTGGGAAACAACGCGAGATAGTTGTATGGTCACGAAACTTCAATCATCTCTCTTTCTGGATACATGCAAAACAGCAGTTTTTGCTAATATGTCACCTCATTTAATGCCCATAAAACTTCCCTGACATTTCTATTGAGACTGACCTTATGATTAGCGCTCTCAAAAGTATTCTGATATGTCTTCTTTGGTCGCCAATTGTTTGCTGTGCAAGACTACCACAGTGATAGTAGTGTGACGGAACGAAGGACGGAGGACAGAGAGGTTCAAGCTTCAAGCATCGATGCTGAAGGAATGGAAAAAAAAATATTGGAATACACTGTTTGGTGCCTCGTGGCCGCGTGGGCGGCTGGCATTTGGTTGCCGTCACGGCAGGCACGGCTGCCGGTACGAGCCGCAGCGGTGATGGCGTTGTCCAAACTGGTCCTCAGACCGTCTCCACAGTAAAAGGGTCGGTCACCCAAAACTTTCCCTCTCCAACAGCCAACGTGTCACGCAACACCCAAACCAGCCGGACGCAGGCGGAACGCTAGGTGGAGATTGTTGAGAAGCTCCTTGCGGCGCGCGACCTCGTCGGCTGCAAGTGGTTCACGGAGCGGGCGGTGGAGGCGGACCCGCTCCTCCCCGACACCGACGAGCTCCTCCGAATGGATTCGCTGCTGTGGAAGTGCAAGGGCGGTGTGCGCGTCGCGTGCTCCCTGGCCGGATCCCACCACGACGCGCCTGCTGCCCGCAAGCGCAGCTGCCGTGACCCCGAGAAGCAGAAGCCCTCCTCCGGCGACCGAGCTCGCCACCCCAATCTCCGACGGCATCCTCCTCCACTACGGCGCTCCCTCCCCATCCCCGGCGCGCCTGCTCAGGCAGCAGTGGGGGCCGAGCAGCAGCAGGCGAAGATCTGGGACGGCGGTGGGGGCGCGGCGCGGATCTAGGGTGGCAAGGCGATCGGCCCCTAGATGCTGGCCGCGGCGAGGCGGAGCAGCCGCGTTGAGCCGGCTCCGGTCGTCCCCTTCCCTCGTGGTGGGTCTGGCGCTCTGCGTGGAGACTAGAGACACAAAGAGATGAGGGAGGACGCTTATTTGCCTTCCGCATCGCCAACGACCCAAAATGGGTGCCGTGTTTGCCTACTTCGTTGGAGGCTGTTTTTTCTGTAAAAACATTGTACGCCATGTATTTTGGGTATAGGTCGTGTTATGCTAACTCTGTTGGAGATAGTCTCGTTCCTGCGTACTCCGTGGTAGTCAGAAAAAAAATCTTGACATCCTGGTACTACGTTGTCTCACCAATCACCGTAGCAATGCCATGTCAAGTTCAGTCTGCCCTCTGGCAGGAGTTTGTTGACCTGGAATGCTCAGTCTCATCGCTAATCGGTCAGCACTCAGCACTATCAGACCGGACCAGACCAGGTAGGGCCACGCCGAAGGGCGATCGAAGCGCTGGTTAGTCTATCTGAGCCTGACACGCAGCCATGATCGCTCGGCACGACGCTGCCCTCCTTTCTGACCTTTCGAGGCGGCTGTGCCCTGTTCCCTACCTTGGCTACCGCGTGCCGTTCTCCGTTGAGAAGATCAAGGCCCTGATACTGCATGGTTGTGCCTTTGCGACTACCGACGGAACGGAATGCTGGTGATCACGCGTCTCGACATGGAACCACGCGCCGCACGCCGTGATCCGTGATCTCTCCCTCTCCGTGACCCCGCCCGCCGGCCCGAGCCATGGACGCCGCGCTGTCGTGTAACTGTGTAAGCAGGGCCCGGAAGCCGAAGGCCCGGACCACGGAGGTCGGCGGCAGTTGCCTTGATATATATTCTCATCGTCGCCCATATCGTTTGGACCTTCGGGACGAAGTCGTTTGCCCCATCCGTGTATTGTATGGCCCATCAAAAGAACAGCCATCCCTTTTCTTGAACTATTTATTGTTGGAGTTCAAATTTTCTTCAAAAATTTTCATAAAACTAGATAAATTGTATCTCGCAACTCTCATAACCATTTAAATCATTTCCATCATTTTTATATAGAAATTCTAGTAAACACGTAACAAGAATTTTAAGCCAAAAAAATATTTATGAGTTTCTAAAATCAACAAGATAAGTGCTACAGGTACATTGAAACATGAGAAATCCAAACAAACTATTTGAAGCTCATGAAATATGTATTTTGAAGATTTCAGAATTCAGATTCAGGTCTAGGGAAATGGAAAAATATCAAGAAAAATCTAGAGAGTTTCCAAAAAAAAATTCTAACATATGACTAAACATGTTTAAAAACTTTTCACATGAAAAATATGAAACCGGCATGAATGCATTCAGCATGAATGAGTTGAGCATTATTTTAGGTTTTCACTAAAATAATACGCTATGCACTAGTGCAGTATTTTCCTTCTTTAAAAGGATCATGTACCTTCCATTTATGTGGAAGCTTTGGCATGGCTCAAGAAAATCTCATTGCACTCTTTTACTTTCAGCTAAAACATAGTATGAATATTTACACTCTTTGTCCACAGGTATAAGCATTATTTGTACCACTTAAAATTTATCCACAAATGTAACCATTTTGATATAACCCACCCTTCCCCTCTCTTAAAATCCACCCGTCCATCCTTTGATATACTCGTTTCACTTCCTAGTCCATTATGTCATGTGTCATCAAAATGTTTTGTTTGGATCCTAATTGGATTATAGTAATATAGAGTATAGATAAGATTATAATAATCTAGATTATAGATTATAAATAACCTAGACTATTTGGATCCCTAGATTATAGAGGTGAATTGTTGTTAGTTGAAGTACCAATGACTTGTAATATCATAGAAACAGTTTTGAGAGAGATTATATGAATATTATATCTGGTTGTTGGATTATCATAATGTACAACTTATAATCTGCTCCCCTGGTAAAAAAAAAGAACGGAAGTTTCACTTTGCGATGTTTCCAACAATCCTAAGTTTCACTAATAAAAAAGAATTAGTATGCCATGTGTTTGCCCAGGAAAGGCGAGACAAGTGAAGGACGCATCTGGCCGACGCCGACCACTGCGCAGTGGGCACTCCGCGACTCCTTTTTTTTTTTTTTAGCCTTTTTCGAAAGATTCTTTTAAATATGCTCCTGTCGGAAAGATTTTAAAAAATAGATCCTTTTCATGGCGTCATAGTCGTCGGCGCCAAGATATAACTGCATGGCGCCAGGGTCACTGGCGTCATGACCCTGCCGCCGTGACGGTGACGTGGCAGGGTGCATGGCGCCATGGATCTTGGCGCCATGCACACACGTTTTAGCCATCCCCCTCCTACGACTCTTTCTCGTTTTCTTTCTCCACTCCTCGGGTTTTTCCTCTGTACACTTCGGCCAACCTCTTCAATCGAGCTATTAGACCGTGAGAAGTTGGATTTTATCCGTCGATCTTCGAGAGCTAGGTATTCTCTCACCCTTCGTTTTTTTCGAATCGATTTGATAAAATGAAATCATATTCTTAACCTATGAACTTCACATGTCCTTTGTTCATGTGCTTTTTAAAAATCGTATGTATTTTTCAACCGTAGGATGCCTAGGCGTGAAAAAGCTATAAAACAAAGGTATGCGTAGATCTTTTTCTTCATATAGTAATCCCTTAGTTTTTAGTTTTATTGTTATTTGGTTTGTTATATTAGACTAGAATTTGTTGAATTGTAGCTATGTACGGATGACCGAAAGTCCGTACGTCCCAAAGCCGCTCCCTAGCGGTGTGCCAATACTCATGTGCTTCTGTGGCGATCCTTGCAAGGTAGATATTTCAGAAGATGAGACAACATATAAGCAGAGATATTGGATGTGTTCCAATTTTGCATAGGAACCTACAGAGCGTCAGCGCCGCAGTACATTTATTGTGAGAAATTGCTTTTGTTTATTAATTAATTTATGTCATATGAAGTTTTGCATATTAATTGGATTTGAAAAATTCTATTTACTGCAGACCCCTCCACCGCTATGTGATTTTGAGCAGTGGATCGACACTGAGATCAAGGAGGATGACATGCGGCTTCTACAAGGCCTGAAGGAGTGGGATGCGGAGCGCCTGGAGATATTAGAGAAGAGACGCAGCAGCAAAGGAGCACAAGGAAGAGGAGGAAATGAGGCGTGTTGCTGCGTGTAGGGAGAAGAGGGAGAAGAAGCTTGAGCGCGTGCGCAGAGCGAAGGCAGCGATGGAGGAGAATCCCGATGCCCAGAAAAAGGAAAAGTGGCCTCGTTGTACTCAGTAGTATGCTAGTTGTATGGTTTAATCATAAACAATGTGGTCGATCTAGTATGCAATGTGTTTAATCTATTGTACTTTAGGTAAATCATGTACCTAGGGCATGTTCTGTGTTATCTATTGCGTCCGTCATGTACTTCATATGCACTTTAAGTTTTTGGACCTTGCATAGTGTTGTCATATATCAGGTTTAATGTTACTTCGTTACTGAAACTAGTTCTCCAGGTGTACATAAAACATAAGGAAGTACTAGATTTCATAATTCAACACGCATAACATAGGATATGGCATGTCAGAACTTGTACCAAACTAGGGCACATTTGTCCTGGACTAAACCTAACATGTCTTAGGTAATTAGAGCGAACAATAAGCACATTACATGACATGTGTACACGATAGATTTGTTCTATCTAGTAGTGCGGCCACATAGCAAACTGTGTAGCCCCTTCTCCACAGTACCCTCCCATTGTTGATGGTGGAGGTGGCGGGGGTGGTGGCGGAGGCCCGTTGTTCTTGTGGTTAGGGCAGGTGCAATATGGATCATGGCATGGTCCGTCCTGTGAAACGGCACCACTACTAGTATCGTCTGCTTCGTCATCTTTGTAACCGTTGCTAACTTCTCTTTCTAGTTCAAAGATACGGCCTTGCAAGTAGTAGATGTACTGTGCGTGCGGATAGATTGGTCTAGGATCGACCCACCTAGTGAAGCCACAGTTTTCTTTGGACTCTGAACATTGCATTTCAAAGATTTTAGTGAACATGCAGTTAGTTTTGCCTATGAGATGCAAAATAATGGAGAAAAAATTTGAGTAATAAATTTTAAAACCAATTACCTCTGCTCGCGGACATTTGAAGAATCGGCGACCTCCATCCAAACCCTCCACGAACATCTGCACTAAGCAGTCCTCACCATGCCTACATTTTGGCCAATCTTCTTTTCGGTTATCATATCCTCAGAGTGAACACTCTTTGTTGAAATCTCTCTTGGTCTCGATAGGAAAATGATACACTGGTTCATCAAAGACTTCCGGACCCAGAGACCCCTCCCACACAATTGGAGTACCCTTAGTCCTCACGTTCCCTTCCCTCTCGATGACCCTCCAGACATTACTACTCGTTTATAACCAACTTCTGGTTTCAAGTGACTACCATTGTATGGAGGAAGGTGTATATATAGCCAGCAGTGGTGTTGAGAGTCGTTGTATTGTGGCTTTAATGCTCCTGAAAAGGCTAAACGCCATCCCTTAAAAGCCTATTTGAAAACTCATCTGAAAAGGCTAGATTCCTTGATCAATCAATTCATCTGTAAAAGAGGATGTACGATAGGATAGTGACATGATAAATCACTGAAAAGGCTACTTGCTATCGATGTACTGAAAAGGCTACTTGCTCTCGCTGTACGATACAACTTGACATGTTAGGGGAAATTCTGGCAGAGTTTTCTCTGTTTTTGATTCAACCCAAACACAAATATCACAGTAACATATGTCATCAACAATTATATATGATAATCACCTTAAACAATGTAGATCAGTTTCCTCAAATCGTGAGTGCCTGGAGTCTATAAACTCCATAGTAGTTCATACAATACATAATAGCAGTCCATAATAATAGTCCATACAGTCTATATAGTCCATAATTCGGCTACAGTCCCTCACTCTCTCCTAAACCTACCCTTGCCCTTGTGTCCAAGAGCGTGGGTACCTGGAGTGTAAGGGTCAGGTGGTCGACGTCGCCTGGTACCGACCTGCTGCGAAGGCTGAGTCCAGGGAGCATCGTCTAGCTGAGACGGTCCAATCTCCTCATGGCCCTGGTCCTCGTCCTCGTGGTCGTCGTCCTCGTCCTCGTCGTCGTCGTTGCAAACCCCTCACGACTCTGTAGGTTCGTGGCTAGACGAACCTACGCCACCTCTGGGTGCAGAAGGCACGTGCACGTCCTGCGTCGTGCATGTCCTGCAACCACAGCGTGCAGCGGTACGGCGTAGACGACGAGCCAGTCTCTGGTGCACAAAATCATGTGCAACTGAATGTATTGAACGTGTCAGTAATCTAATATTTACATATTTATAGATACTTACGTCAAGGAAGCTACGTGTGTCGTCGTCCCTCACCCTCGGATGAAAGCGTTCAATTTCTTTGACCGACATCCTAAGGGAGTTGCTCTACAACAAAGTTGTAAGTTGTAAGTCATTTTTTACGCAAATGGATATATAAAAGTAGAGCAAATGACATACCACTCTGTCCAAGATCGGTCCTGCTTCCACCTGACGACCTATACGAGTAGAGTAGTCGTACGCCGTGTCCTCATCCTCGGACGACTAAATGTCAGCGTAGTCATCGTGTGTCCACTGTAGCTTAAGCCTCGGACGAGTCGCTTGGTGGTACCAAGCTTGGTACCGCCTGTACTCTCTGTTTGTGTGCGGCTCGTCGTTGTCGTCCACGTTCTCGTCGAACATCTCCCACTCTTCGATGTAGTCTCTGTGGTGATGGGCCCAATCAAAGATTTTCCTGTTTTTCTTACGATCGAGCCTGCAAAACACGTATAATAGTTAGTCATCATGGTGTGACTATAACATGCATGTATGCCAAACTTAAAAATTTCGGCAGAGTTTTCTTTATTTGTTGATACAAACCACACCTATATGCATTCCATAGACATACTAACATACCAATAATTATTTCATCCATCTTATTCGACATATATGAAGTGGTAATTATAACCGTGCAAATTCAGGGAAAATGTCCAACTACAAAGAATAGAACACTTACTTGTGCAAGTCAACATCAGTCGACACTGGAGATGGTAGACAACGCTGCCTTGCTCCAAACTGGCGTGCAACTCGATGTGGAAGGTGGTACTCGACAGCATAGAAGCAGATAAGAGGGCACCTCACCCTGTAGAGCTCGCTGTCGCTGTCACACACGTTGCTCACTGCAAAAGGAAGTGCGGCCTCGTCCGCGTACGGCTCCCAAGTCACCTGCAACGTGTCCAAACAAGAAGTTAGATAGCTTAATAAATAATTTCTTTCGAACCAACATGTATAATAATTTGTACTTACACTAGAGACCATTAGCCTGTCTAGCTCGTCCATGTACCATTGTCTACCTTCGACATTAGATGCGGTTCTGACCTCCTCTAACTTCCTCCGGAAATTCCTATCCTCAAGCTGTCGAGCAGCCTCCTGGAAAAGATCAAAATTATCCTTCACACCATCCTTCCGGAGTAGATTCTCAGCAAGGTGCCGAGTACACCAACGATGGTGCAAAGGTGCATACCCCTCTATCTCCTCTCGCACAACATTAAGTATGCCCTGGTGCCTATCTGATATGACGTTGACATCCCTATTAGACCCAACCACATGTATCCGGACTAGCCTCAAGAACCATCCCCAGCTATCATTATTCTTCCTCTCAACCAAAGAAAATGCCAAAGGAACAAGCTTGTTGTTTGCGTCACACGATATGGCTATAAGAAGTGTGCCATGATATTTGCCAATCAAGAATGTACCATCAATGGAGAAGACTGGACGGCAGTGCCGAAATGCCTCGACACACTGAGGGAAGCACCAGAAAGCACGAAAGAATATCTGTCTCCCATCCTTTCATGAGTCTGGCCTAGGGATGTACTCATAATGCATGCCTGGATTCACTGCTTTAATTGCATTGAGAAGTACTGGAAGCTGCTTGTAGCCATCCTCCCAGTCCCCATATATCATCTTTCACGCCCGCTGCTTAGCCCTCCAGGCTTTGCCATAAGATATGTCATATCCTCTATACACCTCATTAACTATTTTGATAATTGTCCTGACCTTCATGTTCGGCTCACCCTGTAATACTTTCATCAACCGCTTGGCAATAAGGGTAGATGTCAACTGTCGATGCTTCGTGCTGAGGTCATGTGAAGAACAAGTGTGTGGCCCGACAACTCTTGTGATCTTCCACTTTTCGGAGACCTTTTGCTTCCTTGCACAAACCCTCCATGGACAGTGTTCCTTGTCACAAACAACTGTGTAACGCCGCTCCACATGGGAATGCAGGACCTTGTACGGTCTCTTGTGTATCACTGCAAACGCCTGCAACCACCTCTTCAATGCAGGGAGGTCATTGAAAACCCTCCCCTTCTCTATCTCCATACTAGGACCAGCCTCTGGAGCTTCCTGCAGCTCATCTTCACGTCCTTCGGCACACGCCTGATCGGAATGAGTAAGATCAGTGAACTCATGAACCACAGAATCACGGCGCCCGGGAAAAATACGCCTCAGCATCTCAACGTCACTCTCCGTGAGCTCTCCAACGGGACGATCATCGTCAGAATCAACAGCCCTTGCGATCTCATATGGCTCTGAATCATTCATAATTTCAACACTATTGGAAGCACGGATTCCATCGTCAATCTGGACTTGGGCATCAGCAGGAGGAGCGCCCTCATTATCGGGAACGTCTCCTACAACATAGCCACAAATAAGAGGAGATGATAAGAAAAGTGGATGAGAAGAAGATACTTAAGCTACAAAGATAAAATGATGCCTAATTGACACTTACTCGGATGATTCTGTGTTAAAGGGATCTCCTGAGGAGGATGTGCCACATCATTGGGGGTAGATTGCGCATCAGGAACGGTAGGCGGAACCTCAGCATCCACATCACGTTTCGGGACAGGAGGTTTAAAAAATGCTTGCTCACCCATTGGCGGGGACAACCCAAGAGGGATGGGATCAACGAGCACACGATGCACAACCACGTCTAAACTTTGGAATTGGCTTTTCATAGCCGATCTCACATAGTTGTCCCACTGATCTGCACACCCTATTGGGATCATCTTCCTTAGCATGTTAGGAGGAAAACCTAGGTGAAGTACACCCTCAACTATGATGTCATCATCTCCATAGCAATGTACCTCCTCGCGAGCCCTTGCAGTCAACTCACTAAATGATGGCTTCTCATTGAATAGCACAGGCACACTTTGCATGTCAACAAACTCAACATATCCATAGCGATCTCGTTCCACAGTTCCTCCATGATATATGCTCACTAAGTTGTCCATCTAATTCCCAAACATAACGAAGCACAATTGCTTTACTACAATCTACACAAAAAGTAAATACAAAAATACTACTAACTACTAAGTATTCATAACTAATAACAACTACTAACAGCATAGTACTACTAACTAACGATGTCAAGTAACTATCTCAGTAACTAACTATATAACTAACTAAATAACTAAGTAACTATATAAAGTATCAATCAATCTTAATCTATAATAAACTTACTATCTAGCTTCATGACTAATGTACTATTATTAAGTAAGAACAACAAACTAGTTTACCTTGTGCAGAAGCGGAGATGCCGACGCTTGAGATGCGAGCGGCGGGCGGGCAGTGGCAGGCGCGCACGCTGCCAAGCTCGGGCGCGGGCGGGCGGTCGAGCCGCGGGCGCGGGGACGAGCGGCCGGGGGCACGCGCGGGGCCTCCGGCGGCCGGCCGGGCGCGCACGACCGGGCGAGCTGAGACCGCGGCCTCGGGCAGCGGCGCGGCCACACGCGGGCGGTGGCAGGCGTGCGTGCGGCCGAGCTCGGGGGCGGGCGGGGAGACGGCGCGGCGCGCGCGGGCAGCGGCGGCGCGGCGCGGCGAGCGGGCGGCGGTGCGAGCGCGAGCGGAGGACCGGCGGCCGGGCGAAGAGAAGAGAAAGAGAGAAGAAAGGAAAAAAATTGAGGGGCGTTTTTACGTGTGTGCATGGCGCTAAGATCCATGGCGCCATGCACCCTGCCACGTCACCGCCACGGCGGCAGGGTCATAGCGCCAGTGACCCTGGCGTCATGCAGTTATATCTTAGCGTCGACGACTATGGCGCCATGAGAAGAGTCCATTTTTTAAAATCTTTCCATCAGGGGCATATTTGAAAGAATCTTTCGCAAAAAGGGCTTAAAAAAAAGACGGGCACTCCGGCAGGCACTGGCTCCTTCCTTCCCTGATCCCTCGTCCTCCTATGCCTGCTGCAGCTGCAAAGCCCCCGGCTCCGCTCTGCTCGCCAGCAGCACCAAGCCACCAACTTCCACTGCACTCCACCAGCAAAGCGAGCTCCCTCCTTTTTACTCCCCAAAATCTCTGAATAAAAAATCGCGCAAGCAACCTCGCTCCACCGGCCTCCCGCAGTCAGGTCAGGTCAGGTCAGGTCCCAGCCCACGCAGCATTTGACAGCGCGAGGCGGTTGCCCAGTCAGGTCTGCCTTTTCTTGGTTACTTTTTCCTTTGATTTTGTTTAGTTCAAAGCCCATAACCACCGGCAACCTAACCTCCAGGCCCGGTTCTTGCAAGCTCCTGAGTTGCTCCTGGGCGCCAGTTTCAGTTACCCCATCTCCGGTGTGGGTTTGATGAGGGGCATTCACATTTTTGTCTTCCCGTTTTGCACAGTCTGGGGGTGGACGGCTTGATTGGCTTCGAAGGAAGGGAGTGGGCTTGTGAGAAGCCTTTGACCAAGGTTGTCAATGGAGTCTGGGATTTGGGCATCTGTTTGGAGCTTCATCAAGTTCCTGCCTTTCTTCTTTGCGCTTCTCCTCCTCGGCATCATCAAAGGTGGACAGAACACTCGCTCTGTCAGTCCATTCTTGTCTCCTTTTTTTCTTAATAAAAGTATGGAATGTAATTGTATTAAAGGATGGTTTCACACGGCTGTGTCCTTGTTTCGTGAATTCAATCAATCAGTTCACGTGGTGTGTTGCATTTGCTAGTCCTATGCTAAGAATGGTTGCCGATTGAGTTATTCTGGTTCTGGTTGTACTGATGCTTGGTTGCTCCTTCAAACCATTGTTGTGGGCTTCAGTAATGAATAATGATGTAACCTGGTTGCCTTGATTTGGCTTGCATTAAATGCTCATATCACCAATGAAGTAGTCCATTTATGAGTTGATATACACTCCTTTTGATAATAAGGGAGCAAATGGTGTAGTACATATAGGTATATCAATACTCTCTGCCAAACTTTTTTTGGCAGAGAGTATTGACTTTATGAATATTGCTCGATCTGCCTGGTTTTTTTTTTTTGGCATCTGCATATTTATTCATGCCGTAGCTTTTACTTGTTAGTTGCGCAATTCTGCTTGATAGGGGCAATAGACTTATTTCTGCAGTGTTTTGCAATCAGAATATCTAGGGATATGAATTGAACTGTGCACATGAGATTTTGGATTAATTTTAGAAAATATAGTGTTCTGATTGTAAATGTTAATACCTTGGCTAGCCTACATTTCATGGACTGTTTGAGTACTTGGTAATTATTGTTGGCTAGCCTACATTTCATGGACTGTTTGAGTACTTGGTAATTATTGTTGATCTCAGTTCCTATTGGTCTATCGATTCATGCTAATCTTGCCAATCCAGGTGCTTTGTTTGGCCCATGGGCATGGCTCGTCATGACAATTGGAATTTCTGCACTTATTCTAGGCTTGTGGCCTATGCATGTGATTTGGACATATTACTGCATCATCAGGTAGCGTTTGCAGTCCTGAAAGGAAAGTCATGCAATGTGGTGTATTTGGATGTGCTTATCACCTTTTTATGAAAGCAGAACCAAGATGGTAGGACCGGTCGTAAAGGTGCTGCTTCTTATTGCTGCAACTGCGGTTTTGGTTCTATGGCTAATAATTGGCATCGCGGGAAGCATCCTTGCTGGTTTGGCTTATGGCTTTCTAGCACCAGTAATGGCTACATTTGATGCAGTTGGGGGAAGGAAAAGAAAAGACACTTGTTCACTGTTTTTTGGTACAATTTACTTGTAGTGGTTTCATTCTGGTATCTGTTTTGTGTGTACAATACCTGTTTCACATGGTTAGCTAACTGGAAATGCAGGATGGAACATGGAGCACTATCACGGGAAGCTGTACAGTAGTCAGGGACGTGAAAGACATGTTGGTACACTCATATTTTTCAATCATGGATGAAGTTCGTCTTCATGCACCTCCCGATGGCAAGCCATATGAGATAAGGTCTTAGGTCTACTTTCTTTCTGTTATTGTTTTCAGCCCTTTTCATTCTTCCTTATAACTATATGTGTTAACAAGTGAGTTGCAATTGTACTAAATGAGTCATTACCTTCATCTGGTACTCTAATTAAAATATTCTGTCTGTTTGTTATCTTGGTTAGCTTTTCTTGCACATTATAAACAGTTCAGGTTAACAACAAGATACACTATAATGTGGTCACAAGAAAGACAAGAAATACAAAATTAATTCATACTTGAGAACTCGCTTTAAAAAGAAATGATATGGGGGGAGTGTCCCATGTACGTTGAAGTTCAGTATCCTTTTAAATCTTGATCTGATTGCTAATATTTAAACACCCTTGTAGTGATTTTGTTTTAGTTGAGGAATTCTGCATGTTACAAAATAATTAACTTTGCATCCCCAGATTGCTACAAATTCCTGGTGCAATATTTTCTGCTGCTTGTGGGCTTGTAGTGGATGCAATAATGTTCACACTAATTGCCTTGTACAAGTTCCCTGTTATGCTATTCAAAGGATGGAAGCGGTTGATTGAAGATCTTGTTGGCAGAGAAGGACCTTTTCTTGAGACAGCTTGCGTGCCGTTTGCTGGTCTTGCAATTCTTCTCTGGCCATTTGCAGTTATAGGAGCTTTTTCTAGCCTCTGTTATCTGCAGTGTTCCTTTTGGTGCATATGCTGCCGTGGTGGTTTATCAGGTAGTGACAAAATCTTTTTGGACTGGGCAACAGAAAAATATCATTTATAGCATAAAGCTAGTATTATGATTGAAAATATTACCTGATTTTAGCATGGTAGATGTGGACGGCATGAAGCTTACAATTGCAATCTTTGTTTTATGTGGTAGGAATCCCTCACTTTTCTTGGGACTGTCTTATGTAATATCATCAGTATCCATCTTTGATGAATATACAAATGACGTACTTGACATGGCACCAGGATCTTGCTTTCCTAGGTACAAATGGTTTATTCTATACCAAAATGTTGTCCTTGAATTGTACACCGAATAATACAAGTTACTCAAAATTTCACTTTCCATCGCTAGGTTTAAATATAGGAAAGATGAAGCTTCCTCACATGGTGGTTCTCTCTCGAGGCCCGGTTCATCCAAGGACAAGCATGATGGAAAGAAAGCTCCTCAGCGTGTAACATCATTTAAAAGTAGCTTTGATGAGTTCAATCCATTCAAGGTGATCTTTTTCTGGAAAACTGGCAAAAGAAATTTCTCAGTGTTCCCAGTACATAAAAATTCTCTATACTGACACTGGCCCATGCTCCATTTAGATTACTTTAATTGTATTCTACTCCCTCCATTCCAAATTATAAGATGTTTTGACTTTTCTAGATACATAGATTTTGCTATGTACTTAGATATACACCATGTCTAGATACAACAAAAGCAATGTATTTGTTATGATCCTTAGATCATTGGGGGTTGGGGGATAGAGATAACCATTGCCAGGAGGAAGGCCGGGCAAAGTCGGCGTGGAGGGATACTAGAGCATTTGGGGGAATTGGATTGTTTGTTCTTCATTGCTTGATTCAAATGAGGGCTGGTACATGGATTATATAGGCACTTGGCCTGCTAAATAAAGGGAAATAAACTCCATAGCTCCCCATAAATCCCCTAAATCTTGCCTTCCCTGCTGCTCCTTTGCTGACCAAATCTGGCTGCAGTAATTGCGCCCCCTCTGGTCACCATGCAACCCCTGGCTGCCCCACATGACAGTATCTAGAAAAAGGCCAAATGTCTTATAATTTGGAACTGAGGGAGTATTATGGTGGAGCTATACTTTTTGTAGAGTTTAGGTATTATACTATGAGATTTTATAATTTCATGTAAAATTCAAAAGCATGCTATGATTTTATGGTGTTTGGAAATTTGTGCAGTATAACTGATTTAGATGTGTTGTTTAGTTGCTAGATCACCTTTTCATAGAGTGTAAGCACCGTGGCAAGGATCTGGTCGCTGAAGGAGTGATAACCCCAAAAGATATAGAAGGAACAAAGGCAGGCAAAGCCAGCACTGGAGTACTTAATGTTGGGTTACCAGCATATGTTATCCTTAAGGCACTCCTCCGATCTGCTAAAGCCAATTCTGATGGTCTGATTCTAAGTGAGTAAGAGTACCTTTCTTCACCACTAAAAGAGGTTTACGGTACCTTTTATTGACCTGCGAGACTTTCCGGTGAAATATGCAGGTGATGGATCTGAGATAACATCTGACAATAGGCCTAAGAGTAAAATCTTTGAGTGGTTTTTTGACCCTCTGATGGTCATCAAAGATCAAATCAAATCTGAGAACTTCACAGAAGAAGAGGAAGCATACCTTGAGAAGCAAGTGCTCTTGATAAGTGATCCAAAGCGCATCAAGGAGAATCTCATTCGGCTTCCACCATTGAGTGAGCGAAAACAAGCAGAAATAGAAGCATTTGCTCGAAGGTACTTCCTTTCATCACTCCTTTTCAATCACAAAAGAAAAATTAGTCCTTTTCTGACCCTGCTGATCCTACTGCAAGGTTGCAAGGAATCACAAAATCGATATCAAGGTACCCCACAGCCAAGCGCCATTTCGACGCCCTTGTGAAGGCTCTTTCAGAAGAGCTTGCGAGGACAATGGGTGGTAATCAATCTGCCAATGGGTCTCAAGTCCGGAAGATGAGAAGTGGCATCGTCCGAATGCTTAGCCAGAGATCACTAGGGAAAACAACAGGCATCCGTGGAGATGATCATGAGGCCCAGCTGACAACTGATGGTTTCACTTCATGATGTTTTGGAGGTGTTCAACTGTAACCTTAGTTTTGATGTTTTGGAGGTGTTCAACTGTAACCTTAGTTTTGATGTTTTGAAGATGTTCAACTGTAACCTTAGTTTGAAAAGGATTTGCTACCTTTTCTGTGTTATTTTTGCTAACTGGATACAAAGAACTGACACTTCTGTATGAAGAGTTCAGCCATCAACCATTCTCGAGGATGAGTTGTTTGTTTTGAGGACTGTATCTGGACAACGCTGTAGTAATACTTTGTAATAGTCAGCAAAAGATTTGATCCGCACTAGTACCGCCAGTTACATGTCCACGGTCGTTCCTGCTGAATTGGATGCCCAACGAACATTTTTACAGTTCTTTGCCCGCACAAGACTGTCTTTGCGTGCTTGTGTTCAGTTATTTGCAGAAAATTCCATAAACAGTTACAAATGATCTGACACTGCCGAAAACCAGTTACAAATGATCTAACACTGCTGAAAACATAGTTCAAGACAAATGGAGAAGCGAGAGTATTGAATTCTCCATAAACAGCACTATCATGAGGTTTTAGTGTGGCAAACTTTGTTTACAGAAAATTCCATTTGAAGTCATGTGCGGGCAAAGAAACCTCACAAAAATGTGAAATGGTTCAGAAAAACAAACGAGTTACACAACTTCTTCAAGTTAATTTCATTCATCATTACTCGTATTAGTGTTACATTTTGAATTGAAGAATCATAGTTGTTAACATCATAACCGTGGATGGAACAATGACATTCTTGATTCTTATCAGACTCTGGAGGCAATGGTAGCTACTACAGCAAGGCACATGTCTACTACAGGTGATGAGGAAATGTGCGAAACTTAACATGCATTCTGAAACATCAATCACAGAGCCTTCTTCTTGGCGTCCTTGGCCAGCCCCTTTTTGCGGATCTTAATGCACATGCCCAGGCGCATGCTGTCGATAAGGGACTCGGGAAGAATGGAGATCAAGAACCACAGGACAGAGTGTGGCCAGTACGGTGTGCACCTAGGCTCGTATCCAATGTGACGAACAGCAGCACGAGCATAGGTGTCAGCGGATGGGACCATGAAGGAAGACTTCCTGATGGATGCCATCTTTGTCGCCACGTATAGGGGCACCTGAATAGATTGAAGAAGTTATGAGTGCAAAAGTTCATAGGGAATACAGCATATAACTGACAAGACCGATGCAATTACTTGCAAAAGCACGAAATCTCCAATTGATCAAGAAGCATTATAACTGACACAAATCAGTTCAACATATAAACACGCTTAACCAAGTTTAGTAGAACATGTGAAATGATGATTCAAGATGATTAATTTTAGATGTTTGGAAATTTCAGAACCACTTCAGTCTGTGAGGACTACATGAGGCTGAAACAACAGCTAGAGTGGTTCATCAGAATTTTTTTTAGTTCTTTAGAAAGAGAAAAGATATGTAGAAACTATAGTATTGGAATTTGGTAAGAGCCAATAAATCATTTGAACAACACAAAACTAAGTTAAGATAACTGTAGAAATGGTTGACAATTCGAGACAAGATACGTTCGATGCAAAGAGAGATTTGTTACCTGGCATTGCACATCAATACCCTTGCTCTTGTACTCAACATAGAGGCATCTTGAGAATTGGTCAACATACCTGGGAAATGTGATAACATTATTTTTAGTGTGCACTTAGTAAGTCAAAGGGAATGTGTGCATCTGCCTATCCAGTTATTTTCTAAAAAAGAATTACACTGTACAGAGTCACAACACATGCAAACTCACCCCTATGAAAAATTCATCATGTTCGAATTTTTCAACTAAGTATGTAGTGCATAACACAAAGATACACAAAGAAAATAGGAGGGCTGTAGTGTGCCTGTATGTTACATGGCAATAATTCATTGTTTATAGGTTTTCAACTCTTCATCCAATATGTACTAGATCACAGGAGAATACAGCCCAGCTATTCCATGAGCTCTAATAGTTGCAACCAGAATGGACATTTTAGACTACACAAAAGTTTTTCATTTCTTATGCATACAAAAATTAGTACGCCTAACCGTCAAAGTTCTTTGCTTATGTGTACCTTATTGATTGCAGTTACCTATCTTTTCATTTCCCCTAAGGAGAAGGATCATACGTCAGATCTGGACATTTCAAGTAATCCTAGACTGATGGAATTTCAGTACCCCAACTAATTCTAGCATCTGAATGTACATCTAACTAACTCCCCTATGATTGCATCAGAATCTGGCATGACCAACACGCAAGCTAAGAATTCACACCCAAGGCGTTTCCTCTAATCCCCGATCCCAGTGTTGCTATAATAGTTCCCAAACCAAGTAGGCAAGTACAGACAGGGAAGAAAGACGTGTTCCTTTGTTCTCAATCAGTCAATCCTACTACCACTACCGCCATCTATCCTACAATCGAGCCAATTTAAGCTATAGCCTGTACAACTGCGGCAGTAAATAGCCAAGCATACAGCAGTAATTCGAGAGCAGGAAACCGGTGTACTCACGCTTTGGTCGCGGCGTAGACGGAGTAGAGCGGATCGGAAGGCACGACGGAGGCGGCGCCGGAGCCGATGTTGACAATGGCGCCGCGCTTCCTCTCGACCATGCCTGGCAGCACGGCGTGCGTGACCCGCGTGACGCCCTCGACGTTGACCCGGATCAGGCTGCGCATCAGCTCCTCGTCCACCTCGTGGAAGTAGCGCGCGTACGGGTAGGACAGCCCGGCGTTGTTGACGAGCACGCCCACGTCGAGGCCCCGGATGGAGTCCTTGAGCGCCTCCACGCCGGCCGCGAGCCCCTCGCTGTCGAAGTCGAGCACGAAGGTCCGCACCTCGGGGACCTTGGGGTGCTTGGCCTTGATCTCGGCGGCGACGGCGGCCAGCTTCTCCGGGTTGCGGCCGACGAGGACGAGCCCGAGCCCGGCGGCGGCGAGGCGGAACGCGATGGCGCGGCCGATGCCGTCGGTGGCGCCCGTCACGACGGCCCAGGCGCCGTAGCGGCGGCGCAGGGGCTTGCCCGGGCGGAGGAACGCAGCGTAGACCCAGAGCGCGAAGCGGACGGCGGCGCGGAGTGCCACGAGGAGGCCCACGGCGGCCAGCGCCAGCGCCCACGCCGGCTGCGCGCGGAGGAACTCGACGTGAGCGCACGTGCCGGCCATGGCTGGCGTCGTCGGATTTGGGGGGAGCTGGATCACTGGCTGTCGATGCGATGCGGGTGTGCCTGCCCGGTGTGGAGCTTTGGACGGGACTTATAAGAGCAACTCCAACGGTTTTGCATTTTTTATTTGGCAAAAGATGGAGTTTGCCAACTCTCAAATCAATATGGGGAGGAGAAAAAAATGTTATCTCCAACGGTTTGGCAAAATTGACTTGCCAAAATCCAAAAAAGGAAACCCGGCGGCGCGGGAGGGAAGAGCGCACGCGGGAGTAGTGCGTGAGACGGAATGCCAAGCCGATCGCGAGCTTGCATATATGCCAATCCATCCCAGGATTTTGCCAAGTTAACAAAAATGCAAAGCCCATTTGCCAAACCGTTGGATAGGAGTTTTGTAGATTTTTTTGCAAAAACAGGAATGCAAAGCTCATTTGCAAAACTGTTGGAGTTGCTGGGTACGGCCTTTCTCCGGTGGGTGGGTAGAATTGGTGTACCAAGACTAACCGAACACCAACTGAAATCTCTCCTCCGTTGAGGTAGAGTTCGTATCGACGGACAGATTTCAAATTGGATTTTATATAAGAAGTTCTGGCAGTGGTAGTTTTATTAGAAAAAAATATAAAATAGATAAATATTGGTTGCCGACTTGATTGCATTTTTTGTTTGAGAGGACGACTTTGATTGAATTTTCAACAGACAATTTTCAAAGTGGTACTCTACTACTCTTATTAGAAATACAAAATTGAATAAATATTCGTTTGTGGGATGCAGAAAAAAGCATTGAGTCGTCACAGATTTTATAACACAGCATAAAAAAAGCGAGTCAAAGTAGCAATCTTTACATGGGATGGATCATAACTATACATACTACACACACCCTCCCTCGAGCCACACACACTCTTTGGACACGTCAAATTCATCGACGGAAACCGGTGTGCGTGCGGACTGCGAACAAAACGCAGGTAGGGCCGGTTTAGATGCTCAAATTCACTCCAAATTTTACTATACAAAAAGAAGATTTTCCATCACATCAAAATGCCGGCACATGCATAAAGTACTAAATGTAGATGAAATAAAAAAAAACTAATTGTATAATTTTGTTGTACTTTGCGAGACGAATATTTTAAGCCTAATTAATCAATGTTTGAACAATTATTACTAAATAAAAATAAAATGCTACAGTATTACACAACGCAGTGCAGTGAATTCAGGATGCCTCGAATCAGGCATCTAAACAGGCCTATGGTTGATAGCATCCGGAGGCCGGAGCAGATGCAACAAATCGGTGGCAACCCGAGTCCGTAGTGCACCGGGCGCATCTTGGCTATGCTGTAGTAGTAACTGTGGAGAGGCCGAGAGGGCCTGCGGCAGGCTGATGAGTGCTGAGCTCGACGATGGGGACAGCGGGGCTGGCAGGCAGGTTGGGTTTGATGAGCTGAAATTAAGACACCGTTGGGGATGTGGTCGCCGGTGGCGGGCGGAAATCCTAACCCCTCTGCACCAGCACCGCACGGGCACGGCCGCCCCGTCCCGCCTTGCTTGGTGCTCGCTGTCCGTCGAGCCGTGCCGGGCACTGGCAGTGGCAGCATTAACGCACGCGGCGCGGCCTCATAAAACCGGCTTCAATCCGGGCAGGGGCAGGTGGGAGAGGGAGAGGGAGAGGGAGAGGGGATCGATCAATGCGGGCGGCTAGCAGTAGCAGTAGCAGTAGCAGCGCGTGGGCGTTGTGGAGCAACCACCGGCGCGGACGGAGACGCCGAGTCGAGTCTTGTCGCCGGGAATCGTTTAGCGATGACGTCGCTTCCGTAATCAGAACGGGCTTGTGTGGATGGTTTGGCGGGGCGCGTCCGCGCGCGACGGTCAGCGCCGCCGCAACTGTGCTTTGCTTTCCAGTCCAGTGTTTCCACTGCCTCCACGCCACAGGACAACAGATGCGATGCGAGCATCTGTGTGTTTTATTTGAGGACACCAAGAATGCTGATCGTCGCCATTTACAAGGTTTATTACTTTGTAAGGCCTTATGTAGATACCTAAATTCATCCCTAAATTCCACTATGCAAAAAGGAGATTCCCCATCACATCAAAATGTCGGCAAATGCATGGAGTACTAAATGTAGATGAAATCATAAACTAATTGTACAGTTTTTGTTGTACTTTGCGAGACGAACATTTTGAGTCTAAT
Organism: Saccharum hybrid cultivar R570; assembly: GCA_038087645.1. Lineage (NCBI taxonomy): Eukaryota > Viridiplantae > Streptophyta > Magnoliopsida > Poales > Poaceae > Saccharum > Saccharum hybrid cultivar. Next base: position 10,980,367 of record JAQSUU010000153.1, read on the forward strand.
TAATCATTTTTTGGATAATTTTTTGCACTAAAAAACAAAAGCTGCTAGCAGCAGGCGCCGAATCGGCATGCCGACTTGGACATCTAAACAAGGCCTAAACCAACTATAGTCTGTGTACTTTGTAAACGGAAGGCCCATTTACAAGGTTTATTACTTTGTACTCCGTATTATTAGCTGATCGTCGCCATGGATGTAATACCATCACAGTCCATGCGCTGCGGCTCAACATCCTCGTATTGCATGCATTTTCTCTAGGAAAGAATGCCTAACCTTCTCGCAACTCGCAAAGTATATATATCAAGGATTTTAATTAGGTGTAAAAACGAATCCATAGAGGCAAGAACAATAGTGACAGTAATATTATATATAGAAATCTTTATCAAGTTCGGTCATGCCATGGTCGAAATATTACCAGGGTCAAGCGGCAGAGACCAACAAAAGCGACCCTGGCCAGCGCATGTGGTCTTAGGCCATATTTGTTTCGCCGGACTAAATTTTAGTCTCCATCACATCAAATGTCTAGACATATACATAGAGCACTAAATATAGACTATTTACGAAACTAAAACTATAAGGTGAAGATAATTTACGAGACGATTTTTTAAACCTAATTAGTTCATAATTAGCACTAATTACTACAGTAACAAAATATGCTAATAATAGATTAATTATGCTTAATAAATTCATCTTACATATTATCCACCGAATATGTACTTTATTTTTTTAATTAGTATCCGAAAACCCCAGTCAACGTCCAATGTAATACGGACTAAACTTTAGCTCACTTAACAAACAGCCCTAAACGTCTTATCGCTGCATCGTCACGGTTCATGGTTATGGTTACACGCTAAAGTACTGCACTACACAGAACAAACGTATCAGTTCCAACGACAACGACTGATAAATATAACAGGTGCAGGTGCAGTCCCAGGCTTTCAGCCTGCCTGACTTCTATAGTTCTAGGATGTGGATCGTCAAAAGTTCACCAATCACTGCCCACGCAGAAGCAGAAACACCAGATCCACATGGTCTTCCCACGACTTCCTGCAAAAACGGCAGATCCACTTTGGTATTCACAAGATCCGCCTAGTAGTTCGACTGAAGCATGCTTTCCTGAGGCCTGCACACTCGCAAGTCGCAAAGGATTATTAGGGAAAGAACAGAAGAGTCAGCTATTGTATCAATTGATTGATTGATAGGTAAAAAAATCACAAAGTTTAGCCCACCTAAGAGAAGTTCACCGATGAAGTGGGATTTTAAATTTTGCCACGCATCCGGACAGAGTACACCGGCTCATCATCGTCTGACTCCTTAATAAGCTCGCAGACATCCCCGGTCTGGAGGTTGTTTGCTGCAACAAAATGTTTCCAGCCCGACGTGAAGCCCACAAATATTGGGTTGTCATGGTAAATAATAGGCCATAATCTTTTCATGGGGTCCTTCAGCATTATAACACTCCAATGATGCCTTCTCTGTCTAACTGCACTGGAAAGCGACTTGGATAGGTCCTGGGGGAATATTGATCAGAAACACCTTTAGCGATGTGATCAGAAACTTTTATAATAATAAGAACTTAAAACTATGAACAGGTGAATGAGGCCAAAACGAAGCATCAAACTGGAATAATCTAATAGCCCCAACAAATAAGGACGGAGCTGATATCAGAACAATATTTCGAGAAATCTAATATATTGTTAGACATCAATACTTATTACAGCATACTCTATAGGCAGTCTTAAAACTAATGTTCAGTGCTACAAATCCGCACACCGTGTTCTCAGCAGACCAACATGTTTTACAACAACCTACTGAGGGATTTAGGCAACTAGAAAGATTATGAACTTCAAGTCCAAACCCCGTACGTTACTCTACAGTTTTTAAACAGTTCAAGTGATGCTGGTATTGTGGCCCCCATTAAATTGTATGCTTCCATTTGCACAATCCACAACCTCTACATCATCATGGCCACAATAACAACCATCCATTGTTCAAAACCATCAGTAATTGAATAATGTTAAATTAGTGAATATTATTGTTTTGCTCACGGTCACTGTTTGTGGGTTTTTTTTTTTGGTGAGTCCTTGGGGAACAAGAGGTCACAACTCCATAATTCTTCCTTTTTACAAGGATGCTTTTTATTGCACCAATACGAAAGTACAAAAGATATACATGCATTAGTGAAAGAAGACTATTTATGGAATCTGCACAACTCACAAGCCATTTCTGAGTGGTATCAGGAATGCACAGTTGCGAGTTGATCTCTGGTGGAGAATGATAATCCAGCTTCAGAATTTCGTCCTTCATAGGCAACAAAGGCTCTGGGACCTCAGTGTTACTAGACATTCTACCTTCCTGTTTGGAGGAACGATGTTCTGCATGGATTAATCCAACAGACTAATTAGAAACACGTTATCCAATCAGAAACCCACTCTTTAATTTTATATACAAACAAAACAAGGTATCGTTTTTTATTCTTATATTTACTCCAGGTTACTCTCTACTATCTTAGTGGATTGTAATCTGCGCTATGAGGGTTCTCTCATAGCTGACTTGTAATTCACTCATCTTAATGAAAAACGGGCTATATCCCCCGATCTCGAAAAAAAACAAGTTACCCACTCTTTAATTTTACATTGAAACAAAACAAGATAAAATAAGATCACCTGATTCGTTGGCACGTAGAACAATGTTGCAACTCTTGCTGCGTACACTGCTCCTCACTGGCTCCACTTGATCCATTTGGATTTCAAATTGAACAGTAGTTCCTACCAAACATAGATTCAATAATATGCTATAAACAACAATTATCTCCACAATAAACAACCAAGAGAACTTTAAAAGAAAAACAGTTGAAGTAATAATACTAGAAAGTTAAGAGCACATCCCCACCTTTTCCATTGACATTATGTTTGATCTCTATCGTGCTACTGCTGCATTTGGATATTTCGTCAGGACTTGAGGTTTTCTCAATGGGCCCTGTGAACATTGATTCAATAAAGGCACAACTTCCTTCAGACCCAATAGGGGTTAGTCCTGGTGCACCATCCTTACCCGGAACTACAGGGTTCGCACACAACGGGACATTGTTACTTTGGCTATGTACAATGCTTCCCATAGGTTCCAATCGTTCCCTTTTTGCTTCAAGTAGAACAGAAGCACCTATAGAATGATTAGTTATTTCTACTACAAAAATCATTTACCTCCACGATAAACTCTTTTTTGAATGAAACAGCACAACTCGTATCCACCTCAATCCATGTGTATTGGAGTGGATTAGGATGTAAGTTAGTTTAATTTCCACCCCAATCCACTCCAGCACACGTGGATTACACGTGGATTGAGGTAGATACGAGTGCATCCAAACAAGCCCTATAATGGTAGCAATCATAAAAAAATTATGAGATGAATCAGACCTCCATCTTTCTCATTGATGCTATAGTCAATCTCTGTCCCATCGTGTCCACAATTGGTTACTCTATCAGCACTTGATAGTTCTTTGATGGGCATGGTGAATATTGGTTGGACACATTCATGATTGCCCTTGGAACAAATGTACTCATCTACAGGGTTTAGTTCAATTGAACCATAACCATCAACCAACATGCTGTCATTTTTTTGTGGGTTTTCAGGTTTAATCAGTACAGAGCAATCAAGAGATGCTTGATTGTTCACAACATCCTTCCTCCACTTCTCCAAGCAGCGAAAACCTCCAGGAGCTTCATATTTTCTGTAAAAGTTTTGGATAATGTTCGTCTTGCTATGATTATGATAATCTACCACGGGCGTGATAGAATCTAAAGGAATGGCATTTGTTCTTTGTTTTCTTCCTAAATCTTCATCTGAATCATGTAAATCCAAGAGATCTGTAGCAGTTATAATTATTTGAGATCTTGTTTTTCCTTCGCTGCATGTTGTTGAAATGGACTTGGTTCCGCGCTCAATTTCAGGGGAACTCCCCTTCTCGTCAGCTAGTACAACTGAGGGTCCATTCCCAATGCCACTCTGAGCTCTTATAGGGTCTTCATTGGTATTAACAGCCACAAGACTTGTATCTGAATGTGCACCTGATGTGGCTAGCTTCATTGTATCCCCATTTTCATGCTCTAAAGGTTCAGAATCTTCAGAATCTATAAGCATAATTAGTGTTTTTCCTTTGCTGCACAGTGGAGAAGTACCCTTTGTTTTGCACTGTGGATCAATCAAATTTCCATTGTTATCTTGTGCCACTAGTCCAGATCCAACCACATGTTCAACTGGTTTAGGGTCTTTTTTTGTATTGTAAGTCACATGAACAGTTTGAGGCACTTTGGTCCTGGGATTTTCGCCAGAAACATAGTTTCCATTATCTATGTTTTCTGAACTAACATCGTTGAAGACCAAATCATCAGGTGACATATTACTCCATGTCTGTTTCTTTCTTTCACCTTTAGTTGTGCTCTCAGCATTGAAGTAGAGTCTTTCACTAGAGTCTGTACCAAAAACCCGCACAGAAAATGTACTCTCAGCAATATACTCAATCAACAGAAACTCACCCCATTTAATCAAATGGTTTGAAACAAATATATCCCATCCCTGATCAAAAGCAAGGGAACCAGCGACCTTCGATACCATGACCACTGAACATTTTCCCTCTGAATCTTTAAGAAATACAAGATGATTAGTCAAATACTCCAATCTGGGTGCAACAGTTAATGGTATCACCTGCACAAATATATGCATGTACATGATGTTTGGTAGGAACCATGACATAACACAAAGAAAAGAAAAGAAAAGAAAAGAAAAGAAAAGAAAAGAAAAGGATACTATAATGAATCCAGACATGTCAAAAAAATGATATAGCACCACATGTTGTTTTTATCTAATTAAAAGGGCGCGAATGTAAAAAAACTAGCCCAAGCCGTGGAATCGGCATGTATTCAGACCATTTTTTCTACCTATTAATGAAAGGGTTAAGTCCACTTTAGGTCCTCCAACTATCGCAAAAGTCTGGATTTCATCCTCCAACTTCAAAACCGGATAGCATTGGTCCTCCAACTCTTGAAAAAGTTCACTTTTCATCCCTAGGCGGTTTTGTAGGCGGTTTTGCATGGCACTGTTCACGGTGCTGACGTCAACGTCAGCACTTATTTTTAATTTGCGAAATTAATATCTTTTTATTCGGAGCTCCAAATATAACAAATAATATATCAATTTTGATCGTCTCGACAAGCTCTTTGCAATGGTGTACTCCGTTTTGTTGTTTGAGATAGTTTTATTTCGTGAAAAATTAAATATTTCTATAAAACAAGTGAGAATAACAAAACTCGTGGCCATCGTGTCGCTGTACCGGTACGAGGAGCGGGTGAACAGGTACGTCCTGCTCACGCTCTACTCCGTGCACGTGTACCTGGCGCTGGAGCTCGTTCTGGCGGCGGCGGCGCGCGCGCTGGTTGGGCTGGAGCTGGAGCCCCGGTTCGACCGGCCCTACCTCTCGGCCTTGCTACGCGACTTCTGGGGCCGGAGGTGGAACCTCTCTGTACCGGCGCTGCTCCGCAGCGCGTGTTCCGCCCCGTGCGCACGCGCCTCGGCACCCCCGTGGGTGTGCTAGCCGCGTTCGTCGTCTCCGGCGTGATGCACGAGGCCATGTTCTCCTACGTCACGCTGCTGCCGCCCACGGGGGAGGCCACCGCGTTCTTCACGCTGCACGGGGCGTGCGCGGTGGCGGAGGGGTGGTGGGCCGCGCACGAGGGGTGGCCGCGCACGAGGCGGAACACGCGCTGGGGGAGCAGCACCGGTACAGAGAGGTTCCACCTCCGGCCTCAGAAGTCGCGCAGCAAGGCCGAGAGGTAGGGCCGGTCGAACCGGGGCTCCAGCTTCAGCCCAACCAGCGCGCGCAACGTCGCCGCCAGAACGAGCTCCAGCGCCAGGTACACGTGCACGGAGTAGAGCGTGAGCAGGACGTACCCGTTCATCTGCTCCTCGTACCGGTACAGCGACACGATAGCCGCGAGTTTTGTTATTCTCACTTGTTTTATAGAAATATTTAATTTTTCACGAAATAAAACTATCTCAAACAACAAAACGGAGTACACATTGCAAAGAGCTCGTCGAGACGATCAAAATTGATATATTATTTGCTATATTTGGAGCTCTGAATAAAAAGATATTAATTTCACAAATTAAAAATAAGTGCTGACGTCATCGATGACGTCAGCACCGTGAACAGTGCCATGCAAAACCACCTACAAAACCGCCCAGGGGGTGAAAAGTGAACTTTTTCAAGAGTTGGAGGACCAATGTTATCCGGTTTTGAAGTTGGAGGATGAAATCCAGACTTTTGCGATAGTTGGAGGACCTAAAGTGGACTTAACCCTTAATGAAATGATACACAGTCCTCCTGGGTGTACGAGAGAAAAAAAAAGAAATGTAATGGAAAGCAGCAAAAATCATACCAGAAATTTCTCGAAATTGTTGCACATGACTTTAAAAAATGCGAATGATGCCTGATTAACCTTTTCCTTGCCACAGCTAAATATTTTCATTTCCTTCACCTTGGCACCGTGAATCTTCTTATCACTATCATTTGCACTGCATCCTCTTTTGTTTCTTCAATTGTGTGTGTGGTAATTTCCCCTTCCCTGTTTTATAGTTAGAGTCACTTGATGTATCCATCTTCTCGCTGGATACATCAAGTGGCACATTTCTCCTATTCTGTCTGTCATGTCTCATCTTAATCTCCATGCTCTCAGTGGTCCTCATTTTCTTCTCTTTAACAGCAGATGTGATTGGCGCAGTCCCCTTCTCACTGTTGGTATTGTTTGGCCTCTTCCCTTTTCTTTTCTTTTATCACAAAATGTTGTGGACACCTTCCCCTTGTTCACTCCACTGTCATAATTCCTCATCTTGCTGTCAGCAGCCTGCATCTTCTTCTCTCTGTGTGTTTTGTTCAGCTTTTCCTTATTCTTCTCCTTCTCAGATAATGTGGTGGACACCTTCTTGCTCTTCACCTTAGTATCAGAGTTACTCATAATCCTCCCTTCCTTGTCATCATCCCTTTGCATATTCTTCCCATTGCTGACATTAGGAAGTTTTTTTCTTCCTCTCCTTCTCAAGGGATGCGGTGTTGACCTTTTTCTTACCCTCAACCTTACTGTCATTCGATATAATTGTCTTTTTCTTCTCCAGGTCAACACCCATCATCTTCTTCTTGATGTTGGTTTTGTTCAGGTCATCCTTTTCCCTCCCTTCTCAGATAATGCGGCAGGCACCCTGCTCTTCTTTATCCTTTGATCGCCATTCCATATGTCCCTATCCTTCCCATGGTTGGCCTTGCACAGGTGCACCTTTTTCTTCCTCTTCTCTGTGAAGGCATCAGCGGACCTCTTCGTGTTCTTTACCACAGTGTCACCATCCCGCATCTCAATCGTTGGCACTATCGTGACTCGGCTTCCGGCGGGCCGAATCAGGAGCAGAGCCGATCATCCCACCAAGACTTCGTTTCCTCCTCCCCTGATCTAAGGATGAAACCACCAAAAACACCAAAAAAAAAGGTCACCTTAGGCACTAGAGAAAGGCATCAAGACGAACAGCAATTAGATGGGTTACTAGTAGTATCATCACGAAGACACAAACCCTCCAAAAAAATGACTGCAAAGAAGAAATTTCTACATCGAGAAAAAAACCCCATCAAACTCCTCTGAAACCACATTAAAAATATCCAAAAAAACCAAAGTCCAGAAAACAAAATAAACAATACCGTCCGATTTTATTATACCAAACTGTTCGAAGACAAATCCGAAACAAAATCAATAACTCTAACTCTAGAGTTCAGGGAAAGTAGAAGAATACCTGTGCAGATGATCAAATAAAGCCCGATACGACATTCAGGACATGTCGCCGATCAGATCGCCTGCCTGATGAGAGTGAGGACGACAGTAAAAATGCACCTTCTTGTTGAGTCGGTTGATCGAAGAAGACTTCGACCGCTGCGCTCCAGTGCTGCTGCGCCAGTACTACCCCCCGGAGTAGTCGAGGTTCAAGACTAGAGAAGGCTGTTCCAATTCCTAGGGATAGCCGGATAGGAAGCAGAACTGAAGACACCGGTGGGTTCGTGTGGACCCCGATCCACGAGCACCTCGGATGGCCGACGCGTGGAGCTCCCTGTGATCGAACGCGCGCGAGATGGAGAACCTCCCGCGTGGGCGTTGCTCGTTGCTCGGCTCGCTCGCGTGGACCAATCAGCTCGCACGACACTGGCTGCCACGAATGCGGCTTGCCAGGCCCAGTCATGAATGCGGCTTGCCATTGCCAGGCCCAGCCCTAGATCCCGCCGCCTCTCTCGTCCAGGGCGGGAGAAGAGTTGAACACCCATCTTTGCTAGGTTAATTCTAGGGTTAATTGGATGGGTGCCATTATAATTCTGGCGATTCTAAGAAATATCATTCCTATTAGTCTTATTGTAAGCGTGCCATTACAATTTCACTGGAGTCTAAAAATGTCATTATGTACACTTGCCGCGACCTGTGGCCCACATGTAGGTGTATACAGCTAGTACGTACATTCGTATGGACCCTTTTACCCCCAACTTCTTCATACATGCGCCCGTTTGACTGGATCGAGTCAATCCATCCATTCCCACCGCCTCCTCTCTCTCTCTCTCTCGCTCGCTCGAACCCTAGCTCGTGGGCGGCAGCGGCGGCGACTGCGACCGGCGGCGGCGGCGACTACTGCTCGCGGCTAGTAGATTGAAGATCATGGTGCAAGCTTGAGTACTACGGCGGTCGTGTCCTCCATGGAGGACGAGGCGCATGGTAACCGTGCTGCGGCAATGGACGACAGCATACCGAGGTACACATCTGAAACCATTTCGATCTGACATGACTTTCCATCGACGAATAGGCTAGTTGTCACTGCAATTTGTTGTAGGTCTCGTTGACTTGATCTGCTTACTTCCTGCTAGGACCGACCTCTTCTCGCTAGAGATTAAAGTTGAAGGTTTCAATACAACAGATGCGTTGGGTAGGAAAGTTTACACCAAAGGTTTTGTGATTAAGTGGGATGTTGAGATAGGATTGTTTTCTTTAGACTTGTTAAGGGAAAGCTTGCGGAATGAAGTTAAATGGCCCTCTAACCAGTCTGCATCTCTGTGGTTCTTTGACAAAAATGTGCAAGAAGATGTCAGATTAGACAGTGAGATTCAGATGATAGATTTGTTCGACATGTATAAGTCTGAAATGTGTTGCCGTGTGTTGGTAGGAGTCTTTGATAATGTTGTTTCTGATGCACATGAGTATGAGTTGTTAGAGCCTTTTATGTGTTATTCCACTTGATGATGGAGCATTCAACCCTACTAATTTCAATCCTGATGCAAATGCTTCTACTGCTGCCATTCCAAATGCAAATGCTTCTACTGCTGCCAGTCCAAATGCAAATGCTTTAACTATTGCCAGTCCAGATGCAAATGCTTCTTCTGCTGCCATTCCAAATGCCCAAGCTTCTACTGATGCCAATCACAGGAAAACCATGCAAACATGCCCTGGCATGGATTCTTTCCAATAGAGGAATTAAAATAGCAGATTTTGTGCATAAGTACTACTCTGTTCAGAGATTCAGGGCTGCATATGCTTCTAGAGTTGAGCCATTGCCAGACAGGTCACAGTGGCCACAGGTTGACCTAGGCTTCAAAGTTTTCCCTCCTCTGCTAGGTAGAGCTGCAGGTAGGCCGAGAGTGGTGAGAATTAGAGGTTGCCTTGAGAAAAATGCTACCAAGAAGAAGGTTAGGTGTAAAAGGTGTGGAGATTTTGGGCACTTCTCTAAGACTTGCAAACAACCAGAGCTAGGAGAAGATGGTGAAGTTGGACTGAATTCAAAGGAAAAAAGGTAAAATGATTTGTATGTCTCTTTCCAATTCCTGTGACATTCCCTAGTTTTTGCTAATCATAGTGTGCATCTGTAGGAAAAGGCAACAGTTGGAAGATGACGACAGTGCTGGACCTTCAAAAATAAAGAAGAAGAAGACAACACCTAAGAAAAAGGGTGCACCCAAGAAGAAGAAAACACCTAAGAAGAAGAAGAAGACACCTAAGAAAAACAAGCAGCAAAAGAAAGTTGCTGCTCCAGCAGCTAGTGTTGTGAGAAGCCTGAAGGACTTCTTAAACACCATGTGATATGTTGTGATCACAAGCATGAAATTAGTTTCTTTTGTGGCCTTAACGTCATGTATTGTAGATTTGTAGGCCTTGAACTTGATGTATGGTAGGGCCTGAACTCGATGTCTGTTATGGTCATCACTGAATGTTTGTTATGGCCACCCCCTATTTCTGTTTAGTAATGGCCTAAACTTGATGAATGGTAGGATCTGAACCTATTTGTGTTCTGGTTATGACTAGATGTTTTATAATGAATCTGAACCACCATGTGTGATATAAGCATGTAAATTATGGCCTCATTTATTCATGGCGTGCATGGACAGTTGCTGCTCCAAACAGAAACATCTATTTATTCATCACAAATTCACAGATTGATCACAATTATAAGGAAAAGAAGTTGTGCTGAACACATTGGCATATTCATCATAAATTCACAGATTCACAAAACCTACAGACACATGCATTCCTTGATCACAGATACACAGTTGCACAGACAGAAATAAACATAAATTAGTAGTAGCACTTGACAACCTATAGGCTAAGATCACTGAACTCCAAACTACTGGAACCAATGTGCATGCTACTTCATTTCCAAACTGCTGCAACTAAGAGGCTTACAAATAGATTTAGCATCACCACAACAACTAATGCATCGCCTAAGCTAAAAGCCTTGTTCAATCCTCCATTCTTCAATTCTTTGATCTCCTGCTTCAACTGTAAAATGTCAACCTTCAAGCACTGATTTGAACCTTCAAGTCCATCATCCCAATCTTTGTGTCACTCTTCTGTTCTATGCCTTCAACCACAGGAGCAACAAAACGGCCCTGTACACCTTCCACTTCCACATCCCTGAGCTTGTCTGGATGATTGGCGCGCAGATATGCAAGGTATTGATCCTCAAACCAGTAGTTCCCACAAGTGTCATCGTTCTGCAATTGACAATCAAAACCCCAACCCAGTTAACACTATTTGCAGCTTGACGAACATGGAACCCAACATCAAAGGAAAAGCAAGACAAATTGTTGGGGCAAGTGTAATACATATTGTCAGCCTTGCTCTTGCGCCTAATGACCTGGATCTTGCATTTGGGGCAATCGATCCTTGGGAGACCACCAACCTGGCTAGCACTTGAACTGGCAGCTATGGATGCCATCTCCGCTCATCAGATGGGGCAGGGAAGGAGCAGCGGTAGTCGCGGTCGACGCCAGCGCTAGCGGTAGTCGCAATCACCGCCGCCGCGAGTCGCAGTCGCCGCCGCCGCTGCTCATAGTCACCGCCGCCACCCATGAGCTAGGGTTCAAGTGAGAGAGAGATAGAGAGGAGGCGGTGGGGAATGGATGGATTGACTCGATTCAGTCAAACGGGCGCATGTATGAAGAAGCTAGGGGTAAAAGGGTCCATACAAATGTACGTACTAGCTGTATACACCTACATGTGGGCCACAGGTCGCGGCAAGTGTACATAATGACATTTTTCAGACTACAGTGGAATTGTAATGGCACGCTTACAATAAGACTAATAGCAATGGTATTTCTCAGAATTGTAATGGCACCAATCCAATTAACCCTTAATTTTATGACAAATCAAAACTAGAAGACTACCTGTGCGTTGCTGTAGGATTTTTTAAAAATAAATCTATTACATAGGTAGCATTACTTATATGGTATTTTGTATACTGTGTATATGTAAGACGTGCATGTTATTTTATTGTATCAGATTTGGTAAAAAATCGATAAGGTAATAGAAGAAAAATCAATAAAATATTTGATTAATTATAGAGGAATATGTGATGAAATAAAGTATTGCACATGGTAGAGATGACGTGGATATTTTTTTATAATTAATAAGAGATGACACGGACTTAGGGCAGTCCCAACGGCATTTAAGACGTCGTTTCCATTCGCATTTAATGAGGAGAGAACGTTGACGTGGCACCCGAGTTAACGACGAGAGAGAGTGAAAATCGTAGAAATCGTTTCGTCGGGGAGAAACGAAGTCGACTCTTGCACCGAGGCACATGGAAACGACTGAATCACCGTTGGGAAGAAACCACAGGGCCTTGTTTGGATCAAAGATGTTAGAAAAATTGTAGCTGTAGCATTTCGTTTGTATTTGACAAATATTATCCAATCATAGTCTAACTAGGCTTAAAAGATTCGTTTCGTGATTTACAACGAAACTATATAATTAGTTATTTTTTTACTTACATTTAATGTTGCATACATACGTCCAAAGATTGATGTGATGGAGAGAGTGAAAAAAATTCTAACTTTTGGAGGTGTTCTAAACAAGTCCTAGGTTTCTATCTCGCCCGCGCCGCTAGGGCCGTGCTTGCCCGCGCTGCCTTCGCCACGACCTCACCGTTCGCCGCGCGCTCGCCCGCGCCGCGAGAGCTCGCCATCTGCCGGCCACGCTCACACGCGGTGTCCGCGCCATCGTGCTCGACAATGCCGCTGCCACACTCGTGCCGCCGCTTGCGCTAGCCAACCGGAGCAGCCGTGCTCGCCCATGCGCGCCGGAGACGCCGAGCTCACTCGCCGGAGCAGCCGCGACGCGCTCGTCCGTACCGACGTGCGCGCTCAGGTGAGGGCGCCCCTGTTCCCTCTCCCAGATCCGGTGAGGGCGCAGCCAGGAGCAGGCCATGGCGGCTGCGGCGCCCCTGATCCAGCGTGGCGGCCTCGATCTAGTTGCGCAGCGCGGCGGCAGGCTCATCCGTGGTGGATCCGGCGGCGGGGGCCTCGAGCCGGTTGAAAGCCCAAGTTTGATTTTGGTAATTAATAACATCAAGTTGTTAATGCTATTGTATCAAGTGAAATGAACTAGGCATAAGCAACATGTGTTGAAGGTGTATGTGGCAAGAAGTGGTGGCCATAAGATCACAAAGAAATGGTGCATGGACATGAAATGACGATCATGGTGGAGATGCACATAATATGATGGACATGATGATCAAGTGGAAGAGAAGGATCTAAGAGCGCAAGGCAAAGGTATAACCATAGTGTTTTCCTTTGCCGGTCTAAGATGAGTAGAGAAGTGATTGACCGGATTCAGGATACATAGCCGACTATCAAGAGGGGCAATGACGGTTAGCTCGGGAATCAAGTGTCACTAGATCAATGTCTTGAGCATATGCATTTGGATCTAGTAGAGAGCTAACTTAACGCCTTGAAAAAAGTTTGTCAAATGCTAACACACATGCACATGGTGGTGTATACTTGGTGGTGTTATCACATTTACCCTGACTGGTGTGTCCGGTCATCACGTTTTGCACTGCGTCGTCCGGTAACGGCTAGCTGCGTATCCCTTCGCTATAAATAGAAGTTGGCCAGGGTTTGAGGGAAACTCTTGCACATTTTGAGACCTAGAAACATCCTTTGAGCTAGAGAACAACCTCTCCACTCATTTCTTTGCTTGGTTGCACATCTTGAGTGAGATTGAGTGAGATTCAAGTGCATTGCTTGAGAGTTGCATTCTAGAGGCACTTGATCTTCGAGTTGCTGCAGATTTCTTGTTACTCTTCTGTGTTTCCCGACACAGTAGACGGCTTGGAGCAGCGGAGGTGATTAAGCTCGCAATTGGAGATTGTTGGAGCCCTCACCAAGTGTTGTAAGGGGTTCTTGATCCTTCTCCGTGGGAGTTCACAAATTGAATACTCTAGTGGAGCTCGTGGCTTGGAGGATCCCCATCTTATGTGCAATTGTGCGGCGCCCGCCGAGGGCTCGACTCTTGATAGTCGATTAGCTTGCGAACCGAAAAGTGGTGCATCGCCACAACGAGGAGTAGCTTGCCAGGAAGCAAGTGAACCTCGGTAAAAATTTTGTGTCATCTCTTTGCCGAGGATTTCTCTTGTGGTTGATCATTGTTATTGATTCTTCGAGTGCATTACTTCTCTACATCGTTGGTATAAGAATCAAGTCACTTGCTTTTTACTTTCTTGCACTAGTCCTAGTATAGTTTGCTTAGTGTAGCTTTTATCACATAGGAGTAAGTAGCTTAGTGACTTAGTCTTGTTGGTGTGTATTAGAGATCATAGTCTTCCTTCACTAGAATTATATAGGTGGCTTGCATAGTGTAGTTGAGCTAGTGCTAGAATTAGCTTAGCCATCTTTTATACTAACGTGGTTGTTTAGTGAAGCTTGTCGATTTTTAAATAGGCTATTCACCCCCACCTCTAGCCATTTGAACCTTTCACCGGTGCTCCGGTGGTGCTCCAGCGGTGGAGGGCGTGCATCTGGCGAGGCGGAGCTTCCAGGCGGCGGCTTCAGTGAGGAGGAGCTCCCCCACGGCCGCGCTCGTTGCCCGCACGAGAGGATGAGGAAGGGACGAGGAGAGAGAGTGGGTTCACATTTATTACGCATAGACTTGCCATTGGGAGATTTGGTTGAGGTAATCGGTATGGAATTCGTGCCCGTTTCTACGGTTGGGACTGCCCTTAGTGGAGAATGATGTGTAATTAATAAGGGATAACATGGACTTAGTGGAGAATGATGTGGACACCTTGCGTGAAGAGATAGAATATCTAGTAGGTCATTTAGTGGGAAATGATATCGACACCTTACATAAAGAGAAAAATCATCTAGTGGAGTTTAGCTTTATAAGAGTATATAGATATGGGTAGATAATATTAGAGTAAGCCAATATTTTGATAAGGCATCAAAGTTGGTATTTGACTACTTGGTTTGCAACTAGCAAGAGAGAAAAATATTGTATTGCCAATATTTTACCACCAAACCAACTGCGTGCCAAATCTTTTGAACTTGCTTATGTTTTGGCTTAGCAAAAATTGACTTACAACCAAGCAGGCTCTAGCCTCGGACGTGAAAGTCCCTAGTTTGGTTTTGGCTAATTGATGAAAACATAGGACTAACCTTTGTATCTAAGTGGATGATTTAGATAAAGGTGGTCATTGAATATGAGACATGACATTGACTCATGTGACCAAGATGATGAAGACCAAGATGATGCTTGGCTCGATGGACCGGTTGTGAAGGTGAAGGGCAAGTCGAGGCTTCGAAGCGAAGGACCATGCGGTGGTGAAGCTTGAGCAAGACTTGGCGCCGACGGACCGATGCAACGGTGAAGAGCAAGTGAAGTCAAGGTCGATGGATCGAGACGGTCATGTGATGATATGAAGTGGATCATATCTTTTGAAAAAACAAAATGGGCTCAAGGCAAAGGTATAACCATAGGGCCATTTTGTTTTGCACTCAAGACACCATAGAGGGTGTGAGTGGTTTAGGATCGATAGCCGAACTATTAAGAGAGGAAGTCTTATCAGTTATTCGACGCACGGATGCCACTAGGTGAATTCATGAAGTGCATTGCATGTAGGGCCTAGTGAGCTAACTGGAAAACCTTCAAAAATGTTTATGAAAATGCTAACACACGTGCACAAGGTGGTGATCACTTGTTGGTGTTGGCACATTTACGAAGGCGATGAAGTTTGAGCGGTAGAGAGGGTTTGGGTCCCTCTCTCCCTCCCGCCGAGCTTGCGAGCGCAGGATTCAGGTGTTTTCTAGGAGTTGAAATGCCTATTTTCCACTACGCCGGAAGTCAGAAAAGAAACGGAGGCGAACGGAGGTCGCAGAGGTGACCGGACGCGGTCACGGTATGACCGGACGCGTCCGGTCAGTACAACGCAACAGTCAGGCGCGCGGGTGCTAGGGTTTGCAACCGGCGCGTCCGGTCACTTGCGGGACCGGCGTGTCCGGTCAGGCACCCAGAAGTGTAGCGCGTGGAGTAAAGCTGATCGGACGCGCGGCGCGTCTGGTCACACGCGATCGGACGCGTCCGGTCGTTGAGAGAGCTTACTGGACTCAAACCAAACGCAGGCACTGTCGTGTCCGGTCGTTGCATGGAGCGCGTCCAGTCGATGCTTCGCGGGCGCGCGGTACTGTGTGATCGGCGCGTCCGGTCGGTTGAGCGGCGCGTCCGGTCGGTTGAGCGGTGCATCCGGTCGGTTGAGCGGCGCGTCCGGTCGTGGCGATTGACCGTTGGCGCATAGTGATCGTTGGAGGATCGGACACGATTGAGAGTGTTCGGTCAGTTTCGACCGGCGCGTCCGGTCATCCCGAAAAAGACCCAGTGAAGGGACATAATGGCTCTATTCGTTTGGGATGCTTATAAATACTTGTTGGCCGGCCCTTAGGGAGGTCACTCATGATTTCTAACATACTTGTGCATCCTTTGAGCTAGAGCTTCTCCTCCTACTCATCTCTCTTGCTTGATTGCAAATCATAAGTGAGATTGAGTGATCCCAAAGTGCATTGCATAGCTTGAGGGCATCTAGTGACACTTGTGGGTGGTTTAGCCGGTGGATTTCTTGTTACTCTTAGAGAGTACCGCTCCTAGCCGGCTTGGAGATTGTTAGAGGTGTTGGCAAGAGAAGGAGATTATTCTTGGCCACCTCTAGTTGATTGTAAGAGGTTCTTGTGCTTTCCTCGCCGGAGCGCCAAAAGCAACTCTAGTTGATTGCGCATGTCATTGAGTTACCTCACTTGAGAGTGGTGTCTTGTGATGCCTTGTGGGGCATGCCTTGAGGGGCAAGTGACTTGAGGGTCACACCGAGAACCATCTAAGTGTTGGTCGACACATACCGGTGACGTAGCTTATCGGTGCACAAGTGAACACCGGGGTGAAACAAAAAAATTGTGTCTCTTGTCTCCCGTGATTGGTCTTCATATTGTGTTGTTGTTAATATTGATTGATTGTATATCATCTTGGTGATTGGCAACATCTTCACTCCACCGTCGGTATAAGATTCACAATCCTTTCTCTCGTATTTACATTTACTAGATTATCTTGTGTAGCTCTAGTGGTAGCCTTTGCTAGTAGTTGTTAGCTTGCTCACTAGTGTAAGTTTAGTGACTTAGCCCTTGTGTGAACTAGAAATTATATCTACTAGACTTGTGGATAGGAGACTTGCATCACAACCGTAGGCTAAGCAAAACTTGCTTTACGTCGTTTGTTATTCTAACAAGTTTGCTGAGTGTTTATTGTAGAATTTTTATAGGCTATTCACCCCCCTCTAGCCATCTAGGACCTTACAAGTGGTATCGGAGCCGTGGTCACCGTTTTAATCAAGGCTTAACATCCTTTGGTGTGAAAAGATGGTTCAAATTATGTTCAATCATGTTGGGGGCAAGCCACCATTCTTTGATAGAGTTTCTTCCTTTGACTATTGGAAAAGGAAGATGACTATGTACCTTGGCTCAATTTATGAGAAGGTGTGGGAAGTCACCGAGAAGGACTATGCAATTCTTGATCCCAACAACCTCACTCTCAATGATAGAGACAACCACACTTGCAACCGGATGGCTCTCAATACCATCTACAATTGCATTGACTCAAAGGTGTTTGAGGGCATCAAGGATTTGTAATTTGCTAGTGAAGTGTGGACAAGATTGAGTGAAACATATGAGGGCACTAAGGTTGTGAAGAGTGCCAAGCTATATAGGCTCAAGAGTGAGTTTGAGAACTTCAAGATGAAAGAAGAAGAAACAATCTTAGAGATGTTTCATAGATTGCAAGTAATTGTGAATGATCTCAAGAGCTTAGGGCACAAGACACAAGACCAAGATTTTTTGCCACAAGTTCTTGTTGAGTTTACCAAGAAAATTCAAAATATTGATCATGATGCTACAAAAGAGATGGGCTTAAAACAATGAAACCCCAATGATTTGCTTGGTGAAGTCTTGACATATGACAAGTATGATCAAGATGCCGATGAGAAGGAGAAGAAGGAGGAATAAAAGAAGAAGAAGACCATGGCATTCAAGGCCACCTCCTCTAAAGGCAAATCTATCATCATAGAAGGAGAAGAAGACAATAATGAAGGTGAAGATTTTGAAATTAATGATGAGGCACTTGCTCTTGTAGTCAAAAGAATGGGTCACATGTTTATCAAGAGAAGAGGCTTCAAAAAGAGAAATGACTATTTCAAGAGTAATGAGCAACAAAGGAGGTGCTTCAATTGTGATAGCACCGAACATCTTCAAGCCAAATGTCCCTATGACAAGAAGAAGAACAACAAGAGGGGCAAGTTTGAGAAGAAAAAGAGAGAAGCCAAGATGACTTTCAAGAAGGGCAAGAACGGAGCCTATGTGGTCACTTGGGAAAGTGATAATGATGATGAAGAAGAAGAATCATCCAATAAGGCTTTTGCTTCCATTGCTATCAACAAGAAGCCTTCACTATTTGATTCATCCTCTTCGTGCTTCATGGCCAAAGAAGCTAAGGTATTATATGATGAGAGTGATGATGAAAGTGAAATGAAATATGTTCATGATAGTGATAATGATAATAATAATGATAATGAAAATGATGATGATGAACCAACTAAAGAACAACTATATGACTTGATGCAATGGAGATTGAAAGCCCAAGTTTGGTTTTGGTAATTAATGACATCAAGTTGCTAATGCTACGTGTTAAGTGTTTTGAGTTAGGCATAAGCAACACATGTGATGAAGGTGTATGTGGCAAGGAGTGGTGGCCACAAGATCACAAAGAGATAGTGCATGAACATGAAATGATGTTTATGGTGGAGATGCACATAAAAGGAAGGACATGATGATCAAGTGGAAGAGAAAGATCTAAGAGCGCAAGGCAAAGGTATAATCATAGGGTTTTCCTTTTGCCGGTCTAAGATGAGTAGAGAAGTGATTGATCGGGTTTAGGATACATAGCCGACTATCAAGAGGGGCAATCACGGTTAGCTCGGAAATCAAGTGCCACTAGATCAATGTCTTGAGCATATGCATTAGGATCTAGTAAAGAGCTAACATAACGCCTTGAGAAATGATTTATGGAATGCTAACACACATGCACATGGTGGTGTACACTTGGTGGTGTTAGCACAGTTTGTGAAGGCGGTGGAGTTTAAGCGGTAGAGAGGGGTTTGGGTTCCTCTCTCCCTCCCGCCGAGCTTGCGAGGCGGGGATTCGGCGCTTTTTTGGAGAAGTGAAATGCCTATTTTCTATTACGCCGGAAGTCGGAAAAGAAACGGAGGCGAACGGAGGTCACAGAGATGACCGGACGCTGGACCGGACGCGGTCTCTGTATGACCGGACGCGTCCGGGTCAGTGTTCAGCGTCTGTGCGGTTTTCAGTTTGATGATCGGACGCGCAGCGCGTCCGGTCACTGATGACCGGACACGTCCGGTCATCCAGGGAGCTTACTGGACTCTAATCGGACGCTGGCACTGTGGCGTCCGGTCAGTTCAACAGCGCGTCCGGTCAGTTCTCCTGAGCAAATCAGAGCGCGGCGACCGGTGCGTCCGGTCCCTCACGTAACCGAGCGTCCGGTCAGGCGTCCAGAAGGGTAGAACGAAGCGGAGTAACGATCGGACGCGCCGGTGCGTTCCGGTCACGTGCGATCGGACGCGTCCGGTCTCAACGGGGAGCATACTGGAATGCGACCGGACGCGGGCACTGTCGCGTCCAGTCAATCGGTTTCAGCGCGTCCGGTCACGGTAACGGCTAGTTCTGACACGCACTGTTTCTTGCTGTCGTGTAGTGACCGGACGCGTCCGGTCACCCTGACCGGAGCGTCCGGTCAGTGCGTTTTTCGCTGCATCGTCTGTAACGGCTAGCTGCGTACCCCTTCGCTATAAATAGAGGTTGGCCGGGGTTTGAGGGCAACTCTTGCACATTTTGAGATATAGAGACATACTTTGAGCTAGAGAACAACCCCTCCACTCATCTCTTTGCATAGCTGCACATCTTGAGTGAGATTGAGTGAGATTCAAGTGCATTGCTTGAGAGTTTGCATTCTAGAGGTACTTGATCTTCGAGTTGCTGCGGATTTCTTGTTACTCTTTCGTGTTTCCCGACACGGTAGACGGCTTGGAGCAGCGGAGGTGATTGAGCTCGCAATTGAAGATTGTTGGAGCCTTCACAAGTGTTGTAAGGGGTTCTTGATCCTTCCCCGCGGGAGTTCGCAAATTGGATACTCTAGTGGAGCTCGTGGCTTGGAGGATCCCCATCTTGTGTGCGGTTGTGCGGCGCCCGCGGAGGGCTCGACTCTTGATAGTCGATTAGCTCGCGAACCGACAAGTGGGTGTATCGCCACAACGGGGAGTAGCTTGCCGGAAAGCAAGTGAACCTCGGGATAAATTCTTGTGTCATTCTCTTCCCGAGGATTTCTCTTGTATGATTGATTGATTGTTATTTCTCTTCTCTTCACGGTGGTATAATCACTCGAAGCTCTTCTCTCGTATTACTTCTCGTTTCTAGCTTATAGTTGTTGTTGTGTTTAGTGAATAGCCTTGTACTAGACTTGTGTAGGTGGCTTGCTTAATTAGTTAGAGCTAGTGCTTTTGCCTCGCCACCTTTCGTACTAACTCGTGGTTAAGTAATTCTTGTAGAAGTTTTAATTAGGCTATT
This sequence comes from Saccharum hybrid cultivar R570, assembly GCA_038087645.1. Taxonomy (NCBI): domain Eukaryota; kingdom Viridiplantae; phylum Streptophyta; class Magnoliopsida; order Poales; family Poaceae; genus Saccharum; species Saccharum hybrid cultivar. The sequence goes on from JAQSUU010000153.1 coordinate 11,000,879, forward strand.
CACCCCCCCCTCTAGCCTATTTGGACCTTACAAGTGGTATCGGAGCCGAGGCACCGTTTATTTGAGGCTTAACAACCTACGGTGAAAAAGAAATGGCTCAATTAAGCTTGCACATCAACAACACCAAGAAGGCACCTCACTTTGATGGCACAAATTATGCATATTGGAAGGTTAAGATGACCGCACACCTAAAGTCAATCAATAGAGAAGTGTGGAAGGTCACCGAAACAAAATTTGAGGTTGCTAATCCGGAAGCACCTACACCGGTGGAAGAGAAGAAGCTCCAATGCAATGACATTGCCATTAGTGCTCTTCATGAGGCATTAGATGACAAGACCTTTGAGCAAGTAAAGAACATTGAGATTGCTCATGATGCTTGGGCCAAGCTAGAAGAAACATTTGAGGGCACCAAAGGCACAAAGACCGCCAAAGCATATATCTTGCAAGAAAAATTTTCAAGCTTTAAGATGCAAGATGATGAGAGTGTACCGGAGATGTTTCATAGGTTGCAAGTCATTGTCAATGAGCTCAAGGCACTTGGTGAGGAGGTCAAGGACAATCAATTCTCTATGAAGTTCTTGAGAAGTCTACCCAAGAGATTTGATACATTGATCACCGTGCTAGTAAGGACTACATTGAAGGATTCAACTCCTCAACAAATATTTCAAGAAGTGATGACCGACGATTCATATAGAGAAGATGATGAGAAGGATGAGTTGGTAAAGAAGAAGAAGAAGGAAAATGAGAAGAAGGATGATGAGAAGAAGAAGAAGAGTGTGGCATTCAAAGCCACCACATCCAAGGGCAAATCCAAGATTGAATCATCAAGTGATGAAGACTCAAGCTCTTGTGATAGTGATGACATTGATGAGAAGATGGCTCTCTTTGTCAAACAATTTGACAAATTCATGAAGAAGAAGGGCTTTCGTGCAAGAAGGAGGAAGAACTCTTACAAGAAGAATGAGCATACCATGAGATGCTTTAGATGCCATAGCAAAGACCATCTCATTGCAAAGTGTCCTTATGATAGTGATGATGAAGATGCTATCAAGAAGGAGAGAAAGAAGCAAAAGAAGAAGCAAGAGAAGAAGGAGAGCTCTTATAAGAAGAAGAATGATTCTCATGTTGCTACATGGGATAGTGATGACTCCTCAAGTGATGATGAGGATGAAAACAAGAGTAAGAAGAAGGGACATGCTAGCATTGCCATCTAAGAGAAGGTCTCCCTCTTTGACACTCCATCGTGCTTCATGGCTAAAGCCGCTAAGGTATCATCCGATGATGAGAGTGATCATGATAATGCTAGTGATAGTGATAGTGATGAAGAAGAATTCACTAAAGATGAACTAATCACTATGCTAGAAGATTGCACTCAACATTATAAAGAATCTAGGAAGGAGTGCAAGGGCTTGCTTAAGGAAAAGAAAAACCTTATGCAAGAACTTGATGAGCTTAGAGTGTCTTATGAGAGTCTAAAGGTAGACCATAAGAAGCTTCAAAAGTCTCACACCAAGCTTGAAGAAGCTCATTCCTCTCTAGTTGAAAAATGTGAAAACATGCCCACTAATGTTGAGAAAGCTAAAACTTACAACATAGGCATATCATGTGATATAATTGATGAATCCTTTCATAAGCCTATTGTTTGTTGCTCCCACTAACTCTTCATGTAGTGCATCTACATCATCCTCATCTAGTAGTGATGGTTTCACTTGTGACTCCACACTTATAGTTGAGAATGAAAATCTCAAGAAGAAGGTAAAAGAGCTCAATCACACATTAGCTAAGGCTTATGGTGGTGAGGACCGCTTGCTTATGTGCTTGGGTAGCCAAAGAGCTTCTCTCTACAAAGAGGGATTGGGCTATAACCCCAAGAAAGGCAAGGCCGCTTTTGCTCCTCACAAGACTCGTTTTGTGAAGAACAATGGTAGCTATTGTAAAAGTTGCAAGCAAGTTGGTCACATAGAGCAACATTGCATGAACAAGAAATCCAATGCAAATGTATCCTCAATCAAGTTTAATTCTTTCTATATGCTTACCAAGGGTACAAATGGTGTTCATGCTAAGTTCATTGGTGCACCATGGATGGGCTCAAAGAAGAAAGCCATTTGGGTACCAAAGAGCTTAGTCTCTAACCTTGGAGGACCCAAACAAGTTTGGGTACCTAAAAAGAATTGATCTTGTCTTGTAGGTCAATTACAAAGCCGGAGGAAGGCATTGTGTGCTTGATAGTGGGTGCACTCAACATATGACCGGAGACTCTTGTATGTTCAATTCAATTGATACAAGTCAAAATGGTGGTTTTGATGCTATCACTTTCGGCAACAACAAGAAAGGCAAGGTCAAAGGGCTTGGTAAAATTGCTATCACAAATGACATGAGCATATCTAATGTGTTGCTAGTTGAGAGCTTGGATTTCAATCTTTTATCGGTGGCACAACTTTGTGATCTTGGTTTCAAGTGCATATTTGGGTAGTGATGATGTTGAAGTCATAAGTGTTGATGGATCAAACTTGATATTCAAAGGATTTAGACATGGTAGCTTATACTTGGTTGACTTCAATAATAGTGAGACACAATTGACATCATGCTTGCTTAGTAAATCTAGTATGGGTTGGTTGTGGCATAGAAGGCTTGGTCATGTTGGAATGAAATAATTGAACAAACTTTTGAGGCATGACTTAGTTAGAGGATTGAAAGATGTCACTTTTGAAAAGGATAAACTATGTAGTGCTTGTCAAGCCGGCAAACAAGTTGGAAATTCACATCCTAGTAAAAGTGAAATGAGCACATCAAAAGCATTTGAGCTATTGCACATGGACTTGTTTGGGCCAACAACATACACTTGCATTGGTGGCAACAAGTATGGTTTTGTGATTGTGGATGACTACACTAGATACACTTGGGTGCTCTTTCTCTATGACAAGAGTGATGTTTATGATCTATTCAAGTCTTTTGTCAAGAGGGTGCAAAATGAGTTTGAGACTACCATCAAGAAGATTAGAAGTGACAATGGTAGTGAGTTCAAGAACACAAGAATTGAAGATTTGTGTGATGATTATGGTATTGGGCATCAATTCTCACCAACATACACTCCTCAATCCAATGGTGCAGTTGAAAGGAAAAATAGAACCTTGATTGATATGGCTAGATCAATGCTTAGTGAATACAATGTGAGTCATTCATTTTGGAGTGAAGCTATCAATACGGCTTGCTATTGTAGTAACCGTCTCTATTGCCATAGGAAGCTTGGAAAGACACCATATGAACTATTGAATGGAAGAAAGCCCAACATTGCATACTTTAGAGTGTTTGGTTGCAAATGCTATATTCTCAAGAAAGGCACTAGATTGAGCAAGTTTGAAAAGAAATGTAATGAAGGGTTCTTACTTGGTTATTCTACCACAAGCAAATCATATAGAGTTTGGAATCTCACAAATGGCACCTTGGAAGAAGTTCATGATGTTGAGTTTGATGAAACCCAAGGGTCTCAAAATGAAGCTCAAAACCTTGATGATGTGAGAGGAGATCAATTATCAAATGCAATGAAGAACATGGACATTGGTGATATAAGGCCGATGCAAGTTGATGATGATGATATTCATGTGATCAACCAAAGTGTGCAAATTAATACAAATCAAGCAAGCTCTAGTGGTTATCATGATGAAGTGCAAGTTCAAGGTCAAACAAGTGAAAGCAATCAACTCTCAATACTCCAACCTACTAGCATTGCAAGAGATCATCCGTTGGACCAAATCATTGGTGGAATTCAAAGTGGTGTTCAAACTAGATCAAGATTAGCATCCTTTTGTGAGCATTACTCATTTGTCTCATTAGAAGAACCAAAGAAGATAGAAGATGCATTGAAGGATTCCGATTGGGTGAATGCCATGCATGAAGAACTAAACAACTTTGCTAGAAATCAAGTTTGGAAACTTGTTGAGAGGCCAAAGAACTATAATGTGATTGGTACTAAGTGGGTCTTTAGAAACAAGCAAGATCAAGATGGCATGGTTGTGAGAAACAAAGCAAGATTAGTAGCACAAGGATACACTCAAGTTGAGGGTCTTGACTTTGGAGAGACATATGCACCGGTTGTAAGATTGGAGGCAATTAGAATCTTATTAGCATATGCTTGTGCACATAATATCAAGCTCTATCAAATGAATGTCAAGAGTGCATTTCTCAATGGCTACATCAATGAAGAAGTTTATGTTGAGCAACCTCCCGGTTTTGAAGATGACAAGAAGCCCGACCATGTTTACAAGCTAAAGAAGGCATTGTATGGTTTAAAGCAAGCACCTAGAGCATGGTATGAGAGGTTAAGGGACTTTCTCCTCTCTAAAGGGTTCAAGATGGGAAAGGTTGACACCACTCTCTTCACCAAGAAGCTTGGAAATGACTTGTTTGTGTTGCAAATCTATGTGGATGACATTATCTTTGGATCAACTAACCAAGACTTTTGTGAAGAGTTTGGAAATATGATGGCTAATGAGTTTGAGATGTATATGATTGGAGAGCTTAGTTACTTCCTTGGACTTCAAATCAAGCAAATGAAGAATGTCACTTTTGTAAGTCAAGGCAAGTACATCAAGGACATGATCAAGAAGTTTGGATTGCAAGATGCTAAGCCAATGAGCACACCAATGGGCTCTAATGATCAATTGGGTATTGATAATAGTGGAAATATGGTAGATCAAAAGTAATACCGGTCCATGATTGGAAGTTTGCTCTATGTCACCGCTTCTAGGCCGATGTGATGTTTAGTGTATGCAAGTGTGCAAGATATCAAGCTTCACCTAGAGAAAGTCACTTGAAAGCAACCAAGAGGATATTGAGATATCTAAAGGGCACTCATGATGTTGGATTATGGTATCCCAAGGGGTCTAATTTTGAGTTGATTGGATATTCGGACTCCGACTATGGTGGATGCAAGATTGATAGAATGAGCACAAGTGGCACTTGTCAATTGCTTGGAAGGTCTCTTGTTTCATGGTCATCAAAGAAACAAAATAGTGTTGCACTATCTACCGCCGAGGCCGAATACATTAGTGCCGGTAGTTGTTGTGCACAATTGCTTTGGATGAAGGCCACTTTGAATGACTTTGGAATTAAATTCAAGAATGTGCCTTTGTTTTGTGATAATGAAAGTGCTATCAAGATGACACAAAATCCGGTTCAACATTCAAGAACCAAGCACATTGACATAAGGCATCACTTCATAAGAGACCATCAACAAAAGGGTGATATTAGTATTGAGAGCATTGGCACTGAAGATCAACTAGCCGACATCTTTACAAAGCCACTTGATGAAAAGAGATTTTACAAGTTGAAGAATGAATTGAAACATACTTGACTTCTCCAACTTGAAATGAGTGCACCCCCACATTCTTATATGACATGCCTCTCCTCCAACATAGCAAGGTAAAGTTGTTTGGCATATCATTCATACTTTGCTAAGGACATGTTTAGAACATATAGACATATTTGCATGACAAATAGGCTCATTCATGAAAAATCAAATAATTTTGATGTATATATGGTACCACTATTGCTTCTATGTTTGATTAATCTAGTGGTAGCATATGACATGTTTGTGGGCTTGCAAACCTAGTGTTGAATCTAGAAATGAGCTCATGATGTGTAATTCAACGTGGTCAAGATAACCCTTATACTTTATGAGGTGTGAAGAAGCTTGTCCTTGGTCAAACCGAATTACATATTCTAGGCAAGTGATCTAGATTGAACCATAATTTGGACTCTCTCATATTGATTGACTTATCTCTCACTAAATTGGCACCTTTTTGGTGATTGTTGACAAAGAGGGAGAGAAAAGTCACAAAGATATTGCAAAGAGGAAATAAGATAATAAGGGGGAGAGAAAAATCATAGGGGGAGAGAAAAGTCATAGGGAAGCAAGCTCATGAATTATTTGTTGCATTTGTATGTGCACTAACATGATGATGTGTTGCATTGCAAACTTAATTTCGATATTCATGTTTGTATGGTGTATGCTAGAAATAGAACTTGAATGATGATTTGTTAAGAGTAGCTTTACAAGTGGTAACTAGACACCTTTTGCTTATAATATTGATCTCACGGGGTACTTTAGTGTTTGTGATCTTTATAAGTGATGTATTACAAGTGGTGTCTAGCTACATCGATGCTAAGGATGGTATATAAAGGCAACTCCGATTGGTATCACGCTTCAAAGGTCCATTCTATATACCTTAGCATCAATTTGATAGTAGTAACTCTCCCAAAATTCAAATCAATACATATGTGCACAATTGAACCAAACTCATGGAAGCACATACGTAGGGGGAGCTAATACTATCGAAATTGAAAATTGATTTCATTTCATATCTTTGTGATGGTTGTCATCAATTACCAAAAAGGGGGAGATTGAAAGCCCAAGTTTGGTTTTGGTAATTAATGACATCAAGTTGCTAATGCCACGTGTTAAGTGTTTTGAGTTAGGCATAAGCAACACATGTGATGAAGGTGTATGTGGCAAGGAGTGGTGGCCACAAGATCACAAAGAGATAGTGCATGAACATGAAATGATGTTTATGGTGGAGATGCACATAAAAGGAAGGACATGATGATCAAGTGGAAGAGAAAGATCTAAGAGCGCAAGGCAAAGGTATAATCATAGGGTTTTCCTTTTGCCGGTCTAAGATGAGTAGAGAAGTGATTGATCGGGTTTAGGATACATAGCCGACTATCAAGAGGGGCAATCACGGTTAGCTCGGAAATCAAGTGCCACTAGATCAATGTCTTGAGCATATGCATTAGGATCTAGTAAAGAGCTAACATAATGCCTTGAGAAATGATTTATGAAATGCTAACACACATGCACATGGTGGTGTACACTTGGTGGTGTTAGCACAGTTTGTGAAGGCGGTGGAGTTTAAGCGGTAGAGAGGGGTTTGGGTTCCTCTCTCCCTCCCGCCGAGCTTGCGAGGCGGGATTCGGCGCTTTTTGGAGAAGTGAAATGCCTATTTTCTATTACGCCGGAAGTCGGAAAAGAAACGGAGGCGAACGGAGGTCACAGAGATGACCGGACGCTGGACCGGACGCGGTCTCTGTATGACCGGACGCGTCCGGTCAGTGTTCAGCGTCTGTGCGGTTTTCAGTTTGATGATCGTACGCGCAGCGCGTCCGGTCACTGATGACCGGACACGTCCGGTCATCCAGGGAGCTTACTGGACTCTAATCGGACGCTGGCACTGTGGCGTCCGGTCAGTTCAACAGCGCGTCCGGTCAGTTCTCCTGAGCGAATCAGAGCGCGCGACCGGTGCGTCCGGTCCCTCACGTAACCGGAGCGTCCGGTCAGGCGTCCAGAAGGGTAGAACGAAGCGGAGTAACGATCGGACGCGCGGCGCGTCCGGTCACGTGCGATCGGACGCGTCCGGTCTCAACGGGAGCATACTGGAATGCGACCGGACGCGGGCACTGTCACGTCCAGTCAATCGGTTCAGCGCGTCCGGTCACGGCAACGGCTAGTTCTGACACGCACTGTTTCTTGCTGTCGTATAGTGACCGGACGCGTCCGGTCACCCTGACCGGAGCGTCCGATCAGTGCGTTTTTCGCTACGTCGTCTGTAACGGTTAGCTGCGTACCCCTTCGCTATAAATAGAGGTTGGCCGGGGTTTGAGGGCAACTCTTGCACATTTTGAGATATAGAGACATACTTTGAGCTAGAGAACAACCCCTCCACTCATCTCTTTGCATAGCTGCACATCTTGAGTGAGATTGAGTGAGATTCAAGTGCATTGCTTGAGAGTTGCATTCTAGAGGTACTTGATCTTCGAGTTGCTGCGGATTTCTTGTTACTCTTCCGTGTTTCCCGACACGGTAGATGGCTTGGAGCAGCGGAGGTGATTGAGCTCGCAATTGAAGATTGTTGGAGCCTTCACCAAGTGTTGTAAGGGGTTCTTGATCCTTCCCCGCGGGAGTTCGCAAATTGGATACTCTAGTGGAGCTCGTGGCTTGGAGGATCCCCATCTTGTGTGCGGTTGTGCGGCGCCCGCGGAGGGCTCGACTCTTGATAGTCGATTAGCTCACGAACCGACAAGTGGGTGTATCGCCACAACGGGGAGTAGCTTGCCGGGAAGCAAGTGAACCTCGGGATAAATTCTTGTGTCATTCTCTTCCCGAGGATTTCTCTTGTATGATTGATTGATTGTTATTTCTCTTCTCTTCATGGCGGTATAATCACTCGAAGCTCTTCTCTCGTATTACTTCTCGTTTCTAGCTTATAGTTATTGTTGTGTTTAGTGAATAGCCTTGTACTAGACTTGTGTAGGTGGCTTGCTTAATTAGTTAGAGCTAGTGCTTTTGCCTCGCCACCTTTCGTACTAACTCGTGGTTAAGTAATTCTTATAGAAGTTTTAATTAGGCTATTCACCCCCCCTCTAGCCTATTTGGACCTTACAAAGGGCAAGTCGAGGCTTCGAAGCGAAGGACCATGCGATGGTGAAGCTTGAGCAAGACTTGGCGCCGACGGACCGATGCAACGGTGAAGAGCAAGTGAAGTCAAGGTCGATGGATCGAGACGGTCATGTGATGATATGAAGTGGATCATATCTTTTGGAAAAACAAAATAGGCTCAAGGCAAAGGTATAACCATAGGGCTATTTTGTTTTGCACTCAAGACACCATAGAGGGTGTGAGTGGTTTAGGATCGATAGCCGAACTATTAAGAGGGGAAATCTTATCGGTTATTCGACACACGGGTGCCACTAGGTGAATTCATGAAGTGCATTGCATGTAGGGCCTAGTGAGCTAACTGGAAAACCTTCGAAAATGTTTATGAAAATGCTAACACACGTGCACAAGGTGGTGATCACTTGTTGGTGTTGGCACATTTACAAAGGCGATGAAGTTTGAGCGGTAGAGAGGGTTTGGGTCACTCTCTCCCTCCCGCCGAGCTTGCGAGCGCGGGATTTAGGCGTTTTCTAGGAGTTGAAATGCCTATTTTCCACTACGCTGGAAGTCGGAAAAGAAACGGAGGCGAACGGAGGTCACAGAGGTGACCGGAGGCTGCACCGGACGCGGTCACGGTATGACCGGACGTGTCCGGTTAGTACAACGCAGCAGTCAGGCGCGCGGGTGCTAGGGTTTGCAACCGGCGCGTCCGGTCGGTTGAGCGACGCGTCCGGTCTGTTGAGCGGCGCGTCCGGTCGTGGCGATTGACCGTTGGCACACAGTGACCGTTGGAGGATCGGACGCGGTTGAGCGCGTCCGGTCAATTTCGACCGGCGCGTCCGGTCATCCCGAAAAAGACCCAGTGAAGGGGTACAACAGCTCTATTCATTTGGGATGCTTATAAATACTTGTTGGCCGGCCCTTGGGAAGGTCACTCGTGATTTCTAACATACTTGTGCATCATTTGAGCTAGATCTTCTCCTCCCACTCATCTCTCTTGCTTGATTGCAAATCATAAGTGAGATTGAGTGATCCCAAAGTGCATTGCATAGCTTGAGGGCATCTAGTGGCACTTGTGGGTGGTTTAGCCGGTGGATTTCTTGTTACTCTTGGAGAGTACCGCTCCTAGCCGGCTTGGAGATTGTTGGAGGCGTTGGCAAGAGAAGGAGATTGTTCTTGGCCACCTCTAGTTGATTGTAAGAGGTTCTTGTGCTTTCCTCGGCGGAGCGCCAAAAGCAACTCTAGTGGATTGCGCGTGTCATTGAGTTACCTCACTTGAGAGTGGTGTCTTGTGGTGCCTTGCGGGGCATGCCTTGAGGGGCAAGTGACTTGAGGGTCACACCGGGAACTATCTAAGTGTTGGTCGACACAACCAGTGACGTAGCTTGTCGGTGCACAAGTGAACACCGGGTGAACAAAAATATTGTGTCTCTTGTCTCCCAGTGATTGGTCTTCATATTGTGTTGTTGTCAATATTGATTGATTGTATATCATCTTGGTGATTGGCAACATCTTCACTCCACTGTCGGTATAAGATTCACAATCCTTTCTTTCGCATTTACATTTACTAGATTATCTTGTGTAGCTCTAGTGGTAGCCTTTGCTAGTAGTTGTTAGCTTGCTCACTAGTGTAAGTTTAGTGACTTAGCCCTTGTGTGAACTAGAAATTATATCTACTAGACTTGTGGATAGGAGGCTTGCATCACAACCGTAGGCTAAGCAAAACTCGCTTTACGCCATTTGTTATTCTAACAAGTTTGCTTAGTGTTTATTGTAGAATTTTTATAGGCTATTCACCTCCCTCTAGCCATCTAGGACCTTACAGGACGCTTGAACAAAAAATCTTAAAGAGGCTCACTAACAGCGAAACAAGAAGGAAGCGTATCAATATCGTTTTCATACCAACAGTATGTATAAATACTCGGTATATCTCTCGTACATAATACCAATGGTTAGATTGGTATGAAAACTAGTCATTTCGTAATGGTCTCAATATCAATCGATATTGATCATTACTGACTGCTCCGACTAATAGCGCCCATACCGGTCACAAATACTAACTGAAAATCAAGTAATAATTCATTCGATGCACAATTTGATAAATGTGTTTTTTTAATAATGGAATTAACAACCGGCTTCATCCTCGCTCATAACACACTCATGCTTAAAGCATACTCACAAAAAAGAGTGGGGAATCAGATTATATTGTTACAAAGAAGTTCTCACACTCATACTTAAAACAGACTAAAAACAGAAAATCAATTTGTAATTCTAGACATAATGGTCATCCATAAAAGGAAAAAAGGTCAGAGTTGATGTCTCTGGGGTTTGGCAAGCCTTGTATATGCATTATTTATTTTCTTCACTTCGCTATAACTGAACCTAAAATCGAAATTAGTGTGTTCCTCTGAATAAGACCTACAGGGACGGCACGTGTCACTGTAATTTCCAGTGAGCCACAAGGACCAAAAGAAGACAGTCGCTCCTGCTAGTAATAACAAGTTAGAACTTTTTCCACGCTACTTATACCAATTTTATGAATTTGTTGAGTTATACAATAATTTCTTAAACATAAACCTATGTGTGTTTAGAATAATTAATATATTGTTTCCACCGTCCCAAAATAAATGGCTTCGTATGATTCAAATTTTGTCTCAAAATACTTGATATTATAGCATCTCAGTGTATCTTTCTCTTTTCCTGATATATTTTCTCTTTTCTCTGTGCATCTCTATTTTTTCTTCTTCTTGTTTTCTGTGCATCATATCCTTTTCACTCCACAAAAATTCTTGTGCCTTGACCTATAAGGTCATCTATTTTAGGGCAAATAAAGTATATATAATTACTATATTGCTTTATTTTTATAGTAATTTTAATGAAGTCTAGAACAATATGTCGTTCTTCCAAGAGAAAAATAAAATAATCTCATTAACAGATATATCAAAACGACAACAGAGCATAAAATGTAGCACAAACACACATTTTTCACTTTATACATCCTGCCAATGCACCATAGAAAATCAGTAGCCCATCACATAAAATGCAGGGGCGCAAAACCACACGCATGAGATGAAAATCGTCCAATCCCTAAAAAACGTAACAATAAGGATGCAAAAGGGTCAAATTAGAGCTAAAAGCCAACCACACAATTAGATCCCTCAAAAGCACAACGGAAATACTTCGGGTAGGACATCCAGACAGAACTTTCTTCCTAGTGAATCAATTGGGCCACATAATAATTTTCACCCATCTGTGAACGGCTTGTGAATGGCCCAATATTCTCCTCAACTGCTTCTCTCTCCAACGATTGCTCTCAATCGCTCCCATCTAACGTGCCTGTCCTACACATTGTGCTTGCTCGTCTGATGCCCACCTTCTCTCTTGCCACCACATCTTCTTGATGGCGCCTGCCCACTTTCCACCCTTGCCATCGCGCCTGCTTGGCCATACTTGGGAGTCACATGCTTGGCGTCTAGCATCTTCTACAGTCGCTATACACTGGTTGACCGCTCATCCTAGGAAAGAGCTTGACCTTCCTCCACCTTTTGAACTAGATTCAACAAAAGGGCAAGATGACCTAGCACTCCCCTCATGAATCTCCTTTTCTATGGTGGAGATGAGGGCATGAGAGATAGTGGACGTTGAGAAGAGGGTGAGGGTCACACCACCTAGGGGCTGGATTTCCTCTTCATCAAGACATGTTGCATCATAGCACATGATTTCTAATGTTCTGACATTTGATTTTAGGGGATTTATTCATGTTGTAGTAGCTTTGACTAGATGTTCTAATTTGGTGTTGATCTTTTGTTATAATTGCATCACATAATAAGCAGATTTTGATATGTTCTTATTAAGATGGAGGTGATTTTCTCTAGATGTTACTAATTTTTTTGATCGGGATGGAGATGGATCTTTAGAAGTATTTTTTTGATGTTGCAAGAGCCTGTTTTTCGATGTTGCGACAAGTGATTTGTTTTGTTTCGAACATTCTTTTTACTATGTTGCATGCTTGTAGTAGGATTCCTCTTAGTATTTTATATGGACATTTTAGATGTTGCAACATGCTATAGCTACCTTTGTATCTCTCTCCCTCTCTCTGCCTCATTAATGTCCAAACGGTATGACACGATGCAAGGTGAATGCTGCACTTGCACTTTAGCGAGCATATACAAGTACAATATTGACCATATATACGAGAAAGGGTGCAGTATACAACGCATGCAGCATTCTGAAAAGGTTTTGATATACAATATTAGAATAGAATTATTACAACATCACTATATCTTGATGCAGAGGTTGTGTGAGGGTGGTCATACCTATGTAGGAAGCGTGCCATAGAGTGGCTAATATTTAGAGGAAGTCAAGTGATGGGCGTAATGACCAAAACATCATATTGCAAGGTGAGGTGGAGGAAAGAGGTGAGCTAGCTTGGCGCTGCAGTCATCGACCAGCTAAACATGGGATCCAATGCTCTTTTATCTGCAGATGCATGTCTTTGATTCTTGCGAGAAATAATAAAAGGTGTGGGTGGGTAGAAGATGACAAGTGGGTCATGTGTAATAAAATATACTCTCTCCGTTTCAAATTATAAGTCGTTTTGAATTTTTGGTTGATCCATTTTGCTATGTATCTAGACATATTATTATATCTAGATGCATAGTAAAATGGTTGTACCAAAATGTCAAAACGACTTATAATTTGAAACGGAGAGAGCATGTATAAAAGCGTGTGAAGAATAAATATATTATATGAGTTAATCTCTAAACTTGTGTGAAAATAACACGTATGGTCTAATAACCAAATGCTTGTCTCAACTGTAAAACTTGCTCTTAGAGTTAGACTAGAATCTAACAAGTGGGGGGGGGGGGGGGGGGGGGGGGACGTTGATTATCATAGGATCCATCATTGGACAACTATTCTAGGATGGCTACGTGACTAGTGTGTTTGGTTTGAAACTATAGGATCCAAAATTCCAACTCTAATCGCAGCATTTGGTTTGCGTCTTGGAATGGAGTCGTCCTCTCCAAGCCACTTTGCCAAGTCCAACGAAAAGGCAAATTATCTCGGACGAGTTCATTCCTTTGACAAACACAGGATGACCTGTTCCACGCTGCACCATTTCCATTCCTGGCCCTTGTTTAGATTGAAGAAAATTTCAACCTGATGAATAGTACCACTTTCGTCTTATTTGGCAAATATTGTCCAATCATGGACCAACTAGGCTTAAAAGATTCATCTCGTGATTTCGAACTAAACTGTGTAATTAGTTATTTTTTTTACCTACATTTAATACTCCATGCAAGCGGTTAAAAATTGATGTGATGGAGAGAGAGTGAAAAAACTTGGAACTTTGAGGAATTGAGGCAAACTAAATAAGGCGCTGATCAGTTCAATCTCCAGATCAAACGCGGTTATAAATGAGTGTCCGATCCGTCGAGGCGTCCGAAAAGTCCCAAAGTGCAAACGTGACCTATGAGTCTCTGACCATCCCCGTGTTTCCGGGTCAACGTCGGCTTCCTTCAAAAACGTCTCAACGAGGCACAAATCGATCTTGGGCTGCGCAGTGGATTCCTGCGGGGTGCACCGAGCACGTACTCGCGCGCCGACAGGTGGGCCCTCGGTCGCCGAGCCGCTGACATTAGCGGAATAGCCAGCACCATATTGAAAAATCACTCCCGCCAGCTCTCCCACTGCCACCTGGGACCCATGTGTAATCTACAGCTGCAGGCGTCACGCATCCGGGACGCCGGGACTGGCCCACAACCCATCGTCTCCACCGAACCAGACATTCCACCTGACTCACTGCTCTCCCCCGCGTAGCCGATGGCTTGATCGGATCCCCCGCCCGGCCCAGATCTGTCGCCGCCGCCGCCGTCGCCATGGGCGACCACTCCGACTCCGATTCCTCCCCCAAGTCCTCCTCCTCGTCGTCCTCCCCCTCCACCCGCCGCCGTTCCTCGCCGCAGCGCGGCCAGGGCCACTCTGACGAGAGCGGCAGCAGCGACGGCGTCCTCGTCGAGCTTCCTGCCCAGGTATGGCGCGAAGCCGCCTCTGCTCGGATACCACGGGTCCGGACCGACGGCTTCTTAGAGAAGCTTCTCTCGCTCTGCAGGAAGCGCGGAGCCCCGGGGCCGACCCTGACGGCGGCGTCCTCGTCAACATGCCCGCTGACGACGCCACCAGCGGCGAGACCTTCGAGGACGCCCCCGACGATCTCGCGGCCGCAGGCTCGCGCTCCGCACGCTCGCTGGACGAGTCCATGGCCGTCATCGACTTCCCTGAGGTGTCCAGCACCAGCGCCGAGTTCCGCAAGTACCAGGTGCTGCTTCCTCTTTCCTCTCCGATCGGATTATATTGGTTTTGTGCGTGATTTTGCTGCGGAAGCTCTAGTTCGTGATGTGACGAACAATGGTTTTTGTTCAGGAAGAGAAGGAGGTGTTTGCGCGGGAGGCAGTGGCACTCCGGAGGTTGCTACAGGAGATGGTGGGGCAGGAAGCTTCAGTTGCGTCGCATGGAGAGGACGCTGATGAGACACTGTTGCATTCAATGCTGGACGACTGCTCGAGGCTTGTGCTTGAACTTAACTCGGTGGCACGGGCCAGGGAGCAGGAGATTGAGAGCCTACATGCAAGGGCTGCAGAGGCAGAGGTATCAAGGGAGGTTGCTGATGTATACCTGGGTTCGTGGAGAGAGGGGTCTGAGCAAGCTGTTGGGCGGATGCTTGCATCAATTGATGCTGTGGTTAGGCAAGATGATGCCAGTTTTGAGGGTGCTGAGCAGGATGGGATCTCTATTCTGGAAAGGAAGACTTCATTGCTAGTGGAGAGGTACAGGCAGGTCTCAATGGGTATTGAACAGATTGAGCAAATTTTAGCTGAGGTGAAGCCTGGTTTCGTGGCCACAGGGCATGGTGACCTTGCTACCATCTTAAGTATTCTTGCAGATGAATTGGTTGGTATCAAGAGAAATGAGGTGGATTTACTGCAGAAGATGAATGTCTTTGCTGAAGTGAAGAAGGCAATTGCTGATGAACTTGAGGAAGTGAAAGCTGCTAGGAATGCAGCGAATGCTGAGGCAAGCAAAGCAAAGGCAGAGTCTGAGCAGATGGAGCATAAGTTATCAACGACTAAGGAGAAGCTCAGCATGGCTGTTACAAAGGGCAAGTCACTGGTGCAACACCGTGATTCCTTGAAGCAGGCCTTGGCTGAAAAGACGGGTGAGCTTCAGAGTTGCATGGCAGAGTTGCAAAAGAAGTCTGATGCCCTGCAAGCAGCTGAGAGCAGGGTTGAGGAGCTAAGGGTTTTTCTAGATGAAAAGACGGATGAGCATGAAAAGTGCTTGGATGAGCTTCGAGAAACATATAGTGCATGGGAAGCTGCTAAGACCAGCATCGAGCAACTAAATGAAGCAAACAGTGCCCTTACTTCTCTGCAGGCTTCCCTTTCACTAAAGGATGGGATTCTTGAACGCATTGAGGAGATCATGTCGGAGGCAACATTTCCAGAAGATCTTCTTTCCTTGGAGATGACAGACAGGTTGGGATGGTTAGTTGAGCAGAAGAAAATTGCAGATATGATCTTCTCAGAGCACCACAAAGTTAAAGAAATCTTGAGCTCAGTTGACATTCCACATTCGGTCTTAGCCGCTGAACTTGATTCCCAGATCAGTTGGCTTGCCAGCTCACTGAACCAGGCCAAAGATGATGCGGTCCGGTTGCATGATGAGTCTGCTGAAATGTTGGCTAGACTGGCTGCACATGAATCAAAGTTGGTTTCAATGCATGAGGAAATTGACCGTTTGACAATTATTCTACTGGAAGAGAAACAGGAAAAGGATATTCTTGTAAATGAACATTCTGAATTGATGTCCCTATACAACGCTACTGTTAATAAGTTGGCCCTTGTCTCATCACAAAATAATGAGCTGCTAAAGGCATTTGCGGAATTTTCTGATGTCACATTGGAGGGTAGTGAGCCTATGAATATTGCCGAATTGGTACAGGGCCTCAGAAACATCCAACAAAGAACAAAATCTTCTCCTATCGAGAGTGACAGTTTTGAGAAGCTACAGGCATTACTATATACCCTAGATCAGGAATCAACACTATGTAAGATGATTCTCGAGGAAGACATGATTGACAAATCTGAGAGGACTGGTGAACTGCAAAGAACGGCCGAGGAGATTCTTGTTCTGAAAAATGAGAAGGTGTCACTGCAGAAGGAGCTCGAACGGGTGGAGGAGAGATCAGCATTGCTTAGAGAGAAGTTGTCAATGGCTGTAAAGAAGGGCAAGGGTCTGGTACATGAGCGCGAAGGACTCAAGCAAGCCCTTGAGGAGAAGAGCTCTGAAATAGAGAGTTTGAAACAAGTTTTGGAAGGGAAGAGCTCTGAGATAGAGAAGCTAAAGCATGCTCTGGATGAAAATAAGTCTGTAACAGACAATGTGAAGCAAGTTTTGGATGGGAAAAACTCTGAGATTGAAAGGCTTAAACATGCTCTGGATGATAGTTGTGTGGAAACAGAAAACCTAAGCCAAGCTTTTGTTGAGAAAACCTCCGAAGCAGATAAAATAAAACAAGAACTGGATGCAAAGAACATGGATATTGAGAATCTAAGACGTGAGATAGAGTCAAGAGAATCTGTCATGACAGATCTCAGAGAGCACGTTGAGCATCTATCGTTGCAGGCTGCACATTTGGAAAAGCTGCAAGTAGATATTGTTACCCTTAATGATGAAAAGGTGAAATTAGAAAGCATGTTGGAAGAAGCCAGAGCTTCCTGGGGCACTCTTGCTGATTCAATATCAAGCCTTACTCTTCCTATTGATCAGCCTTTTGAGGAGCCTATGGAAAAGTTTAGCCAGATTGCCCAATACGTCCAGGAATCTCAAGCTGCTAAGAGTTCTCTTGAAAATGAGCTACACAAAGCAAATGAGCAAATTACCTTACATGCTAGCAGGCATTCTGATGCCCTTTCCACCATAAACATGTTAGAAGATGAGTTGGGTAAACTAAAAGATCATATTTCTTCCATTTCTGAAGAAAAACGTCAAATACAGTTACATACTTCTGCTGTACAGGAGGAGTTGGAGAAAACAAATGAGGAACTGGCAATCAATTTCAGGAATCTTGAAGATGCCAACACCACCATTAATTCACTACAAGATGCACTATCACAGGCTAGATCAAATATTTCTATTCTTGACGCTGAAAAGAATGAAGCTGAAGCTAAATATGAAACAGAAACCAATGCTCTTAATGCTAAGCTAACCAAATGTTTGGAGGAGTTGGATAAAACTCACGGGCACTTACAAAGTTATTCAACAGAACATCATGGTTACCTTGAGAAGCTTGGCATGCTTATAATGGATGATAGTCTCTTGTCTCTGATAGCTGAAGAATATGGAAAGACAATCAGCAGCTTGAGAGATATGTGCCTTATAGTCAAGAGTATGCATGAGCAGCTTTCTGTGAAGGGTTTTCAGAATGATCCAATTGTGGAGGTAATTTTTTCCTTATGATGATGCATTTTTTAGGATTCTCTGTTCTATGCAGTGAAGTGAGATAATTTGTTGGTTTATTCACCTTGTTGGCTTTTTAGAGTTATCTATACTATACACTGTACTTCCATCAGTGCTTAGGCTGAGTTGTATGCTTTGTCTAATCATCATAGTTTCTAATCTAGTTCTGTGTTATCAGGCCTGTCAACTTTGTAATGTTATTCTCAGTGTGTGCAATTGCTTCCCACCAGTAAACAAGATAGCTGAACGAGTAAGAGTAATCTAATTAAGAGCGGTCAACATGGCGCATCTGATCTTGCTAGTAAGATAATTTAGGGCGATGATTGGAATCCACTGTTAAGTGTTAACATGGCCATCTAGATTCACTTACTACATTATTTTGCCTGCATGTTGCCCGAGCGGTGAGAGAGGTGGATCTTAATCAATTGTAAACTCCCCTCCCCATCTTAGAATATACCTTTTTCTCTTTGTTTCCCTTTAGTTTGCTTTATAATTCTTGCCAGGTATAATGATTGTGCTAACTTGACCTCTCTATGATCACAAAATGTAAGCAGGATTCAGAACTCTCAACACTTTTATCTCTTCCGGACTATGATAGCTTTGTTACAGAAAGATTGGTCAACAACAAAACTAGAAAAGGGAATATTGATGACACTTCATCCTTGTCTACTATTGTTGAACAGTTGAGCAACCAAGCTGAATACTTTTCTAGTTTTTTAAAAGATTTGTCAACCTACATGAATAGCAATATTATTATGGTGCTTCGTTCTCTGCAACTAGTGAGCAACACCTTTGCTCATACTCTAGAAGAGCATGACATGTTGAAGATTGAATTGGGGAACAAGGATGCTCATAACAGAGCTCAGGAATCTGAAGTGCTTTCTCTACAAAAAGAGCTGAGAGCAATGTCATCAAAATGTATTTATTGCATCCAACAAATTGAAATTGTTTTTGATGATATGGTTGATCTTGGATATGCAATAGACTTGGCTACAGGCAGCTCAAGCATAGGGTCTGAACTAGAAGTAACTGTGTCTGATCTGAAGAATGAGGATACCAGTGATTATAATAAGGTGGCTGATACTTTGCTTGCTACGATTGACACACTTAAGTCCAAGTCTGAAAAATTATCTGCCATTAAGGGGCTTGTGATAACTTCATTGGATGACTTCAAAATGAGGCTGAAACAAGCCGAATCAGCTGCTGAAACTGCTTCACATGAGCATCAGTTGTCTGCTGAAAGGGTATGCATGCTGGAGAAAGAACTCAAAATATTACAGGATGAATGCAACAGAATGGAACTAAATATGCACACTCAAATTTCAGCAGACAGAGGTAAAATTGTGCCACACCACTAGTAATTGGAGGTGCTTATATTCATTATGTTTTTTTTGTTTCAAACTTATATTTACCTGTTTCAACTTGCCGAACTCTTTTTCTTGAAAATTTCAGGTATAACTGACAATGCAATTTCAAAAGATCAAATGGAAGCCCTTGTTGAGAAGATAAGTAAGTTTAATATGCTGTCAGGCGAGTCAAATGTGCAGAGGGAAGAGGCTACATTCTCTAGTCTGCTCGACAAACTTTTTGTTGTCATTGATGAATTCAGTGCACTTCAACGTGAGGTTGAGACCTTAAGATATGAAAATGAAGATTTACAGTTAAATATTGAATCATATACTCGTGAAATTGAACAGCTAAGAGAGGTCTCCAGAAATAGTGATCTAATTAATAGGGAGTTAGAATCCAAAGGAAGTGAACTTCTTGAGGTAACCGTTAGTATGGAGCGAATGATTCAGCGGTTAGGATATCTTGGAGGAAAAGATGTACTAGAAGATAACAAACCTGCTACCACACAAGCTCTCTTATCGAAGCTGGAAAAACTAATAATTGCTTCAAGTACTGAAGCTGGGAATGCTAAATCCATGACACAGGAGCTGGGAGCAAAGCTGCAGTCAAGAGAAAAGGCAGTTGATGAGCTATCAACAAAAGTTAAGATGCTTGAGGATTTGTACCATGCGCGACTTGCTCAGCCAGAAGCTAGTAAAGACAGATCATTTGAAGCATCTTCCTCAGCAATTGGTTCAGATATGTCTGAGATTGAAGATGCGGTAAGTCTTGTTTCTGCTTGTACTTCTGTCATTAGTTTTCCTTTTTAATCTTCTGGCATATGCTACTGGCATTCATAATGTTTTGCAGTAATGTATTGTTCTTTCGCTGTGATATTCACTGGTCATATATGATTAACATTGCCTTTGTTATGGTGTTTCTGATGATAGTAGTTTGTCAATGTGTTGCTCAGGAGCTATTCCTTGCATCCTAGCTCATCTCTGCACAGATGTAATTAAGCATGTTTATAATTTGGTGGTTTGAACTACTCTGCAGGGACCAGTGGGCAAGGCATCAGTTTCATCTGTCTGTACAGCTGCACATGCTAGAACAATGCGGAAGGGGTCGTCGGATCATCTTGTTGTCAACATTGGTTCAGAGTCGGAACGATTAATTGCTGCGCAGGATTCAGATGACAAGGGTATTGCAGCCTTCTTCTTTTGTGCTTTTGTTTTTGCGCGGAACAAGGAGGAGGATGAGGAGAGGGGGGGGGGGGGGTGTAGTTCCGCTAATTTTCTAGTGTCTAACAGCACTGTATTTCTCATCTTCGAAGGGCGTATAAAATCACTCCATACATCTGGCTTCATTCCAGCTCAGGGAAAGCACATCGCTGACAGGGTCGATGCCTTCTGGTAAGCTGATTGCACAGTAATGGATAATGCTGTACATGTGTGTTGGAAACTTAAAGAGTTTGGTGGACCATGCTCCATGCTCGACATTCTCTCATTCCCTTAGGCTCTAGTGGTTCAGTAACTTGCGCTGCTTGGCTCTACAGGTTTCAATTAATTTTGTAAAATGGATATCTGCCCTTTTTTTCAAAGATAAAAGGAATGTCTCCATTTCTCCGATGCTAAATGATTCTGTGAAATTTATGTATAACATAGGCTCCAAAAAAGGATTACCTGTACCCTGATAATTCTAGCTGCTATACCCTTTGCTTTCTTGTTACACAGTAAATTTCTTGTTACACCGAGAAACTTCTGGTCAACAGTCTCAGGAGAAACAAAACAACCTTCACAAATACTAGTCATTTCCAACACTGATAGGACTTAGGAGTGCTTATCAAGTCCAACCAGTAATTAGTTTCTCTCTTGTTTTGTTTGTTCTCCTAAGACATTGTATCTGATCATGAAGTTTCAGTACTATCTTCACAAATATTTTGGTCTAATTTCGATGCCTGGATTAAAATAGTTTGCATAATTTCACCTGGCTATTTGTTTGCACAAGATGCTTTATATTTCTGCATTTATGACTGGGCTCACTGGAAAGAAGAGTTAAATTCATAGAACATGACAAGTCAAATTTATTTCTTAAAATGAAATAAACAAAAATATTGTGATTTATCCATTCTCTTGATCAATTGATGGTTGGGCTCTGATGATTGTGTATGAGGAGAATGCTGCATCTCACTTCAGTTGTTCCGTTATGGTTTAATCAGCTTGTGTCTTTCTGTAGGGTCTCGGGGAGCCAAATTCTGATGAACCGACCACGAGCAAGGCTAGGTCTTATGTTGTACTGGCTCGCTGTGCACCTATGGTTGCTGGGCAGCATCTTGTGACACTGCTTCTCAGTACCAAGACCCACCTCATAGCATAATTGTACAATAGCACGTAGTAACAGTTTCTTCTTTCTTTCATACAATACATGGTAGATGTTAGAAATGTCAATTCTTTTAATTTTCTCCCTCCTGCTCAGATTTGTACTTGAGCAGTATATGTTGAATTTTCGCACACAAAGATGTAATGTGCAGAAAAATAACATTCTCATTCTTTGTTATGCTGAAGAAGTGGTTGTTGTAGTTGTAGATGTGGCCCCGGTCACCTGTTTGAGTCCCATCATCGTAGATTCGTTCCTGCAGCTGAGGTCTGAGGCGGTGAGGCCTTATGGGTCGACCTTTGACGTATATGTATAGAAATGTATATAATTGGCAACACTTTTTTCGCACCTCCCTCATGAATATTTTTCGATTGGAGGTGATTGGTTGTACAATCACAAATCTTTCTTCGAACAACATAAATAAATATACGTTATCATGAATCTGCGTAGTTTCATAGGGCATAAATCTTCATGGCATCATTTGTGCTTTTCCACACAATTTGTAATTGAAAAAAATAGGTGTTTCAACGAAACAGCAAAAAAAAAAAGCATCTTTAACACAATTGCTATATATTCAGCGTCAAATTTATCACCAAACCAAATTTTTTGTGTTATTTTGTTTCCAGTCCAGTTTAAGTGATTACTACATGTGTTCTCTGTAACACTGGGTGTGATGGAACATGCTTTCATCTCTTCTTTTAGTGTCCTTTTCAGTGAACTGTGTTGGGACACTGAGCATCTTCTGGGATTGCAGCCTTCCTCCACTAGACATGGGCCCTGTTCAGAAAATTTTGCAAAATTTTTCAGATTTCCCGTCACATCGAATCTTTGGACACATGCATGAAGCATTAAATATAGATAAAAAATAAAACTAATTACACAGTTTAGACGAAATGGACGAGACGAATCTTTTAAGCCTAATTAGACCATGATTGAACAATATTTGCCAAATAACAACGAAAAGAGCTACAGTGCCATTTTGCAAAAAATTTTGGATCTAAACCAGCCCATGGTGATAGAAGCAAGGACTTCCTTTGGTGACAGTAGCTTTAGAGTAGAGAATTAATGATTACAGCCTGCTGGGCCATTTGGAATGTCAGAAATGGTGTTATCTTTGGCAATGACCCTTCCAGCTTAGAGAAATGGAAATCGATCTTCAGAGAAGAGCTTGGTCTGGTATGAATCAGAGCCAAGCAAGACAGGAGACTAGCTCTAGATTTGTAGCGAGAGAATTTCCTATAAGACTGGCCACAATGTATGGTTTTACCGGTGCTTGAAAAGGAGAGAGAAGGTGCAAGCCCCGGTGCCCACCACTGCGGCCGATGCCGAGTTGGGAAAAATATTTGGCACCGGATCATGTCCAAGCATCGATGCCGAATCACGCTCTCTCTCCTGGAGCTGGTTCTGTGATGTGGGGTCCGCCTAGCAGAAGGCACCGGTGCCGACGCTGTGAGGATAGAAAGAATTGTGGCATCGGTAGAGGTGACAGAGAGAGAATTTTTTGAGCACCGACGACGCTGTGGCTAGT
Organism: Saccharum hybrid cultivar R570; assembly: GCA_038087645.1. Classification (NCBI taxonomy): domain Eukaryota; kingdom Viridiplantae; phylum Streptophyta; class Magnoliopsida; order Poales; family Poaceae; genus Saccharum; species Saccharum hybrid cultivar. Next base: position 11,024,062 of record JAQSUU010000153.1, read on the forward strand.
CTAATGTTTCCCTCTCTTTTCCTTTGAGCTTTATAAGCTCTGTAACTTGTGCATATCCTTTGTACATAGAAATACAAAAAAAAATTAGGTAGAGGGCTTCCCTGCCGACGCCTCAAAAAAAGTTTAAGTGATTACTGATTAGTCTCGTCTGCAGTCTTTTGTTCGCTGATCCTTGTCCTGTCCCATTTCAGCCATCACCTATTATTAGTGGAATTAGTGGGGACTATCCTGGAATCTCACCCAAAAAAACTCAAGTTTTTTAGTAGGCGCCCATGAGAATTTGGCCCAGGTGCCCAGTGTTCGCTCGTCATCTCTAGCCCAGGCAGCAACGGAGCCACCCCGACCCCGACGCTTCCAGCGGAGCGGCGAGCGGCGACCGCCCGCCCCACCCCCGCCGGCGCTCCGCTTGTGTCTAAAAAACTAGGTCCCAAAACAAATCTGTAGCAAAAAGACCCACAGATTTTCCGCGATCAAACTGAAATTTCTCTCGCTCATACACGAGCGAGCCTGCCCTAAACTGAACTTCTCAAAGACTCGTGTACAGTGTGAACTCGTCTATTCGAACTGTCCCTCCCCTCCCATGGCGAGCACGCGAAGCAGCTCATCGCCTTCTCGGGGCGCCGGCGATGGAAAGAAGCGCCTCGAAGCACTGGCCCTGGACAGGGTAGCGGAGGCCGCCGACGCAGTTGCCTCCGCTGCGTGCGCCGGCGAGGTGGTCCGCGCGATTCACGCCGTTGCATCCCTTCTCTTCCCCGTCGACTCTGAGGCCGTCGCCGGTGAGGTCCCGAGCCCTAACCTCCCACGGCTCCGCACCTATGCTTAAATATCTAATTCCTACCACTTGTGGTCTCTAATTCGTGTCGTTTGTGTGCGCTCTCTCGCCTGCAGGTACCGTCGAGGAACCCTTCAGGAGCCAGGTGAGACTTTGTGATAGTTTGAAGGCACTAGTTAATTTATTTGAGCAGAATTCTGATTTTTTTTTTATAAATCTTGCTATATTTACGTGACAAATATGGTCTCCTAGAAAGATTGATTGATGGGAGGTGTCTATTGAAACCAGAAAGTCTGTTTTCGCTTGCATAGGTGCATTGGTTTTATATTTAGATCATAAGAAGCTAGATATGCAACTGAGGTTGTACAAATTATATTCTGGAAAAAATCGCCGTCTAGCTAAGCACTGAACTAGATTAATGTGCCACAAGATCTTGTGGTTGATAATCATTTGTGACATATTACATGAATGATTCCATCATGGGTAACACAGCGTGTTACTGAGACCACTTACACTTAGGTGAGAAGTTAGCAGTACCCAAGTACGGAATTGTTTGAACCTTTGTCTAGTGATGGAAGTATGAAACATTCATGACAGTGCACTGAGTGTAACTTTGGGAGATAAATTAGTGTTTTCAAAGGCACATACCTCTTTCTGTGTGATATGGAAAATTTGAGTTCAGAAGCATGGTATTTGGAGGTTTCATCACTTCCTGTTTTCTCAGATTGTTGAAGCTGTAACCCTCAGTAATGATGAAAGGGAATCTTGGAGGTGTGCCTTTTATCATGGTCCAGCATTTCCTACTATGTCTAAGATATTGCTTGGCAGTAAGTGTACTACTCTGTCTTTACACCTAAGTATTCACAAAAAATGAATAGTATCTGCCTCTGCCAACTGCAGTCTCATACTGCCATGATTCATTTATGTCCACTGTCAGCTACAATCTCATGGCATGCATTAGTTGTTTGCACTCAATACAAAATTGACTTGTGCCATCAATCAGAAGGGATCTTCTAGAGTTTTTTTTTAAAAAAAATACATTACAGATAAAATTCATTGAAGAATGAAGTATTGAATTTCATGTCCAAACTCATTTATATCCACTGTGTCTTGGGTGAAAGCAAGAAAGGCTTGCTTGCTGACAATCTTGTGGAGCACTCTGTCTGCCAATCGTCCTTAATTGCTTGTCCAATCATATACTCTTCCCATCACTTCTACTTAAAAATGAAAAGAATTTCAAATGTGGCAGTGTTGAACGAGAGGCGAATCTAACTTTTATTTGAACACCAGTTGTTTGTGTCCCCTGTTGTCTTTACAGCAATTTGTTTCTCATGCCCCCATGGACATCTAGAATGTTCAGAAGATTTTAATTAGTTACTAAGCACGTTGTCAATTTTGTTACTCAAACATTTTTAGCACTCTCCAATCCATTCTGCCACTTTGGTTGTCAGATGTTGCCTTGAAGTGGTTGCCGAAGATTAATATCTCTGCAAGGAAAGAGATTTATGATTCATTTTTTGTCAAAGGGCCTCCAACTGAAGTGATTCAAGCTCTTGTTCCAGCTCTATCTGAAAAAGAAGTTTCTAAGGAGGACCATCGGACTTTTTTCTCGAACCTTGAAAGGTGATATTCATAAATAGGTCCCTTGCAGTTTAGCTTTGTGGACTTCACTAGGTCATGCCTTTGCTACATTTACGCTGTGGATGTTTATGTATGTATACTGTTGTTCATTCTAGTTATCGCAAAAGCAATTGGGGCACATTTTCATCTTATCTTTAGCTAGTTGTTGTTTCTTGGAAGTTTGAATTCCATGTGGTATCTCCTTTTGCTCTCACATGATTTGAATTTAAGTTTGTTACTTAAGAGTTTTACTTATTTCAGGCTACTGATTCTATGCTTACTTGATAATAAGGGCGTTTTCCAAATTGTTGTGGACTTTGCTTGTTCTAATAAGCATGGTGAAGACATTCACAACCCAGATAAAACAATATTTGTATCAAGGGTTGCACAATTACTTGCATCTGTTCCAGATAAAGCAAGATTGGGAGCTTCAGCTGCACTTACATCACCGTATCCTTGTCCGCTATGGAGTATCTTATACTTTACTAGACAATTAACCTGAGTATCTTGTTCTTTCCTTGCGGCATGTTATGTTGCAGTGCGCCCACAGATCATAATAAAAAAAATGGGTCAAAACATTTTTTTTAACATTTATTTCTGCAGTTTGTCATTTTCAAACTCAAATAATGTTCTTCTGATTTGTACTTGTAATTGTAAATGCTTAACACAAACAAGCTCATTCTTCAAGCATGTTGTCAGCCAACTTCTTGCTGGTGCAGAAGCAGCAACTATTGAGTCGGCTGCTGACAAAGAAGCTAATGAACATTGTGTCTTGAGTTCTATGTTCCACTTTGTGGGTGAAGCGCTATCTCGTGTTTGTCGTCGTGGGTCTACTGGTGAGTATTGATCTCTCAAAGTGCAGCTTTATATTTTGATTGTTCTATGAACTTAGAGCATGTTTGGTTCTTTGGCATAAAGTCTGTACAGTCTAAGCTTTGTGGTATTTGTTTGCTACCACTGTCACACAGCAAGGAAGCAGATTATTTGCTTGTATGTCTGATAACATCTTGTTGGGTTCAGGTATTTTAGTTTCTGAATTGATTCCAAAGATTCGCAATCACCTACATAGATGTGTGCCACCAGATCATAGGGCCATAAGTCCTGAGATGATCCAGCATGTTTGCCAGTCTCAATTTTGGTTCAATATGGTTGAAGCAATGAGAGATCAGCATTCTATTGAAAGGTTGACAGAAGAGTTGCTGCGTCAACTTGCATCACAGCATATAAGTGATGAAGAGGCTTATTGGATTCTGTGGACCCTCTTTAATCAGAGCTTCAAGCTTTTAACTGTCATGAGGTGAGATAGGACCGGTCGATTTGAATTCTAAGCAACACTGGAAGTCAATCTTCTGGTAGCTTAGTGATTAATTTTTTAGTTCATCTACATATGTGGCATGTAGTATGCTACTCCCTCCATTTCAAATTATAAGACGTTTTGGGTTTTCTAGATACATAACTTTTGTTATGCACTCAGACATACACTGTCTAGATACATAGCAAAAACAATGCACTGTTCTTTCCTTTTTTGGTTATTTCTTTGCACATTCTCACTAAATTATTCATCTTTCCGATCACTTAGTATAAATTATCCAGATGTGTTCTCTGAGGTGGACTTTGTGATGAATATTGTTTTTTAGTATGCCATCAACATTTTCAAGTCAACATGTATATATTTTGGCCTCTCATATAAGCACCTTTTTCATTGATACATAATTATCTTTTCTTTATGTTTGGTGTTTGGTTTTTTAATGTGAATAATACCATCCAAATCCATATCACTATGAAGGCTATGTTTCATGCATTACTTTTGTTATACATCCTACCCATGCATGGCTATTCAATGTACAAATGGAGTAGGAAACTTTAGCATCTACTAAATTTGTGAAGTACTTCTATGTGTGTGTTTTCAGTTTCCCTCATTATGTAGCTTCATCTCATCTTACATTAGGGCGATGTTTGTTGACAAATTTTTGCTCTGGAAAACATTTCCTTTATGCTGCTTGAGATGGATTCTTCACTACACTGTCTTTGAATGTCCACCAAATTCAACCACAGAAATTCTGATGCAAAGGACACCAAACTTTTTTGGTATATTGCAAAGTTTGATTAGTATTTGGTCCAAGAAAGAGTTTATTCAGTCATATTCAGTGGAGCAACAAGCTTGTATCCTTTGAGGCACTGAAAATTACATGGCTTCATTTTTTTATACAAGTATTATTTGGCATCATTCTCCTTAATAAATGCAGATATCACCGCAGCAATTGGATTATGTTTGGAAAAGCTAACAAAAAAAGAATTAGAAACAACTAAAGATGTATTGAATTCTATTCTTCAAGGAGTAAGCTGTGAGTTCACCCCTCTACATTAACAACAACAACATAGCCTTTTGTTCCAAGCAAGTTGGGGTAGGCTAGAGATGAAACCCAAAAGAGACGAGAAACAGGGAGACACATAAAGGGACATAAATGACACAAGACAAAAAGATGTCACGGTTCAGGCACGTTGATCGCCAATCTCCAAGCGCTCCTGTCCATAGCTAAATCCTTGGAGATATTCCACTCCTTAAGATCTCTCTTAACGGACTCGTCCCAAGTTAGTTTAGGTCGACCTCTACCGCTCTTTACATTATCGGCCCGCTTTAGAACTCCACTACGCACCGGCGCCTCAGGAGGCCTCCGTTGGACATGTCCAAACCATCTCAACTGATGTTGAATCAATTTCTCCTCAATTGGTGCCACCCCAACCCTATCCCGAATATCGTCGTTCCGGACTCTATCCCTCCTTGTGTGCCCACAACACCAACGCAACATACGCATCTCTGCTACACTCAATTGCTGGACATGTCGTCTTTTTGTAGGCCAACACTCAGCACCGTATAACATCGCCGGACGAATCGCCGTCCTATAGAACTTACCTTTCAGCTTCTGAGACACCCTTTTGTCACAGAGAACGCCAGAAGCTTGACGCCATTTCAGCCAGCCGGCTGAAATTCTATGCCTAACATCTTCATCAATGTCTCCATCCTTTTGTAGCATCGACCCTAAATACCGAAAAGTATCCTTCTTGGCCACCACTTACCCATCGAGGCTAACGTCTCCCTCCTCGTGCCTAGTCGCGCTGAAATCGCACCTCATGTACTCGGTCTTAGTCCTACTAAGTCTGAACCCTTTCGACTCTAACGTGTGCCTCCATAGTTCTAACTTCCTATTAACCTCCGCCCTACTGTCGTCAACTAGCACCACATCATCAGCAAAGAGCATACACCAAGGGATATCACCTTGTATGTCCCTTGTGACCTCATCCATCACCAAAGCAAATAAATAAGGGCTCAAAGCTGACCCCTGATGCAGTCCTATTTTAATTGGAAAGTCACTGGTGTCGCCATCACATGTTCGGACAAACGTCACCACATCCCTGTACATATCCTTGATAAGGGTAACGTACTTAGTTGGGACTTTGTGCTTTTCCAAGGCCCACCACATGACATTTCTCGGTACTTTGTCATATGCCTTCTCGAGGTCAATAAAGACCATGTGCAAGTCCTTTTTCTGCTCCCTATATCTCTTCATCAATTGTCGTAATAAGAAAATCGCCTCCATGGTCGACCTACCAGGCATGAACCCAAACTGATTTTGGGTCACATGTGTCACTCTCCTTAGGCGATGCTCGATAACCCTCTCCCAGAGCTTCATTGTATGGCTCATCAACTTAATCCCACGGTAGTTAGTACAACTTTGAACATCTCCCTTGTTCTTGAAGATAGGTACTAATATACTTCTCCTCCATTCTTCAGGCATCTTGTTAGACCGAAAAATAAGGTTAAAAAGTTTAGTTAACCATACTATCGCTCTGGCGTCTAGGTATCTCCACACCTCAATGGGGATACCATCAGGGCCCATCGCTTTACCTCCCTTCATCCTCTTCAAAGCCTCTCCGATCTCTGCCTCCTGAATTCTCCTCACAAAGCGTCTGTTGGTATCGTCAAATGAGTCATCCAACTCAAGGGCAGGACCCTCATTCTCCCCATTAAACAGCTTGTCGAAGTACTCTCTCCATCTGTCCTTAATCTCCTCATCCTTCACCAGAAGTCGATCTGTCCCATCCTTGATGCATTTTATTTGGTTGATGTCCCTTGTCTTCCTCTCGCGGATTCTAGCCATCCTATAAATGTCCTTCTCCCCTTCCTTCGTGCCTAGCCGCTGATAAAGGCCATCATATGCCTGACCTTTTGCTACACTCACAGCTCGCTTTGCAACCCTCTTCGCTATTTTATAGCTCTCGATGTTGGCTACACTCTTGTCATGGTGGAGACGCTTGAAACACTCCTTCTCCCTAATAGCCCTTTGCACCTCGTCATTCCACCACCATGTGTCTTTCGCTTCCCGTTTGCCTCCCCTACTCACGCCAAACACTTCCGAAGCCACCTTCCGGACACATGTTGCCATCTTTAGCCACATATCGTCGGCATCTTCTCCTTCTTCCCAAGGCCCCTCGTCTAGCATCCTCTCCTTAAACGTTTGCGCTGCTTCCCCTCTAAGCTTCCACCACTTCGTTCTCGCAATCTTGGTCCGTTTGTCCCGGTGGACACGTACCCGAAAGCGAAAGTCCGCCACCACAAGCTTATGTTGAGGGACAACACACTCCCCAGGTAACACCTTACAATGAAAGCAAGCACGTCTATCCTCCCTCCTTGCAAGGATAAAGTCGATCTGGCTCGAGTGTTGTCCACTACGAAAGGTTACTAGATGAGATTCCCTCTTCCTAAAGAGGGTGTTCGCTATCAACAAGTCATAGGCCAGCGCGAAGTTCAAAACATCCTCCCCCTCTTGATTCCTACTATCATACCCGAACCCCCCGTGCACCCGCTCGAAACCTACATTAGTCGCACCAACATGGCCGTTGAGGTCTCCTCCTATAAAGAGTTTCTCGCTGATAGGCACGATACTAACCATGCTATCAAGATCTTCCCAAAACTGCCTCTTGGTGCCCTCGCTAAGACCTACCTGAGGGGCATAGGCACTGATCACATTCAGAGCCGAATCTCCAACTATCAGCTTGACCAAGATAATCCGGTCGCCTTGCCTCCTAACATCAACGACTCCATCCTTAAGGCTCCTATCGATCAAGATGCCTACACCATTCCTACCCGATGTTGTCCCCGTGTACCAAAGTTTAAAGCCAGTATCCTCCACCTCCTTCGCCTTCTGTCCCTTCCATTTAGTCTCCTGAACGCATAGAATATTTACACGCCTTCTAATTGCTACATCGACTAGCTCTCTTAGCTTACCCGTTAGGGACCCTACGTTCCAGCTACCTAGACGAATCCTAGTTGGCTCGGCGAGCTTCCTTACCCTTCGCACCCGTCGAGGGAAGTGCGAAGACCCTTGCTCATTTTTCACTACACCCGGGCGTAGATGTAGCGCGCCACTAAGGTTGCGACGGCCCGACCCTTGCTCATTTTTCATCGTACCCAGGTCACGATACGACGCGCCACTAAGGGGATGACGACCCGGCCCTTGCCCATTTAACACCACACCCGGGTTCCGATGTAGCGCGTCGCTAAGAGGGTTACGCCCCAACGAATCTCTTGTGGGTTTTAAATCCATGAGAGTGGTTGTTTTTTGTACTGTTGGTTCGCCAGATCTTAACACACCCTCCTCCTTTACCCGGGCTTGGGACCGGCTATGTTGAGACGACTTAAGAAAGTCTTTCAGTCAACATAGGCGGAGTTTCACCCCTCTACATTAGCTTAGCAGAATTTGATATGAATAAGCATAACATCTTCTTGCTGATTTGTTTTTGTCACTCCAGGCAGGTTAGAGAGCCCAATTGATTTAATACGAAAGATGGCTAGTGCTGTTGCATTGACATTCTCTAAAGTTGTTGATCCGAAAAATCCTCTGTACCTTGATGACAACTGTTGTGAAATTGTTGATTGGGACTTTGGGGTTCTATCTCTGAAGGAGATTAAAGCCTCTTTAGATGCTGTAGAATCTAAAACTAAACCAAAAGCACGTGAGAACAAGAGAAATGCGATTGAGAAGAAGGCAAAAGCAATAAAACATGATATTCCAGATGTCAGAGCGAAAATCATAGAGATCAATTCTATAGATCATGATCAAATGTATGATACTGCTACGAATGGGCAGTTTGAGGAGGAAGAATGTGATGAGGAAAGCATGAACATGGATGCATACAGTGATTCATCCCTAGAGCCATATGATCTATCAGATGATGACACAGATTTGCAAAAAAAATTCAGCCACCTAAGTGATCTTGCAGCAGCACTAAGAAAACCTGATGATCCAGATGGTGTAAGTTCCCAATTACTACTATCAATTATTTACAAAGAAAATATTACAAAATCCTGATCTTTTCTTTGCTGTTTCTTTTTCTGTACCCAAGGTTGAAAATGCTCTTAATTATGCGGAAAAGCTTGTGAGAGCATCACCTGATGAATTACGCTACAACTCTGGTGACCTTGTTAGAGCATTGGTGCATGTTCGCTGTTCTGATGTGGCAATGGAAGGAGAGGAAGATTCTGTTGAAGAAAAGAGACAGAAGGCATTGGTTGCCTTGCTGGTAACCTGCCCATTTGAATCTCTAGATGTTCTGACAAAATTGCTATATTCATCTAGTGTGGATATTGGTCAGCGCATTTTGATTATTGATGCTATGACTGAGGCGGCACAGGAGCTTGCTGAAACTAAAACTGTGAAGACAGAACAGCGACGTGGTAACTTGATAACTGACACTTCTCCTTCTTGGCTGGTTCCAAGTAATATAGGACCTCCTGGGGCAGGCCCTTGGAGGGAGGTCTCTGAACCAGGAACACTTTTAAGTTGGTCACACCGTTATGAAAGAGAAGTTCCATCTAAATCAGGTCAATTGAAATCAGGAAAATCTCGTAAATGGGGTCTTGGAAAAGCGAAAGACTTGCAGGTTGAGTGGTCTAAAAATAGATTTCCTTTGTATGCCGCTGCTTTTATGCTCCCTGTGATGCAAGGATATGACAAAAGGTCACATGGTGTCGACTTGCTTAATCGGGACTTTGTTGTCCTCGGTAAATTGATATACATGCTTGGTGTCTGTATGAAGTCTATGACCATGCATCCAGAAGCATCAGCTTTAGCTCCTGCTCTTCTTGACATGATAAGATCTAGGTATTCACCACCAGAAGAACTATCTACATGTTTAGAAACTTGTATGTCAACCTTTTTTTTTTCTATATTAACGCGAACTCTTTTTCTATAGAGATGTTTCACGACATGCTGAAGCATATGTCAGAAGGTCTGCGTTGTTTGCAGCGTCTTGCATATTGATATCTTTGCATCCGTCATATGTGGCGTCATCTCTTATTGAAGGCAACCAGGACATTTCTACTGGATTAGAGTGGATACGCACATGGGCTCTTCAAGTTGCTGAAGCTGATCCTGATACAGAATGCACATCGGTAAGTACTGCTATCATTACTGGGAGGTTATATATAGAAATATATATATATATATATATATATATATATATATATATAGAAACATTCTGGGAGGTTATATATCACCTCATACTGTTCTGCTCCTTGGCATATAGTACCCCTTTTAGCCCCATAATCATGGTACACAGGTACAGTAATACAACCAGCAAGCAAGTTAAGGGAAAATGTAATATTGAATTCGAATGCTGTGGCCTTTGCTTTTAGTCTGGAAAGAAATTTTGTTTACTTGGTGAAATGATTTACTATATCACCGCATAATCTTACAGGATAATCACCTTTTTTGTTACCAGTAAACGAGAAAATTCACACTTTGTAGACATGACATTGCCAATCATCCCATTTTGTTGTCCCATCGAGTGACTGTTTTCAGCAATTCATGAGTTTGTGCTGTATAGAGAAACCTTGCTAGCAATCTATGTTGGATATGCACAATCTCTGTTAACACTGTTGCTTATCGTGTTTTCTCTCATGCTTGACTCCTTTAGATGGCCATGACCTGCCTGCGGCTCCATTCTGAGATGGCTCTTCAGACATCGCGCGCACTGGAATCAGCAGATCACTCCGAGACTGGCAGAGCCATACCTTCTAAGCTTGACAGCATTATCCTACCATTCGGAAACATGATGTGATGAACTGTAAAAGTTGTGGAGGGATGTGTCCTGCTGCTGTACAGATTACGGAACTTACGTAGTAGCAAATTCTGGTTATTTAGTAGGTCTACCGTCAGGCTGTACCAGCTGTTTACGTGCTGGTCCTACGGCAGTCTGAAGGGCGTGGCTAGCGTCCGGACGCCCGCACAGCCTGCTCCTGTCCGTCTTCACCCCGCCCTACGAGTGCGCTTGTGTCTGCTGGTCATTCCCCTGACTGGGAGCTGGAATGAGCGGCTGAGGACGAGCACGCCTTCAGCGCGCCTTGACCTGCAGCACCCTTGTCCGCCAGAACCCAACACCCTTGTCCACTGGCGTCCGTCTGCCAGCCCCCGGTTCACCCTCAGCCGAACAACATAAAACACCATGAATTGCAACATGTGTGTGTAACACATAAAACATCCAAAATGAAACTCTTGCAACATGAAACCACTTGCTATAACATCAGACTAAACATGGTCAAAACATTTGGAACATACTATTGCAATTGTTACAACATATACAACATTCAGATAAAAAATAATTGCAACATACATATAGAAGCAGATGAAACATTTTGAACAAATGCTTGCAACATGTCTCTGAAACATTTGCAACATATGTAACACGTGCAACATCTTCTGATCTACTTTTGTAACATCAAGGTGAAACAATTACAACATACATCTGAAACGACTAAAACACGAAACATACATATGCAACATAGAGGAGAAGGACGGACCGGTCGATTCCGGCTGTCGGGGTGGATGCCCTTGGCTCGGCCGGGGAAGACCTGATGGGCCATGACACGTGCGCCCCAGCAGCCATGTGTGGGGTCAGCGGCGCGTGCAACGGATGGATGGACGGCGAGGGAGCGAGTGGCACAGGTGACTGGATAGGCGTGCGACGCAGCCGGCGATGGGGCGGTGGGGCGAAGGGCACAGCGCAACAGCCGACGAGCATGCGGTGGGGGAAGAGGTGCGGACAAATGAGCGGTCAGGCTGCTGCGTCGGGCACCAGACAGATAAGGATAAAGCGAGTGAGGCTTCGGTTTCTGAGAGAGATGGGTCCGCTCCTACGGAGCCGCGTACCCGTGTTCAGATGGGAGTCACGGATGGACACCCTACCAAGAATTACCAGTCTGAAAGGCGAGGAGAGAACGAGAGATTGAAAATTTTCATATTTTGGAATTAATATACATTGTATTGTTCTTTTCGAGGGAGCAGTAAGACAGTTCTGAAGAGTGAAGACCGAGTCCATATATTCACTGCGGTCTGCAGAGGTTGATGCACGGTACTCCTATCTAAATATGCGAGCATTTGGCCATTTCGTGATGGAGCCAAATAACAGCAATAACAACTGCAAAGGTTTGCCGTTGTTCGATTTGATATTGCTGTTGGTGTCGACGAAATAGGAGCCAATAACAGCAATAGCAACTGCAAAGGTTTGCCGTTGTTCGATTTGATATTGCTGTTGGTGTCGACGAAATAGTGGAAGCAGCGCTGCAATCTGCATCGGCGATCTATTGTGTTCGAACCAGTCGAGCTGTTCGCAGCTTTGACAGATGAGACTGACAAATAACCGTGCGGCGCGACGTGCCCCGGTGCTGCCGCCTGTTAGTATTGATCTCCCACCAGTTAGGCCCAACAGCCTAACTGGGCCCTGTTCTCGCGCCCTGATCGGGGGCGCCCAACCCTACATGGTTGGTGGGCCCCCGTCGCACAGCGCTATAAAAAGGAAAGGTGGGGGCTGGGGCTCGAGGTACGAAGTTGACCGCGCCGCCAGTCACCCCACCAACATCCTAAACCCTAACCCGATCAAGATAGGGGCGCTGCTAGCGACGGGAAGCCTCACCGAGCCGGCAACGCCACCCCAACGTCACTTCACCGCCTCCGTCTCCACCGACCGTCGCTGCCGGCGTGCAGATGGCACCGCCGGCGAACGAGACGTCCAACCCCACTGCTACGACTCCGGCTCTCGATGGTTTGCAGTTTCCTACTTCTCTCTCTGTTTCTCTCTCCCTTTTCCTCAGTAGATCATGAAGTAGGAAATGTTGTTTCTATATGAAACGAAATGAACTTGTACCTACTGTATAGTACCCGATCTAGTGAACCTAAGAAGAAACAAGATCCAAAATGGTACCGGAGCCAGGTTTACTAAGTAGAAACCTAGATCGGGACGAACCGTTTTGTTTTTCCAGATCGGAAAGATACAGAGCACAAGAACCCTAACCCTAGAAGGGAAATGAGTAAAAGAAAGGTAGAACTCATCCGATCCGCTGCGGATCGGGAAAGAAATCGACAAACCCTAACCCTAATCCCAGTTTTCCATTCGGATGAACGAAAAGAAAGAAATGAAAACAAAGAAAACAAATCGGCAAGAACGAACCCTAACCCTAACCCTATTTTCCCATTCGGATAAACCCGAAAAGAACAACTCAAATCAGAAAGGGGAAAGTAGGGCTAGGGTTAGGGTGCGTCGGATGAATCTTCACCGGCGCAGGAGAAGAAGCGTCGATTCGGCTCGCTGCTCGCTGGGCTCGGCCAAGGGGCGCCGCGGCCAGGCCGCTCGACGACGGCGTGCTCACCCGTTGGGGAGCACGCGCGCCGGCGAGGGGGCCGGCGACGGCGCAAAGGACCGGCTCGCTCGTCTTTTCGCTCTCGGTTGTGGCTCACTGCTGCCGCTGGAGAGAGAGAGAGCGGCGAAGAAGAGAGAGAAAGGGAAGGGACGAATGGCTAGGGTTTTCCAGGGTAGCGACGGCCGGTGACTTTTTGATCAGCCGAAACGGCCGCTCGGCCGTCAGATCGAGACGGACGGTCGAGATTCGATGGGCCAACTCGCCGGCCCAGGCGGGCGCAAGCGCGCGCAGCGCTTTGCCGGCCCAGGCCTAGGTTGCGGCCTGGGTGCGGCCTGTGCGCGCGAGGCAAGCCGGGCCGAGCCGGTTTCAGTGTGTCTTGGGCCACACTGGGCTGAAAATGAAAAGAAGAAAATTTTTCTTATTAATTTCCAGAAGCAATTTTAAATGCATATTTTGATGAATTTGAATGATTTTGACATAATTTTCTATGCAAATTTTATCAACGATATTTTGCTCAGAAAACAGTGAATCTTTTAGTGCTTCTGAAAATTAATAATATGAAAAGATTATTAATGTTTCCGCTGTGCATGATAATTATTGTTCTCTTTGATTAAATTTGAACCAACGGGATAATTTAATTTTAAGATAAATGAATTTCTGATAATTTTGATGAGATTATGATATTGTTATTTTCTGACCAACGTTGTTAATAACAATATTATAATTTTGATCCATGAGAAATTGTGCATCAATTTTATTTCTACCCAACGGTGATGTAAAATTTTTGCATGGATGAATTATATGTTTTAATTTGACCAACGTTGAGTTAAAGCATACGATTTTATGTATAAATGTTTCTCACTAACTCTGGTGTGGTTTTAGGAGACAAATGTATTGTGAACATCGCGAACATCCCGACACTCAACGGGAGCAATTACCGTGTGTGGCGGGAGAAATATGAACTGGAACTTGCGTTGGGAGAGGTCGATTTTGCCATCATCTCACCGTGTCCCATTGAACCAGAGGACCCGGTGAGAGACGAAAATGAATCTGACGCTGATTTCGCTACTAGAAAGCGTGATCATGTTGAGATAAGAATGAAATATGATCTTAAACATAGGCAATGGACTCTCTCCAACCGCAAGTGTCTGTTGGTAGCCAAGGCCACCATAGAAGAACAGATAAGGGGCTCAATCCCTGAATGTGCTACTGCCACAGAATATCTTGATAAAATCAAGAGTCAGTTTACTGGGTCTACCAAAGCCACAGCGAGTTCACTGATAAAGAAGCTTGTGAATGAGAAATACACAGGTGGTAGTATAAGAGAATACATTTTGAAAATGAACACTACGGCATCTAAGCTAAAGGAAATGAATTTGAAGGAAGATGATTTCCTGATTCATTTGATTTTTGCTTCTTTGCCAAAAGAATATGACACCTTCATTGTGAACTATAATATGCAGCCTGAAAGATGGGGCATAGAAAGACTTATTTCAATGTGTGCTCAAGAAGAGGAGAGGATAAAGTCCTCACAGGGTGAATCTGCTCACTTTGTGAAGGATAACAAAAGAAAGAACTTTAATGACAAGAATTTTAAACCACATGGGAAACCCAAGTGGGATAAGGCCTCTTCCTCAAATTCACAGGGAAAGAAACCCCAGGACTTTGAAAATCAGCAGAACTACTCCTATGGTGGAGATGAGAAAGATCAATGCAAGCACTGCTTTAAGAAGGGACATTACAAGAGGGACTGTCCAGACTTCCTGAAATCTCTACTAAAGAGAGATGATGAATTTATTACATTTGTAGATGAATTCCTGTATTTATGTTATGCTAAATCCACTTGGTGGGTTGATTCAGGAGCAACTACTCATGTTGCAAATTCTTTACAGGGGTTAAGTGGGACGAGAACCTTACAAAGAGGAGAAAGAACGGTTAAAGTTGCAAATGGAGTGCAAGCCAATGTTGAAGCTATTGGAGATTTATCTTTAGAATTGAATAATGGCTTTGTACTTAGACTTAAAGAAGTACTTTATGTTCTCTCTTTGCGTAAAAATTTGATAAGTGTTTCGAAACTTGATGATGATGGAATTGATTGCCATTTTGGTAATGGCAAATGTAAGATACTTGTTGATAATGAATGTGTTGGTCTTGCCTTCCGACAAGACAAGCTTTATTTATTATCTCTTAATGAGAATGCGAATAATGTATGCGATGAGAATATGAATGATTCCCAATCTATGAATGTAACTAAGAAGCGGAAGCGAATTGATGATGCCTCTTCGAAATTATGGCACTATCGCTTAGGCCATATTTCGAGGGGGAGAATAGAACGGCTGATTAAATAATCAATTCTTCCGCACTTAGAATTTTCAGATTTAGAACAATGCGTTGATAGCATCAAAGGAAAGCATGTCAAGAAAATTAAGAAAAATGCTAAACGAAGCGCATGAACTTTAGAAATAATCCACACTGATATATGTGGTCCATTTTCTGTGAAAAGTGTGGATGATTATGATTCGTTTATAACATTCACAGATGACTACTCTCGTTATGGCTATATTTATCCAATTAAAAAAAGATCGGAAGCATTGGATAAATTCAAAATATTTAAAGCTGAGGTTGAAAATCAGCACAATAAGAAAATAAAGATAGTACGATCAGATCGAGGTAGAGAGTACTATAGGCGATATACCCCATATGGCCAAATTCCTGGACCGTTTGCAAAGTTTCTACAGGAAAATGACATAGTCGCTCAGTACTCCACACCGGGGGAGCCTCAGCAGAATAGAGTGGCTGAAAGACGTAACCGTACCTTAATGGATATGGTAAGAAGCATGATAAGTTACTCCACATTACCGATTAGTTTATGGATGGAGGCACTGAAAACTGTCATTCACATACTTAATCGAGTACCAAGCAAATCGGTGCCTAAAACACCGTATGAATTGTAGACAGGAAGGGAACCCTCACTTAACCATTTGCGTGTGTGGGGCTGTCCGGCTGAGGCAAAAGTGTTTAACCCAAACATAGGAAAGTTAAACTCCAAGACAGTCAGCTGCCATTTTATTGGCTATCCAGAAAGATCGAAAGGATATCGCTTCTATTGTCCTGACAGACATACAAAGATTGTAGAAACAAGACACGCTGTGTTCTTGGAGGATAACATGATCAGGGGGAGCATGATAGCACGAGAAATAAGCCTACAAGAGAAGCGGGTACATGTACCCACTCCGATGGTTGAAGAACCATTCTTTACGCTACCTGTTGCTGTTGCACCGACAGTGCAAGACACCATAG
This sequence comes from Saccharum hybrid cultivar R570, assembly GCA_038087645.1. Lineage (NCBI taxonomy): Eukaryota > Viridiplantae > Streptophyta > Magnoliopsida > Poales > Poaceae > Saccharum > Saccharum hybrid cultivar. The sequence continues at coordinate 11,040,450 of JAQSUU010000153.1, forward strand.
TGCCAACACCTGTTGCAAGTTCTCCCGTGGTGACAATAAATGAATATGAGGAACCTGTCCTTGAGGAGCCTGTCCTTGAGGAACCTATAGAACCAAATGTCGCACATGAGGAAGAACAGCTATAGCCCAATGAGGAACAAGTGCTAGAGGCCGGTAGAAGGTCTCAAAGAACAAGAAGGTCAGCAATTTCTAATGACTATGAAGTTTATAAAACAGAAGAATTTCAGATGGGGGATGATCCCATCTCATTTGAAGAAGCCATGAGAAGCGACCACTCATCAAAGTGGCTTAAGACCATGGAAGATGAAATGAAATCAATGAGTACCAACAAAGTTTGGGACTTAGAAATTATTCCTAAAGGAGACAAAATAGTAGGTTGTAAATGGATCTACAAAACAAAATATGACTCCCAAGGGAATGTAGAAAGATTTAAAGCGCGACTTGTGGCGAAAGGCTTTACATAAAGAGAAGGGATTGATTACAATGAGACGTTTTCTCCAGTCTTATGTAAAGATTCCTTCAGAATTATAATGACACTTATAGCCCACTATGATTTGGAGTTACATCAAATGGATGTAAGGACGGCGTTCCTTAACGGGGATTTGGAAGAAAATGTTTATATGGCACAACCGAAATGTTTTATTGTAAAAGGAAAAGAAAATATGGGATGCCGCCAAAAGAAATCAATCTACGGATTGAAACAAGCCTCAAGACAGTGGTATTTGAAATTTGATAGAACAATAAAAGGTTTTGGGTTTAAGGAAAATGTTGAGGACAATTGCGTTTACGCAAAATTCAAGAATGAAAAGTATATATTCCTGATTTTGTATGTGGATGATATTCTGCTTGCTAGCAGTGATGTCAATCTACTCATGAAAACGAAGAAATTCTTGTCCTCAAACTTTGATATGAAAGATCTCGGTCAGGCCTCGTTCGTTTTGGGAATAGAGATTCACCGAGACAGAAGAAAGGGGTTCTAGGATTATCGCAAAAGGCATACATAGAAAAGGTTCTAAAGAAATTTAATATGCGTGTATGCGGTCCTTCACCTGCTCCTATTGTTAAGGGCGAAAGATTTAGGGAACATCAATGTCCCAAGAACGAATATGAGATTAATCGAATGAAAGCGGTACCGTATGCTTCAGCAATTGAAAGTTTACAATATGCTCAAGTGTGTACACGCCCTGACTTAGCTTTTGTTACCGGGTTACTTGGCAAATATCAAAAGAATCCAGGAATAGAACATTGAAAATTGGTGAAGAAAGTCCTGCGTTATTTGCAGGGTACGAAAGGCCTCATGCTAACGTATAGAAGATCTGATTCCCTGCAGATAGAGGGGTACTCAGATTCCGATTATGCGGGAGAAGAAAGAAAATTCACGTCAGAATATATATTTACTCTCGCAGGAGGGGATATATCGTGGAAAAGCTCGAAACAAACCGTAACTACATCCTCGACAATGTATGCCGAGTTTGTAGCCTGCTATGAGGCAACGGGGCAGGTGAATTGGCTAAAAAAATTCATACCCGGATTGAAAGTGATTGATAATATCAATGAACCACTGAGGTTGTATTGTGATAACAACCCAGCGGTACAATATGCTCACAACAATAGGTCAAGTGGTGTTGCCAAACACATTGACATAAAGTACTATGTTGTGAAAGATAAAGTTCGGGATCATATAATAAATCTTGAGCATATAAGTACAGAGAAAATGCTCGTGGATCCGCTCACAAAGGGCTTACCACCCAATGTGTTCAGAGAACACGTAGCCGGCATGGGTTTAAGGGAAAGCCTATGATTCCCGAACATATGAAGGGCCCAGAAGAAAGTTTCATTCCAAAACGGAGAAATGTGTTGTGGCTGCTTGTGACGATGAGACAGTTCAATGCAGTAATCTATAATGAAATAGGATAGAAACAAGAAAAAATATGAATCGAAAGTTTTGAGTATGAAATTAAAGAACGAAGAATAGAGGAGAGATCAAAGGGGAGAATGTTAGGATTGATCTCCCACCGGCCTAACTGGGCCTTGTTCTCGCGCTCTGATCGGGGACGCCCAACCCTACATGGTTGGTGGGCCCCCGTCGCACAACGCTATAAAAAGGAAAGATGGGGGCCGGGGCTCGAGGTACGAAGTTGACCGCGCCGCCAGTCACCCCACCAACATCCTAAACCCTAACCCGATCAAGATAGGTGCGCTGCCAGCGACGGGAAGCCTCACCGACGCCGGCAACGCCACCCCGACGTCACTTCACCGCCTTCGTCTCCACCGACCGTCGCTGCCGGTGCGCAGATGGCACCGCCGGCGAACGAGACGTCTAACCCCACTGCTACGACTCCGGCTCTCGATGGTTTGCAGTTTCCTACTTCTCTCTCTGTGTTTCTCTCTCCCTTTTCCTCAGTAGATCATAAAGTAAGAAATGTTGTTTCTATATGAAACGAAATGAACTTATACCTACTGTATAGTACCCGATCTAGTGAACCTAAGAAGAAAAGATCCAACACCGCCGTCCCGCGCGCGTCCGGGTTCAAACTTCAGAGCCTGGTCGCGCGTTTGCGGACAGGGCTTCCGTGCAGGTGAGGCGTGCGGAAAACTCCAAGCTGTTGGCACGTCACGTTCCCTCCTCTCCGCGCGCTGTGCGGATTCCTGCAATGGCGGCGAGAACGCACGGGGAGCAGGGTGCCGAGTCGCCCACGCGGAAGGCGGAAAGCCACCCGCCAGGCCGCCGTTGGAGCGGGCGCGCCGTCTCTACGTCGACCTGTTCATCTCGGCGCGAGGCCTGGCGGACGTCGCCCGGCTCCACTAGTCTGCTCCCATTCAGATTTGTTTGCTGTGCGCCGTGCAGAATTCTCAGAGAATCTGGCAGCGCCGGCGTACGTGCGCTGTGAGCCTGTGAGCGTCTAAGGACTCTAAGCGCACGGGGCTGCCTCGACGCGCGCGTACACCCACTCGGTTGGACTCCGACTCCGACTCCGACTCCGACTCCGAAGACCGACGCTGCAAAGTGCAAAACAACCGCCGTGTAGCGTGGGATCGCATGACGTCGGCGCTTTTGGAAACTCCTCGTGCAGTCCCCTGCCCCCGCCAAACCTCTCCCGCTCGCCGTGCGAAATCGGGGAGTTCCGACGCGCGCACGGCTATTTTTGGTAACAGCTGCGGTTCGCGGTGCAAGTCGGATTCCGTCACCGAGTCGATTTCCCATCTCGAAGAGGAGATATGGAGTGCGTGCATAAATAGACCGGGAACGTGAGCGCGACATACGCACGCTGCTCGCCTCCTGCCTTCTCTCTTCTATATACATTTTCCTTTCCTCGCCGCCGCCACCAGCGCACCACGCCACCGGGCTCCTCTGTTTCTCTCTCGCCAGCTCTCTCGGAGATGGAGATCATGGATCCCTTCGCATACGAGCTTCTCAGTCAACCGCTGCCCCCCGGTTTCGATCCATTCTCCGGCGGCGGCGGCAGCTACGAGGCCATGGACATGGAGCAGCTGGACAACTACTTCCGCGCCATCGGAGTCCTCCCTCCGCTTCCGCCCGCCAATGCCCACGTCCAGCCGGCGCCCGCAGCTTCGTCATACGACGACGGTGCCGCCGCGCTGGCTACCTACGACTACGACAGCGACGACGACGACATCGGCGCCAGCCTCCGGGCCATGGAGACAGACGCCAGGCAGCGGCCCTCGCCGGACTGCGTCATGGACCCGGTGGCGCGTGCCGCGCTGGTCCAGGCCAGTGGATGCACGACTTCGCGCGGCACTTCGGCGTCGGCCAGGACGCGCTCCACCTTGCCGTCAGCTACGCCGACCGTTTCCTCTCGGCGAGAGCCGTCACGGCCGTCGACGTCGACGACGACGACTACCAGCTCCGTCTCCTGGGCGCGGCGGCTGTCTACGCGGCGTCCAAGTACGAGGACAGCAGGGACACCGCGCCGAGGATGATGAACACGAGGGACATCGCCACCTGCTGCGGGTTCGCGGCGAGCCGGGAGGTGCTGGACGCGGAGCGCGCCCTGCTCGCGGCGCTCGGGTACCGGCTCGGCGGGTAGAGGTGGGACTTGAGCCGTGCCGTGCCGGCCCTCTCGTGCTTCGTGCCGCTTTGGGTCGTGCCCTCTAGGCACGTGAGGTATGTCGGGCCGTGCCGATATGGCACGGTAAATCTTTTCTTCGGCCCAAGCACGGCCCGTGGCACGCTGGCACGCCTTCGGGTCGTGCCGGCCCAAGCACGGCCCTCAAAATATCTTTGCTAGTTTTCTTTTTCCACTCGTAATATGAAATATATATATTTTGTGTGTACTATTTTAATAAAAATTTAATGATTTTCATAATCTATTCAAGAATTAGATAAGAGGTAGTATAGTAAATACTAGAAAATTATATTGTATAGTTGTAAAAGTGTCTACGTGCCATTTTCGTGCCGTGCCGGCCCAAGCACGGCCCAAGATGCGGGCCGGGCCATGTAGCCCGCCGTGCCGAGATTCTAGGCACGGCACGGCCCTTGTGTTCGTGTCGTGCCGGCACGGCCCAAAATATTTCGTGTCGTGCCGTGCTTCGGGTCGTGCCAAAAGACCGTGCCATGACCCGCCCTCGAATGGCAGCTCTAGGCGGGCCCACGACGCACACGTTCGTGGAGCACTTCACGAGGCGGCACGTCGGCCAGGAGGTGCGGCGGATGGCGCACGCCATCGCCGACTCCTCGCTGTTCGACCACCGCTGCGTGAAGCTCCTGCCGTCCGCCGTGGCGGCGGCCGCGGTCCTGCTCGCGAGGCTGTGCATGGAGCCGTCGCACTCGCACGACCGCGAGCAGGTGCGGAGGTGGAGCAGGGAGCTCGAGGGGCTGACTGGGTACAAGGCCATTGACGTGAACGACGGACTGGACTGCATGTTCGACATGTTACCTGATGATCCTGGCTTCGACATATCTCCCCTGCTCTTCGCGGATCCGATCCCGAGCTAGCCGCCTGCAGAAGTAGCCGGCATTAATTCCAACGTCCATAATCTAGCGCGCTGGCTTTAATTTAGTGGCAGTTTTGTGCGTTGAAATCCAGCTTTGTACTGCACTAATGCTTGCATTATCTGTTATTATTACCAGTTCATATGCAAGTGACTAGTGAGCATGTAAAGATTCTCTTTGTAAGTCATCGCCTGCATGTCATGTCATTGCGGTACAAATTGCTGTGGAAAGTGAAATTAGAAGTCATGTTGGTGGGACAAGTTTTTTTTTTTTTTTTGCTTGCAGACTCGGTTGGTCTGGAGTTTTATTTGTTCTTGCTTGCTTAATGCTTCTGCCAATCCGTGTGATATGCGTTCAAAGCAGTGTTATACACGATATTATTGGTAAACGCAACTGCAATTTGAGCACATGAATTAGGTGGGAATCAGGAGGATTTCAGCACGGCAGCCCTTGGAGATTAGCTATGGACAGGAGCGCTTGGAGATTAGCAATCAACGTGCCTGAACCGTGACCTCTTTTGTCTTGTGCCCTTTATGTCCCTTTATGTGTCTCCCTGTTTCTCGTCTCTTTTGGGTTTTATCTCTAGCCTACCTCAACTTGCTTGGGACAAAAGGCTATGTTGTTGTTGTAGCCCGCGAAGAAGATGTTTCAGAGTTTCGGTTTTGACGGTTATCAAACGTACATGCCGGTCCGGCCCTTTAAAAAGGCGACGCAACGGCGACCCTGCGGCCCAACTGGGTCGTGTTAGAACTGTGGATCAACTAGGGCAGATCTAGCGGGTAGTACTCTTTACTGTTGTATAAACATGGGGTAACAGAGAGGACTTAGAGATAGAGAAAGAGAGAGCGGTAGAGACGCAAACCGTTGGGCTTGGCGGAGGAGTTCGACGTTCCCATGGCGTTGGTGACGAAGGGGAGGCAGTGGCGTCGATGTGCAGTGGTGGCGCTTCCCGTCGCTGACAGCGCCTCCCGGATCGGACTAGGGTTAGGACGGTGGAGTGGCGGCTGTGAAAACCTCTCACTTTAGCCAGTGGCTCCCACCTCCTATTTATGGCACTGGGCGACGGGGGCCCACCAGCCGTGCTTGGGCTGGACGCCCCCGATCAGGGCGCGAGTCAAGGCCCAAGTGGCCGTTGGGCCATCTTGGTGGGAGATCAATTCCAACATTCTCCCCCTTGATCTCATCTTATACTTTAACTTTAAATTTTGACTTTAATCTCTTTCACTTTTATTTGTTTCATCACAAATCAGTGCATAGAGCATGCCTCATCGTCACGGTCAGTCGCCGATAGATTTAACAGCTACAATACACATCTCTGATATGAAACAGATTCTTTAACTTTTGGGCCCTTTATTGTCCGGAAATCATAGGCTATACCATAAAACCCATGTCGACTGTGTGTTCTCCGAACACACTGGGCGGTAAGCCTTGGTAAGCAGATCCGCAAGCACTTTCTTGTCACTTACATGTTTAATACCCTTTGGTATGATTCCGGACTTTTTCCTTAACAACGTATAACTTTAATGTCAATGTGTTTGGCAGCACACTTGACTTGTTGTTATAGGAGTAAACTACTTAAATGGTCATTGCTGTTGACAACCATTATTAATTCCGGGTACAAGTTACTTAACCATTTCGCCTGTCCCTCAGCCTCATATCATGCTATATTATAACTTTACATCACTGATGATACTAGAACTGTTTCTTTTGGAGCTTTTCCACAATAAAACTCCAACTGCGAGTGTTAGCTACTATGTGGGTTTCACTAAACATCTCGCCAAAATATAACATTTGTACCCACAACTACTTGAGAGTACATGTTCTTTCCTTTTTAGCATGAGGCCGACATTTTTAACTCCATTCCAGTGATCTATATTTGGACTGGACTTTTGCCAAACAACCCGGATACGTAAACTGTGTCAGGGCAAGGTCTTATCTTTGTGCTCATTAAGCTTCCAACAGCTGAAGCATATAGGACGTCCATCTATAACAATCTTACATTGCTTTTGGAACATTAAAGTTCTCAAAACTATTACCCTGACCATGAGAACAGGCGTAGGTTTACCCGCATAGGTACTTTATTTCTTTAGAAACTTTTCTTAGCATGCGTATGCGATAGTCACAATACCCCTTTTCTTCTATCTCGGTGAATTTCAATTCTTTTAACGAGATACATTTCACCGAGAATTTTCTTATCGAACCTTGAGGATAAGAACTTCTTCTCATGCAGTAGATTGACATTACTACTAACAATTAGGGTGTCATCCACACAGGATTAGGAAATGAATTTCTCCTTCTATAACTTTGTACAAACGCAATTGTCCTCTCATTCTCTTTAACCCAAAATTTCTAATTGACTCTTCAACTTTAAATGCCACTGTCTATAGATTTACTCTATTTCATAAGAGATTTCTACAGGTGGCATCCCTTACATTCTTTCTTTTCATGACAAAACCTCTGGGTTGTGCCACGTAATTATTTCATACAAATCCCATTGGGAAATGTTGTCTTTACTTTCATCTGATGTAAATCAGATCATGATGTGCCACTAGCACTCATTGTAATCTATTCACTCGCTTCGCGCAAAAACCTTTGATTCAAGTCGCGCTCCATATCTTTACATATTCCCTTTGGAGTCACATTTTGTCTTGTAGACCCATCACAGCCTACTGTCTTGGCTCCTTAGGAATTTATTCTAGATCCCAAAATATTATTGGTATTATCGATTCCATTTCATCTTCCTTTGCTTCTTGCCACTTGGATGAGTGAACACCTCTCATGGCTTCTTCAAATGAGGTGGGATTACCCTCCATTTGAATTTCACTAATATGGACTTTATAATCATCAGAAATATCTGATTTTCTTATTCTTTGAGACTTTCTGGGGCCTCAGCTACTGGCATTTCTTGACCTTTATTGCCTAAAGACAATTGATTCTATAAGGTCCTGTGTAACAAGATCCTTATTTACATTATTCATCCTCCTTGCGGAGTTAGGTCTCTTTGTACCATGCTCCCCCAGATTGTCCTATCTTCAAACTTTCTTATTTTGGGTTTAATCTGATAAAACTCATATGGCGCGTCTAGCACCGCCTTAATAACTCTGAACATGTCCAATATGAATACTGGCTGACTATGTTATCTTTCTATTGGAACTGTAAAAAGTCCATGAATTTAGCTATTTCTTTACTTTAGGGGTATCGATATTATGACCGCCTTACTCCCCCGACGATCACATTCATCTTTTATAGATCACTTTAGTATGCATCGCATTGTCTGAATTATGGGGAAGTATCTTTCTTAATTGTCTTTCTTAATGGATCTCACCGTTCTCCCCCTCGAAATGTGGTACTAACTTTTCTACCACAATTTCGAAAATTATTCAGAACTCTTGTGATTGAGGAAACTTTGATTACTTTCTTCATCCACATGATTACATCATGCAAATGAAATTATTTCTTAATTTGTTGGGAGTACTTTTTCCTCATTTCGCTTCAAGAACTCAACAGTCTTTTATCATTAATACTTTCACAAGTCACGCTTGCATGTCATTCTTATCTTGAGGTTCGTCTGTAACTTTCTGTTCTTCTTGAACTTATACTAGGATAGCATAAGAGCTATCCTAATCTTTCTCCCTGTGCGGGATACACTCATGGCACATGAGTCATCACAACTTTCTCCCGCCATGCAGGATAAATACTATGTCAAATTTCTCCCGCCATGCAGGATTGATTAACATAAGTACTATGCCAACTTTACCCCGTCATGCGGGTATTTTCTCAAACTTTTCCCGTCATACGGGTACTATCACAAACCTTTTCCCGCCATGCGAGATAATTTTCTTGAAGGGACATAAATATCAATATTGACTCATATCCAATCATCAAATTTAGAAATAAATCCAAAACTCTTTAACACATATGCTTAATCCGACGTTGGTCAAATTAAACATGCATGTAACTTATTACATTTCATATCACGATGATAAAAACTATTTTTTTAAGAGTACATAAAAGGCATCTTTTAAAATAAATTCTTAATGTTCTCTTTCTTGGATCAATATACTAGAATTTTTTTCTTTTGAAGCCATTCTTTAAAGAGACCGTAGTCCCTTACATAATGGTCTTCTTTCTGAAGAAAATTGCACTTTTCATCTTCTGGGTCACAAGTACCCAACTCATTTCCTTTTCACCCTTCAAGAATAAAGGCATGAAGTTCTTTGTCTGAAAACATTAATCAATAATCAACAATAATGCTCATTAAACTTTTAAAAACTTTATGTTCTATTCTATATCACCGTTGGGCAGAAATAGAATAAAACAACCTTCTTCTATATTAATTCCACATCACCGTTGGGCAGAAATGAAATTAACATATGAAAACTCAATTATCTTATAACCCTCTTCAAAATTAAATTCTCCCGTTGGTTCGAATTTAATTAGAAGATCATCATCATCATTGCAGCGGAAACATGAAAATACAATACATTCTACTCGCTCTGGAGCATCTATCGTCTCTTATCTATTCTCTGAAAATTGATCACTTTGATGCAAAATTCATCAGAGATTTAAACTTTAAACATAAAACTCATAGAATTATAATATTGTTATCATCAACGTTGGTCAGAAAATAACAATATCATAATTTTCTTTAAACATAAACTCTTAAATAAACTTATAATATTGTTATCATCAACGTTGGTCAGAAAATAACAATATTATAATTTATATTAACTATAAACTGACTATTCCTCCAATTTAAAATCCCCGTTGGTTCCAACTTTAATCGGAGGATCAACTTTTCATTATTATTTACTGAATAACTATAACTGCTCTTCAAATTAAATTCTCACGTTAGTTCGAATTTAATAAGAAGACAATAAACTTTAACTTTGCAGCAGAAACCTTTTAAAATTCTTCAAATAATACTTATTCAGAAGCATCACTGTATACTTATCCATTCTCTAAGCAATTATCCTTCAAAAAAAAACTTCTGAAAAAGAATAAACCATTTTCTCATGTGTACTACTCATTCGGCCCTAAGGCCCATTTCTTCAGCTATTTGCAGCTCATCGCCCCTGCGCACCCGCTCTCCGGCCTGTGGCCCATAATGCAGCAGCAGTACGCGGCCTAGCAGCTTGCGCACGCTTTTATTTCTTCGTAACAGCCCAGCAGGTCGGCCCGCGGAGCAGCCCAGCGCACGGACACTCCCACGCGCCTAGCAGAAAGCCGCAGCCTGCTCTAGCTCGGCCGGCCCAAGGCCCACGCGTGAGCGCCGCACACATCGCGCACCGTGCGCCCGAGCCACAACCTGGGCCTGGGCCAGGAAAGAGCCTACCCGCCTGGGCCATAAGTGGCCCGCGCTCTGTTCACCGTTCGATCAAATCGACGGTTGGCCGGCGTTTACGGTTGAACAAAACCCCCGTACCTGGCCACCTCCCCAAAACCTAGCCATTTCCATTTCTCCCTCCGCCTTTCACGCTCGAGCAGCCGCCGCCGCCGAGCTCGTGGGCTGCAGCGGTGGTGGTTGCCGACGACGGCGAGGTGACAGCCCCATCGGAGACCGCACCGGCAGCTCTCCGCCTCTTTGCTTTCTCTTCCCTTTCCCCTTGTCTTTCAGCGCCAAGCCGGAGCCGAGGCAGCAGCAGCGTACGACGCCGCCGCGGGCCCTCTCGCCGGCGTGCGCGCTCCCCGACGGGAGAGCGCGCCGCCGTCGAGTGGCCTCGCGTCATTGCCCTCAGTCCGCGCGCTCGACGACAGCAGCGGCTTCCTTCCCGCGTGCCGACGAAGCGGCTGCGGTCGTTCCCTTCCTGCGCGATGGCGATGTCGATGGCGCGAGGAATGCAAGGTGGATACGGGTAGGGTCCACCCCTTCTCTGTTCTTGCCATTTCTAGGGTTAGGGTTAGGGATTCTACTGTCTCTGTCCGGATCGAGATCCGTCATATTCTTCTTTTCTGTGATTGTTGATTGTTCTTTCTCGATCCGATTCAAAACGGATCAACATGCTTTATTTTCTTTTCTTTCTACCCGATCTATGATCTACTCGCTAGAAACAACCTTGCTCCGGCGAAGCCGCTGCTGTCGTCCCTTCCTGCGCGATGGCGATGTCGATGGCGCGAGGAATGCAAGGTGGATACGGGTAGGGTCCACCCCTTCTCTGTTCTTGCCATTTCTAGGGTTAGGGTTAGGGATTCTACTGTCTCTGTCCGGATCGAGATCCGTCATATTCTTCTTTTCTGTGATTGTTGATTGTTCTTTCTCGATCCGATTCAAAACGGATCAACATGCTTTATTTTCTTTTCTTTCTACCCGATCTATGATCTACTCGCTAGAAACAACCTTGCTCTGATACATTGTTAGAACTGTGGATCAACTAGGGCAGATCTAGCGGGTAGTACTCTTTACTGTTGTATAAACATGGGGTAACAGAGAGGACTTAGAGATAGAGAAAGAGAGAGCGGTAGAGACGCAAACCGTTGGGCTTGGCGGAGGAGTTCGACGTTCCCATGGCGTTGGTGACGAAGGGGAGGCAGTGGCGTCGATGTGCAGTGGTGGCGCTTCCCGTCGCTGACAGCGCCTCCCGGATCGGACTAGGGTTAGGACGGTGGAGTGGCGGCTGTGAAAACCTCTCACTTTAGCCAGTGGCTCCCACCTCCTATTTATGGCACTGGGCGACGGGGGCCCACCAGCCGTGCTTGGGCTGGACGCCCCCGATCAGGGCGCGAGTCAAGGCCCAAGTGGCCGTTGGGCCATCTTGGTGGGAGATCAATTCCAACAGGTCGACCTGTCATTCCCTCCAGCTACGTGGTCCACTTGTCAGCTACGGTCTTCCTTTTGTTGTCGGATAACAAACACCTCGCCTTCCAGGCCTGCTTGCGCCGCCGCCTTCGGGTATTTTCGTTCATCCATGCGGCTATACCATTTGGCTAGCCAATGACAATGTGGGGTATTAGCCTATCCCAATGACATGCAGGACTTGAATATAGGCTGATGTTAGATGATGATACTAGTGCCCTCAAATGGTGATATATAGATGAAAATATTCCAATTTGCAAATAAACCTTATTTTATCAATCGCGAGTAATAGTCACGGTGCAAATATTTACAACCTTGACACCAAATTGCAAATAGCAAACTGCCTTCCTGACTCTCACGCAACATCTGCCTTCCTGACTCTCACGCAACATCAAGGAAACATCGCAACTCTCACGCAACATCAACGAAACAGGGGCATGCAGCGTGCTGTTGTTGAGCATCTTGCAGCCTCGATCGCCAGCTACTGCTGCAATGAGGAGAAGGCTGACACAAGCTAGGCTGAGAAGATGGTGAGACAGTTCAATCTAGGGAAGTATATGCAGTTATGAATCACAGCTCGAAGAGAGCAAGTTAAGAACCAGAGTGGCACCACAAAAAAGTCAAAACGATGAACTCACATGCATGATACGCAAAACAGGTAGAACATGATAGATGGTACTTGTGACGAACAAAACCATGGTTCAGCAGCTGAAACAGCACAACGCGAGACATTCCTCACTAATGTCTTCAAAATGACATCTTCATCTAATGGGGCAAATATCTCATGACAAGAAAGCATATATGTTTTGCCTGGAACCAGCATAACGTGGCACACCCAACTGCTGTCTTCAGAATGCCATCTTAGTCCGAAAATGGGAAAAAAAAAACAAGTTCAGCAGCAGCTTTGTCTGCATTAATTCTCATACAATACGGAACAAAGAGTTTTAGTGAAGATGGCACGGCACCCAGAAACCAAGAGGTGAGCTGATTTGCGTCACTGTTATCTTCTCTCACTAGTCAACAACCTGAATCATAAAGAAGAAATAGTTGTTAGTACAATTCCAACTGCCTAGGAATCAAACAGATTGGATTTTGATGATAAAACAACAAGTGTAATTGGTCAATAAGCCAAACTGGCTTGCAACCAGAAAATGGATCCCAGGTATATGTGATGCTTAAAGTTTCACAAGTGCCAAACAAAGTTCACAGTATACTTTCGTAGGTCTCAGAGTTTTTTCAAGTAACTCATTTCATCAGCAGAAATTCATGCAAAGATAACAGAATAGAACCATCTAAGTAAACAAATTGGTAAAATGGTCAAATCCCAGCACTATTGTCCTAATCAATTGCAAAGATAAGAGAATTGAACCGTAACTCTTGTTAAAATTGAAGGAGCAATCAGTCATAGCTTAAGAATCATCAAATTGGTACGTAGATTCTCTAGTTTTGTGTGAAGACCTTCGATTTCTAAGTTCCAGCTCAAAAATAGGCATTGCTGAACTAACTTTCTAAAAGAAGGCAAACAAAAACACAATAATAAGGTACAAAATGGAAGGATTCACAATTATTTGTGGCTAACTATTATCAAACGCTAAGGTGGAAATGTATACTTCATTATAATTAATGACATCAATTATTAAATGCTAGGTGACAATGCCTAACATATCAACACGTAATTCTGATGCGTAATATAATGTACAAAAGTACCATTTCAAACTATATAACTCCTGAAAATACACAAGTATTACTATCTGGCAGATTTCGGACACATGAAATGCATACATATCACACACACACAAGAGTTGAAATTATGCTAGCAAACATATCAAGTTGGCAAGACTGAAGCAGGTCTAAACTTTTAGTTATCTATTCTAGAAATTCTAGAGAATATAAAGTTTGGTTGCTTGTGTTTATTAAATATTGTGAAATTTGGTTAACTAAATTAGCATAAGCAAAGAGGCTCAGCTGTAGATTTAAACTAAACCTAGAACTCATCAAACTAAAAATTCGAAACCACTATTTAAGCAACAGAGCATACAAACTAAAAACAACTACTTCTTGGATTCAAGCAACAATCAAAGTCAAATAGATCTGCAGATTCAAAACCTAGCCTAAAAGCTATTAGTAGTAAACATAGAACTTCTTTTTGTTTGGAAAACCCAAATCTAAGGAACAAAACTGCTATGTAAAAACAAAGTATTAAACAGGTTCCTAAACACAAAAAGAAGACATTAAAAGCATTTTGTTTGTTCAAAATATAACACAGCCTACCAAAGACACTACAAGGTACATAACACATCAAATGTAGGATCATCAAGTATCCTTCTAATAGGTGCCTGGAAAATACATTAGATCATTGGATGACATATTCTAATTTCGACAACTGGCTCCTACTATACAAAGATCTTTTTAAAAAAAACTTACTATACAAAGATCTATCACCATATTTATGTAGCCAATAGATCATAACCATCAGAAACAAGGGAATATGCTAGCGCCTTCCACTGCAGTCTGCAACCAGCTTACAAACTACTGTGCATGCATCAAATCATCCAGGACACAAACACATAAAAGATTTATCTCTATTTGATCAAGCAACTTCACATAAACAAGTGACGTGAACATGGAAGCCAAGGAATGTCTCAGCAAAAAATCAACAAGGAACACATGCATCAAGAACAAGGAGTTGGCATAGATGGGGCCTCATGCTTCTTGTTGCGGAGTTCTACAGAATGTGAAGTTTCTATTATAGTATTCCTTTGTGTAAACATTCAGGTTTATAGTATCTAAACACACAGGGTATATATAACCCGTAAAAGGCTCAATTGCGCAAGTGCAGGTTACAACAAAGCCTGAAGTACACGAAACTCAACACTTGTGAAGTTAAGTTGACAACTGAGAAATGAAATAGCCAAAGCAGCTCCTCAAATTCACACATAATAAAAATATTACCAACAATTTAAAAGGAAGTCAATATGGAGTGTTCAATAATACTGTACAACACAAACTTCAAATTTGGTACCTAAGTATAAGAACTTTTTGAGAAATTAGTTTGTACCAAATATAAGTATATACCCCTACAGCTACTGGAGGGAACACAATTCACCAAACCGATGACCATCAAGCTTTCTACAACTATGTGCTATAATTTCCATGTTCTAAAATTTTGTGGGTAAGTGAGAGTAATAAATGTATAACAAATCCAAAATGAAAAGGATACGCTCCTTCTACTTCTGCAAGATGGACAAAATATGCATGCATCAGAGCATACAGTAATCATAAAGAAAAATAATTAACGGAGCATTTCATCAAGCAAAACTTCTTATAAACAAAGCTATGGAAATTACCAGAAAGTCACTTCTTGGAGGCTTGGAGTGAGGAACTCAGGCGGCCAGGCCAAGCTGTAGGCATAGATAGGGTCTCCATGCTCCTTGCCATCTTTCATCATCAAGCGCTCTAGCTTGCCGGTCTCCAGATGGAACGCGTAGCGCCCATATCCCCATGTACAGATGAACACCTTCCCGGTGCGAGCGTAGTCCATGTCGCTGAGCCAGGTGCAAAACATCCGCATCATGCTGTCCTTGGGTAGCCTAGGCACGGTTTCGAGCACTTTAGTCATGCAAATCTCCCTCTCCAGCAACCAACCCCTTTCACTCCCCCTGGCCTCTCCATGCACCCAAATCTGCAGACTTTCTTCGCAAACGATGGATGCCATGCACAGACGACCGTCCTCCGGCGTCTCTCCGATGCGGTACTTCTTGAAGCGATCCCCAGGACGGCAGGCACGGGCATGAACGAGAAGTCCAGCGTGCACGGATCCAGCTCAGCTGGAGTAAGCGGCTGGAGTTGCAGATGTGCCAGTAGATGTTCCTAGCGGCGTGGACGCAGCGGGCCTCGAACCACCACGGGTCGAAGTCCACAATGACCCCCTCGGCCCTCGGCAACGCGCGCCAGGTGCAGTTGCCTTCGCGGACGGACGCGACCCAGGCACGCGGGCGGTCGCCGTCGATGGTGAGGCAGACGGCGTCCAAGGTGAGCCTACTAGGGTGTGCGCGCGCGAGAACGGCGACGCCGATGACGCACCTGTCGCGGCGCCAGCGATCGTCAGGCAGCGCGTCGCGCGGTGGCGGCGGGAGCAGGACGCGGCGGCGCGACGCCGGGTCGACGACGAGGATGCGGGGCAGGAGCGACTTGGGGCGCGAATGAGGGAGGAGGAGAACGAGGCCGAGGTGGACGTCCTAGGTGGAGAGGCTGCTGGCAGCGCCCGTGGTGAGGTCGAGGGAGAGGCGCGGGGAGGAGGCGTCGAGCTGGACAAAGACGGCAGGGTGATGGGTCTTGTCCGACGTCGGCTTGGGGGCAGCTTGGAGGGGTTCTTGGGGTGGAAGAAGTAGCCGAGGAGGGGCGCCACGCGTGGGAGGACGCGGGTGGCGGCGCGGCGCCAGCGGTGGCAGGCGAGCGCCGCGCGGAGGAGGTCGGCGACCGTCGTCATCGTCTCCACCACCGGCGCAGGCGCCAACGCCGGGGGGCGAGGGGAAGTGGCAGCGGAGGACGCTAGGGTTTGGTCCTCGCTGCCTCGGCAGCTGCTTTGGGGCGCCATGATTGATGAGACGAGATGACCGAGTGTCTGAGACGGTAGGAGTCGAGAGCGAACAAGCAGCGGCAGACTGACAGCTGGAGGTCACACGCACCGGCTGACCGGCCGGCCGCGCTTCCAGTCGCCAGTTGTGAAACAGGCAAAGCTACCGTGCTGTTGTTTTTTCTTCTTCTTATTATTACTACGGTTCAGTTTATGTGCTTCTGAAATTGGGTTACATTTATATTTCGCTTTATATCTATAAAGCTGGGGAAACCTTCTATTAAAAAAAATTGGGTTACATGATGCAAATAGAAATGTAGTGTTTCTGTGATATGTGTATTTGTAGGTTATCTTGTTGCTATTTGTTCACTAATCACTGCTCATACCCTCCTATCTTCTAACGTGAGCATTGTGCTATTGACCCTCAAGTAATTAAAATGGTTTTTTTCAGGTTGTTTTCTGATAATGTAATGCATTTTGGCCACACATGGGGATTTGGTTTATCGGACAGGCTGGTTAAGTTCGTTCAATGCTCTCTGATAGCTTACCGATCGATGTTGCAAGGTTTGTTATCGTTTTTTTAGTGCAGTTGCGTGCATCTGAGTGTATCTATTTTCTTTGTCCTTTTTATTTCGATTTCTGTAGCCATGTTTCCCTATTACATGTATGTTGACCAATTATTTCCTTATATTTAGCTGCGGGAGCTCATATGAATGGATTCCAAAAGTAAAGTTTGCCGGCCCGATTGGCATATCCTTGTGTGCCAATCCAATACCACCAATAACCTAATGCACAAGTTGATCGACATCTTTGATTTGGAATTGTGTAAAATCGCAAGCCCTTACTGAACTGTTGTCCCCTATATCCAATGAATATCAGGTCTGTCTTCCCATATCCAATAGGTATTCCATGGAATAGATTGCTTTCCCAGCTTCAGATTATGTGTTAGGATCACAGATATCATATCCAACACTGAGCAATACAGTTTATCATTTTTTTTTGTAATAGCTTGCAGGTTAGTTTAACAACTGCCACACATACACCAGAAGTGGGCCGCTAAATTTTCAGGCCAATTCCTTCATGTTTGCAGGGGACATGCAAATATGGGGATTCATGTGGATGTGGATACTTCCGTTCGAACTCGATGGTGTTAATACAACATTACTTGTGCCAGATATGATTTTTCTAATGGAAAGTTTCCAGTCTGTTTGGCTAATCCCTGCTAATTAGCACTCCAGTATGAACACCACATCGTACCAAATGCAACCTGAATTGTTTGCCTAATATTACATGTTCTTACACTTTGGAATTTATGCCAGTGCAATTATTTCCACAGTTTGAAAAAAAAAGTTAATTGCCATGCTGTATAGCTTCGTTTCAGTGAGTGAGTATATATGTATATGTGCAATTTTTATGTGAGTTTTGATTCTATGGTCGGTTCACACAACATATATTCAGTTCCTTGCAAAATTGGTGAACAAGCAGGCTACCAATGCATCAGTAGATCCTAGGAACACACCATGGATCTTTCCCATTAGTTCTATATAAGAGTTTATGTTTTTTTAAATCCATTGCATTCCCTACTCTTTGTTTGTTACTGATTTTTAGCAATATTTATTCATGGTAAGTGGTATTTAAGGTCCTCTTATTGCTTACGTTGATTATCTTAGAGTGGCTCTGGCTGCAACAGTGAGCCTCAATGTAGCGAAGTTTAAGTACCGATTCCCATCGTAGAATCTATCGATCCACCAGTGGTTGTATTTCTATGTTCTAACATATGCTCAGTGGCTTGATCGATTTACTATTTATGCAGCCACTGATTATTATGTTCAAACACAGGCATTACTTATCGACCAAACTGTTGTGTTCTTGATGAATGAAAAGAAAATCCAATTTGACCGATTTTGTATCTTATCAGTTATGTTTTCCTCTGTCCCTAAACAAAAAGTAGAGCTTCCAGTAGCTTTAGAAACAGCTGCAGTAGGCTTCAGCCACCTACTGTAGACATCATGCATACTTTTCTTCTTTTCTTCTTTTGGTTAACTTCAGACCTGCTATTTTGTGTTTATTCCTTGCCCAATTAAGTTATATATAGAGTTTTCACCGCTCCTGCTCTTGGTTGCGCCGATACATTGCAGGAAGCAACGCTATGTAGATATGTTCTTCTATGTGATATTTTTTTTGCCAGACATACTTTTGTGCATTTTGCTGCTACCTGTAGAATTGAAACACTGAAAAGTTTGGTCTGTTCAAACTTACTAATTTAGTGCCTCAAGTAGCATATAATTCAAACTTATTGCCTTATTATACCTCGAGAGGCGTCTAATACGTCTTCATTAGTAATCAAACTCTTTTATTTTAAGGCGATGTTAAGTGCAGTTATGCAAATCGACATAACAAATGTTCTGTTTAGCTCTGGCTATTGGACTGATCCTGTGCAAAACAAAGGATACACAAGGTTGATGTGCTTATATCTCTCATATCAGTGTCCAACAAATGCCACTCCCATGTTTTCCTAAAGTTTACCCAAGTGAAAGCAAAATAATTGTGCTGGAATAGTATATCGATTATGAGAAGGCCCTCCTCGCTTAGAACTACTTCAGCAGTACTTTTCAGTGAATAAACAATGTTTTCCTCTCATAACAAATCAACATAAGCCAAATTTAAGTGGATCATAGAATCAAGGCCAATCATATACATTGTTGCCTGTATCGCACCTGAGGCCAGGTGCCACGCGCAACACATCGGCCCAAAGGGCAATCGGACTGAAGTCCTTTCTAGCTGTCAACCAAACCCCACATGTCATTGTTCAGTGAGTAATTAGGCTGATATTATAGAAGTTAACAAGTATTTGCTACTATATTTAAAATTTTCCTTAGTTTATATGGATTCCACAGCTCAGTTTACCGTTCCAATTCTATTGTTTGGACGACGATCAATTTACAAGCAAAGATTTTGATAAATTCGGCCCGTGGGCTACAGCCGCCGGATGCCGTTTGTAATTGGGCCACGTTTCGGTGCCCGTTTCATCCTCCCACTCTCCCCTTCTCGATTGAGAGCCGGTTGAAGTAGAAACTACCGAAACGAGTCCAGCAAACCCCAGCCCGAGCACCCGAGGAGACTCCGTGCGGCCGAAGCGAGAGCCAGCGGAACCGAACGGAAGCGAGACTCCCGGCGGCGAGCGAGATGGACGGCGGCGCCGGCGAGGAGGGGAAGCAGGAGCGGCACCTGGTGCTGGCCCACAAGCTCTTCCTTCTATCCCACCCCGCCGTCGACGACCTCTCCAAGGTCGCCCTCCGCGCCGAAGTCCTCGACACCGTGAAATCCGATGGTACCGTGCCGCCGCTCCTCTCCTCTCTCTCCTCTTACCTCCGATGTGCTGCTCCTGATGTGATTTGGTTTTTCGGAATCTCCAGATATGGCGACGCTGTTTGAGTCGCTGGTCGCCGCGGGTGTGCTGGAGGCGGACGCCGCGCTGCTGGCCGAGATGCGTGGGAGGATTGACGAGGAGATCCGCAAGCTCGATGAGAAGTGAGTAGCTTCTTCTTCTGCTGCTGCTGCCCGGACGTGGCTTCTTTGCCCTGGCCATATCGATTATTCATCTGGTACCGTATTTGTGAACGCTTTTGTGGTAATGATAACTCAGGTTGTGCCATGATCTTTGCTTGAAACGAGCCTACCTTAGTTTGGGTGCTAGACATAGGTGGACGGTGGTAAAACTTGCGATGCGTCGCACTGGATTGATGGGTTATGGGGTATGATTATTTAGGCCTTTATTAGGGCTTCTATTGGTAATTGGGGGTGAGAATAAGTTCTATTGAAAAAAAATCCCCCAATTTTAGAGTTGTGCCTCATTGCGTTCAACACTTATGTCCACACTAAGATCTAGCTGATATCTTCGAGGTGGTTTGCATTCCAGAGTATGTTGTCATCCTCCCTGCATCTGCTTTTGCTTATTGTGTTTCTGTTACATGGTCTAGCTAGGGTTGAGGAAGGTGGTTAGGGGTTCTAAAGACTACGCCACAGTTTGGACTTTGGAGTTCACGGTTTTGATGTTCAATTGAACTAATATCTGATGAGTATGTGCACATGAATAAAATTCAGTCAAGTATAGTTCAGTGTAAATGAGGTTAGATTTGACAATCTGAGTGTGAAGGAAGAGCAAGTTAAGATAACAGACTACACTAGAAATTCCAACAGGACCCCTGAATTTTCAGCCTTGCAAATATATGTCTTTTCACTGTGTAAATGATGCAATTTTTCAAGTGAGTTTACAAGTACGTGTTTTGTTCGTCCAAAACTGAACTACTTTTCGTGAAGAATCGCTGATGCTGAGGAGAACTTGGGCGAGAGTGAAGTCCGGGAAGCACATCTTGCCAAATCCTTGTACTTTATAAGGGTCGGTGAGAAGGTAGGACACTAGGACTTGCTATGTTTCTACAATTTTATCTGTGGCTTTGTTCACAAAAGGTATCTTGTGGTTGACACATTCTTGAACTATTATTTCAGGAAAAGGCCCTGGAACAGCTTAAAGTTACTGAAGGAAAAACTGTAGCTGTTGGCCAAAAGATGGATCTGGTGTTTCACACTTTGCAGATTGGGTTTTTCTACATGGATTTTGATCTGATCTCCAAATCCATTGATAAGGCAAAGAAGTAAGCTCTATCTTTGTCTGTAGTTCCAATCTGTCATTTGGCACACAGGGTTAGTGATGATATTTTACCATGTATTTTACTGGCTGTAGCTTGTTTGAGGAAGGAGGCGATTGGGAGAGGAAGAACAGGTTGAAAGTATATGAAGGCTTGTACTGCATGGCAACCAGAAACTTCAAGAAAGCTGCCAGCTTATTTTTAGACTCTATTTCGACTTTCACAACTTATGAGTTATTCCCATATGATACGTTCATCTTCTATACAGTCCTCACAAGTATCATCACCTTGGATCGTGTATCTCTGAAACAAAAGGTATTTCAACTTTGTCTACTCTGCTATGTTTCCTTATCATCATATCATTGTTTCCTCGATAACAAGAAATTTTGTAGGTGGTAGATGCACCAGAAATCCTGGCTGTGATTGGCAAAGTACCTCACCTCTCTGAGTTTCTCAACTCCCTGTACAACTGCCAGTACAAGTCATTTTTTGTTGCATTTTGTAAGTTCAGATATTTAAACAACTTGTCCATACTCCTGCAATATTATAAGATTACTGTTGGTATATTTTGTAGCTCGTATTGATATGGTCTATAATTATTTCCAGCTGGTTTGACGGAGCAAATCAAGTTAGACCGTTATCTTCAGCCTCATTTCCGCTACTACATGAGGGAAGTGCGCACTGTTGTCTACTCACAATTCTTGGAGTCATACAAGAGTGTGACAATGGAAGCAATGGCCACTGCATTCGGTGTAACTGTTGATTTCATTGACCAGTACGTGATTCTGTCGCTGCAATTCCCTTGAATGATAATTTGGTTTTCTCATACTGTGTTGTATTCATAAAGTCTTCCTTCCATTTGTTGTAGGGAACTGTCACGGTTCATTGCAGCTGGGAAGCTTCACTGCAAGATTGATAAGGTTGCTGGTGTTCTGGAGACAAACCGACCTGATGAGAGGAATGCTTTCTACCAGGCGACCATCAAGCAAGGGGATTTCTTGCTGAACCGCATACAGAAGCTTTCACGGGTCATTGACCTGTGAGGACTGCTGTTTGTGTTGGAGCTCTTCCTGCAATCGGCACCCTGCAAATGTTTCCCACCCCAGAAGGGTTGCTCAACTTAATTCACCACGGCTTCCGTAAGACATGACTACATGAGCATTGCTCTCCTTGAGTGTGGAACAAGTCCTTAAGAATACTTGTGTTTTAAGCGCGAATTTGGTACATGTATCCCAAGAGTTCATAGAATGAGGAAAGCGCAGATCAATTCCATGGACGTTTCATTTAGCATAAACGCTGTCCTGACATTTCAAGTCTCATATCTGTGGCCCCGTCTATGATTTGCTTCCTCAAGTTACTGGCTTGACAGTCTGATGCCCTTTTGACCTACAGAGTGTGCTGCAACAAGTAAGGCCTTGTTTGGATTGAGGTGAAAAGTTGAAAATTTTTCATTCTCTCCATCACATCAATCTTTACACGCATGTATGAAGCATTAAATATAGATAAAAAAATAACTAATTGCACAATTTAGTTATAAATCACGAGACGAATCTTTTGAGTCTAGTTAGTCCATGATTGGACACTAATTGTCAAATACAAACGAAAGTGCTATAGTTAGAAAAATTTTAACTTTTCGCGATCTAAACGAGGCCTAAAGAGAGTTCAGTTGAATACCATGCAATTCATATCCGCACTGTACAGCCACACTTAGCCTTGTTTAATTTCAGGGGTAAAGTTTTGGGTGTCACATGGGGATGTCGTATGAGGTGTTTGGATACTAATAAAAAAATAAATTACAGAATCCGTTAGTAAACCATGAGACGAATTTATTAAGCCTAATTAATTCGTTATTAGCACATGTGTTACTGTTTATTTTATTGTTAAATCATGGACTACTTAGGCTTAAAAGATTCATCTCGCAAAGTAGTCGCAATCTATGCAATTAGTTATTCTTTAGTCTATATTTAATACTTCATACATGTGTCAAACATTCGATAGGATAAGGTATAAACTTTTGGGGAAAGAACTAAACAAGACCTTACTTTCAAACTTCCAAGAAATCAAATCAATATATTGTTGTACTCTCTATTTTAAAGTATAGGTTGTTTTGGGCTTTTGACTTCTTTATTAGATATATAAAACTCGTATAATTTAGGACCGAGGGAGTAACCTTCGTTCCTTCATCGAATTTTGTGAAATTTAGTGAGAAAGACATAATACATGTTAGTCGCGAGAAAGTTACACGTTACTGTCTCTTTGCAAAAATATAGAAGCTGGAGAAATTACAGAGCAGCTCTGGGACATGAATGCGAAACTACAGCCGGTGCTTTACTTGTCTGACAATGGGCTGAGTGGCTGAATCATTTCTCCGTCACTGAAAGATGTAAACGGGAAATCACGTGATTAGACTGGGACTGGCTACATGAAGGATGAAGATAGGGTTTAAACAAGTGACACTGTATTAGTGAAGCAGTCTCAGCGTACTTAGGGCCCGTCTGGTACAGTTTATTGCAGCTCTAGCTCCTACACCAGCTGTGTTGCTCATAGGAACTGTTTTTTTCCCCCCTTCTCACAGAATGAACGTGGAGCATGTAGCCTGTAGTGTAGAGCCAGAGCTTAAAAGAGCCTGACCAAACGGGCCTCTAGCGTATTTTGTTTTAGGCATGTTTAGTTCCTAAAAATTTCCAAGATTTCCTGTCACATCGAATGTTTTAACATATGCATGGAACATTAAATGTAGACGAAAAAAAACTAATTATACAGTTTGGTAGAAAACCACGAGACGAATCTTTTAAGCCTAATTAGTCTATGATTGGACACTAATTGACAAATATAAATGAAAGTACTATAGTAACCAAAGCCAAAAATTTTCGCGAACTAAACACACCCTTATGCTTCCTCTTCCTCTTTGCTGACACCAGACCTGTTTATCTGCGCAAAGGGTTCTTTGGCGCCAGCAGTTACATCGCCAAAGAAGTTCACCTTGTAAACCAAAGTTTTGAGCTCGTCTTTCTTGCAAGCTGAGATGAGTAATCTTACTGGTAAGCACTAGCCAGGATACTCAAAACATGTTTACCGAAAATATAAACATTTGCTACCAACTGCGTTTGAAAGCATAGGTCATTTTAGTTTTGTCCCAAGTCAAATTTCTCTTATTTTAACTGAGTTTATAATAAAAAAAAATATGAACATCTACTATACCAAATAAATACACTATCAAGATATATTTGATGGCGGGTTTAATGAAACTAATTTGACATTGTAGATGTTGGTGTCATAAACTTAATCAAAGTTAGAAAAAATTGACTTAGGACAAAACTAAAAATGATCTAAATTTTGGAAAGGAAGGAGTATTGAATAGGAGTAAGCAATTTCGATCCTCATGTGGAGCTTAGTTCTTCATTGAAGAACTATCCAGGACACTGGACACTATATCTTGAGCAGTAGTATGCGATAATAACCTAGTGCAATTTCTCAGGAACTAGCTTAGGGAAAAAGCAGGATCAAAACCGAGAAGTACTACTAATGGGGTTTCAACTAGAATACTATCTAATGTAGGATATGCTCCCTCCATTCCAAATTCCAAATTGTAAATTGATCTAACTTTTATAGATACATTGCTTTTGCTACGTATATAGATATATAATATTGTCTCTATACATAGTAAAATCTATGTATCAAAAATCAGAACGACTTGCAATTTGAAATGGAGGGGGTTGCACCCTTCGTGATACAACTCGAAGTCTCCAAGTAACTATATATGATTTATGACGAAAGGATACATTCTCACTTAATATAAGTTTCACTCCGAAACCGATAGATAACACATGTTATTACAGTCTTAATAACATAGCAAAACACAGAAAAGGAAAGCAACATCAGGTCATCAGCATGCGGGAACCCCACACTAAACTCGTTATTTCCAAGCTGTCATAACATAAAGGAAAGCATCAACAAGACCACAGAACGAATTAATCTGACAAAGACCGGTCACCAATCCAGGTTTTGAGACATTCTGATTCCTCTCGACACTATCATGCATAACTTCTTTTTCCTCTTTCTGCAACAAAGACCACATATATCAATCTAATGAGTAATAATTAGTATAACACAAAATATCCCATGGAACCAAGGCAAGTCCAACATAGACAAACATCAGGTTCGTTCTTGAGGAAACAACTCAACCACGGACGCATCATTTGAGAAATGTTATCCGGCGCACTTTTTAGACCAAATGAACATTGTAATACTCTGCCCCCCAAACAAGACCAAAGATGACCGATAGTTTCATTTGCAATAGAATACATGCATCCTTTTTTAGTGTACAAAACAGGCAACTAGGATAACCTATATACAACACTTTGTTGCTACATTATCTTTAGAAAAAATGCTGTTCACTAATATTAGCTAGGTAGACCTTTAATCTTCCATGGTATCTTGATTTTCAATAAACAAAGATTGTGGAAAGGCAAAAACTACATTTTTAGGAACCTACACATTGACAGAGAGATTACTCAACCATAACTCGTAAGTAGAACTAAACAAAATTGCATAATCAATGTGCATAGACAACAAGGGGTTACATAAACCCTGAAATGATTGCTCTAATAGAACCTGATACAAGAAATTGCTAAATTTTACCAGAATCAAGTAAGATTAGACACCCAAGAAAATTGAGTTGAGCAATGCAAATTATTTATGTAGCCATCTTCCAAAAAAAACGAGTGTTCTCCCATTTCCTAAGACAGAGGGTGAAATAATCTCTTTACTTCATCAATGTTTAGATATTTCCATAAATGTGAATCACCTTTTTTTCTAGCAATAACTAAAGTCAGGGGTCAATTATTCAGATATTTCCTCCTGAGCAATTTACAACATGGTATCTGTGAAGTCATTATGTAAAACAACGAACAAATCTCTTCCTAATAACTCCAACAGAAAGCCAAATAAAAGAAATCACGTGCGGCTCATCCATGGACCTAGAGGATTATGCACCCTTAATCGAACAGACTGACAGCGATGGAGGATGTGCATAGTTTTTATCACCCAAGATAACAATAATCAGAAATATCGGCAACGTACTTCTGGACATGTTGCACTTTCAGAAGATATATTAAAACCTAGAAGCATATCCCACGCATTGCTACCGGAATTGTGAATGATTTAGAAACAATTATACTACATATAATTACCTATATAAAGTGATAGTTTATTATAAATTAATGTCAGTAGATGATGCGGCACGCTAACGTGGACAACTAAATGCACGTTAGTGAGTGATATGTCTCGTTGACCTTAATATCACAATTGCGTGTGGTAGACAGCTTGCATGTGAAGATAGAATGTTAGTGGAGTTTATAAGATTAAAAGGGATATAAATTACACGGCCAGAAAATGAGCAGCAATAAGGAAGAAATTAAATCAAATAAGCCCCAGTTCCTAATTTGCAGTAAACGAATCAAATAACAGCACGTAGAACAAAATAGTCAGTCACTTACCTCATTGTCTGTGGGCTGCCACCACCCTAAGCTCAGTAAGTTTCCAGTGTACACACTGAATGCATAGCAACGGCCCATCTCTGCCACAGTCGAGAAAGAATTGGTTCTTGGATCGTGAATTTCCAACGTCTGTAAACCTGTCGCACATGTGGTTATTACGACTATTCTCCCATCGTCTAACACTACCAAAGGCTGAAAATACCCGGGCAATCGTTCCATCGTCAACTGTATGCTATACTGCTTGACCCAGAGGCTCTTCTCCGAATCCATGAGAAACCAAAGATCCATATTGGTCTCGGGAGACGGGCCATGGACGATAACCAATGAGCCATTCAGGTTGGCCAAGGAGAACCTCACACCGCAGTAGAACTTGGGTGGAACTGCTGGGCTATCGATAAAGAAGAAGCCTTGTTGGGGCGGGCCCTTGATATTCGGCAGCCATTTTTCTGTCTCGAGGTCAAACGAGTACATCCAGTCTCGCTGGACGACTGGGTTCTTGCTCGTGACAGCAAAATATACGGCCGCGATCAACAAGTAGACGACTCCACCAATGGCCACGCCCGTCCCTCGAGTCTGGCAAAAGGTGTCCGGAGGGCCCTGCACCGCTCTCCACCGCAGACGGCCGCCGCTGAGGGTGCAGACCTCGTACAGGAACCCGTACTCGCCGACGTGTGACCGAGTGACCTTCCGGAGCGCCTTGTACTCTACTCCCCCGTGCTCGCCACCTGCCCGAACAGATGGATGCCGTTGTCGCAGAAGATCGGGTCCTCTCCTACGTAATAGCGCATGGCTGCTGCTGCGGCGGCGGCGGCGGCGGCGGCATCAGTCGTGTTGTACGTAGCTGGGTCAAGCAGTCTGCAGGTGCCGTCGGCGATGCTCCTGACGCAGGCGAGGTTGAGGGGCATGCTCATGACCCTGTGCCCGCCCATGCGCACCTGCTTCACGATGTGCCCGGATAGATCCATGATGTTGGCGACGCTGCCGGGGACGTGGCGGCCCTCGGCTTCGGAGGCGTTGGAGTAGAAGCCAGAGATGATAAGCAGCGGCTCCCGGCGGTCCCGGCGGCGGGCGGCGTGCGCGGCCGCGAACCGCGGGTCTGAGAGGAGGGACCGCCAGAACCGGCACACGGTGCGCAGGCGGCACAGCAGGATCTCGTACAAGGCATCCAGTGGCAGATCGCCGGCGTTGGACGCGGCGACAACGGCCACGTCGCGCCCATTCAGCCCCCCAGTGCACGGCTTCGGCGGCGACATGCTTGACCCTGACTGACGACTCTGCAAGCACACAAAAAAAGAAGATTTATTTTCTTGTCATCCTCGTGGTGCATAATTAAGCCCCTTGTGCTTGTGATTTCTTTTCATAGTGCCAGCTTATGATCCAAGTTTAGGAATCGACTCTCTAGATCCAAGTCCCAGCTTACCTTACCAGAGGATCTTGATACATGGATTATTTCGGCGGCGGAGCTAGCTTTCTGGAGAAGATCCGCCGCTCTTTCCGGTGTATCTCCGTCGGCGCGTGGAGCTGATGTACCGGGTCGGAGCGACGACGAGGCGGAGGAGTTCGCGCACATGAGTACGGTCCTGCCGAGGGATACGACTATATATACGAGCTATATATGACCCCAGGAGCCAGGTGTACCGTGTACGTGGTCACCACTCAACCACGCCGTGGTTAGTCCGAGAAGGACTTCTCTCCGAGCGACCGAGCCAGGGACCCGTTTGTACCGGCTACCATGAAGTCTTTGGGCGAGACAGCCTAGCTGATTTACTACGGGTATATTGAACTTTTTTCTTTGCGCTACCTCCGTAAAAAAAACAATTCTATATACATTATCGATTAATTAAAGTACCTAAAGTTTAACCAAATATATAGGGTAAAAGAATTAAAATTTATGATGCTATAAATAAATACACTATAAAAATATGTTTCATGATAAATTTAATATACTTATTTAGTACGATAAATATTAGTATTTTTTATAAATTTGTTCTAACTTTTTTCTCGAACACGCAAAAGGTTTGCGTGTCTTTACATTAAGGGAGAAGATTTTTACGGTACAAACACTTTGGCAGCACGAAAGGGGGCCATAACAGATTACGATGAGGTTCAAGCCCTCCCTATAGATCAATGTACTTAGGCTATTATACCACAGGAGACAACCCAAGTGTTTTGCGCCGGCTTGCACCCACTGCTTGGCCTCGTGTTTAATTACGGCGAGCAGCTGGTGAAGTTGGGTGGTGACACCACGGAAGCATCTCGCGTTCCTCTCCTTCCGTAGCTCCCAAGCAACTAGGGCGAAAACGGTGTCTGCTCCTCGCCTATTGATGCCGGTACACATTGATCTCCAAGCGCCCCACCAATCGAAGATCATGTTTAAGTTGGGGAGGCCTTGCGGATGTCCCAGCGCTCCGAAAACGTTCCACCATACCTGCTTACTGAAGGAGCAAGAGACGCCGATGTGGTCTATGGACTCCGGCTCTTGGTCACAGAGGAAGCATGCCTCGTTGGCATCAAGACCATGGCGACGTCGTCGGTCCGCCATCCAATGCTTCCGCCATAGGGCGAGCCACAGGAATGCCTTGACTCGAAGGGGTGCCCATGTCTTCCATACCAGATTGCACCCTGGAATTGGGTGTGACGCTGAGTGGAGAGCTGTATATGCCGACTTGACCATGAATTGGTCGTCTGTCGTCCATCTCCAAACCGTTCAATCCTCTGTATCGCTGAGCTGCACGCCTTGTAGGGCGACCCAAATCCGTAAGTACTGTTGAATGGCTGGAATGGACAACCTGCCGAATCCAGTTTTTGTGAGGCAATGCGTCGGCCATAGCCTGTCGCTTGGTGAACCGCCTGGGCACAAGAGCGAAGAGCGCCGGAGCCATCGCCTGAATGGAATCCCCTTGGATCCATTTGCCTGTACAGAACGACGTCTTCCTCCCATTGCCGATGACTGTGTGTACGTGGATACCTGGAAGAAGGCCAGGGCCTCCGGTGACGATTTAAGCGGCAGAGTCGACCACGCCTTGTCCAAGTCCGTTTGAGAGCCACTTCGCTTCGAAGGCTATTCAGGCGAGCTTCAAGTCGACGATGCCAAGACCCCAAGCTCTTGGTCAAACTTACGTACTTTTAATATAACACTGTTCTAGAATTGTTTTTTTATGCATGGAGTATTTTTTTTTAAAAGAGAGTATGTTTTTTTAGATACAGAGGAAGTGACTTCGAATTTGTATATTTAAAGCAAACACCACAAATTCCCTGGGACAAAACAATGTGCTTTTAAGGAAACACAGTGAGGCCATGTTTAGTTCCCAAAAAATTTCAAGATTTTTCGTTACATCGAATGTTTGGACACATACATAAATATAGATGAAAAAAAATAATTACACAGTTTAGTAGAAAATCACGAGACAAATCTTTTAACTCTAATTAGTCCATAATTAGACACTAATCGACAAGTATGCTACAGTAGCCGAAAAGGAAAAAAATCGCGAGCTAAACACACGCTCGCTTCGTACAGTCGAACTGCTCCCGTGCTCGCCATGGCGAGCATGGGAAGCAGCTCTACGGCGTCCGCGCCCTCTCGGGGCCCCGGCGACGTAGAGACGCGCACGAAACCCTGGCCATCTCCAAGGTAGCAGAGGCCACCAATACAGTTGCCGCAGCCGCAGCGACGAGCGCCCGCGAGGTGGTCTGCGACTCTGCGTACTCCACGCCATCAGCGCCCTTCTCCTCCCCTTCGACTCGTCCGCTGTCGCCGCTCGCCAGTGAGGCTCCGAGCCCTAACTTCACCCAACCTCATCTTCCTATCTCTCATTCTACCACTTGGATGTCTCTCATGCGTGTCGTTCGCTTGCGCTCTCCTGACTGCTGGTGCCGTCTTCAGGAATCAGGAGTCTGGAACTCAGTTGAGACTCTTGAAGCTTATATTTTTATTCTTTTGAGCCAAATTATGGTTTTTTTTCTTAAATTTTTTTGCTATATTTATGTGACAAACTTTGCTAGGAATCTTGACTGACGGAAGGGGTTTGTGGAGATCAGGAAGTCTGTTTTGGCCTGTATTTGCAGACTTGCAGCATTGCAGGAATAGCATGCCAAAATGGAATCCATAACAAATGAATGGTTTCTGCGGTTTCATTGGTGTATCGCTTCTATATTTAGATCATAAGAAACCAGATATGCAACTGAGATTGGAGAAATTATGTTCTGAAATAACATTGTACTAGACTAAATGTGCTACGAGGTCTTTTGGTAGATAAGCATTTGTCAACTCATTACATAAATCTTCTCTATTAATACATGCCCAGCAAATTTATTGCTGGTGGCTTTCGGAAAAAAAACTTATTACATAAATAATTCTGCAATGGGTTATCACACAAGCTGTTACTGAAACATCTTAGGTCAGAACGCAAAAGTAGCGGTACATGATTATCGAATGTTGAAGCCTATGTCTTTGGATAAAACATTCATGACAAAGTACTCTGTTCTAATTTTGGGAGATAAATTAGTGAACCTTTTCAAACACATGTGTTTCTTTATTCCAAGAAATTGGACTTCAGAACCATGGATAGCTTGGAGAATTTATCGTTTTCTATGTTTTCAGATTATTGAAGCTGTAAGCCTCAGCATTAATGAGAGAGAGAGTATTGAGGCATGCCTTTCATCATGGTCCAGAATTTTCTTTTATGTCTAAGATGTTGTTTAGCAGTATGTATACACCTCAAATTTCTCATTGTATAATGCAATAGTATTACATTTTACATGTACTAGTTACCCCCACTTGCTTCTAAGTATCCACACACAACTAATGGTAGCTGCCACTGCCAACTGCAATCTCATAGTGCCGTGCTTTATTTGTTACCTGTCATCAGCTACAGCCTCATGAAATGCATGATTGTTTCGTTTGCAATGGTGGAATCAACATATAATTGACTTTTGCCATTAATCAAAGGCAAGCTTCTAGTTCTAGAGCTATTTAGACACTTCTGTTCAGATAAAATTTCTTTGAAGTGTGAATGTTCATCTCCAAATTCATTTTGTATCCACTATGCCATTTGTTGAAATCAACAGATCTCTGTAGCTACAAGTGTTTACGGGGGTCCTTCTGAGAGTTTCTGTCCATTGTGCCAGAGTGTTATGGTCGGCAAGATGTATAAGCGCCGGACCAAGGAGTAACGTGGCTGACCGGCCCATGTTGGGTGCGGCAGTACCACCGGCCATAGGCCTGGTTTTGGGGTTAAGTCAATTGGATTAGATTTGTCTCGTTTTAGAATTTCCTTAATTAGAATTTCCTTAATTATAGCTCAGGAGGTTGAGTCCAGGTGTATAAGAGTCAGACTTTGAAAGTTAATGAAACAGCCTGGGATTGTGTCATCTAGACACCCTTGGGCGCCTGGTGCCCTAATTCTTCCTCGCTCCTGTCTCCTTGCCCTAGCGCCGCCACGGCACCCCGCCGTCGTCAACGCCAGATCAATCTCCACCACTCTCCTCCATACGCCCTACGTAGCAAGGCTAGGCGCCATACCAACCTGGTATCAGCTGCCTCGCTGCCCATGGATCCCACCGCTTCCACCAATGCTTCTGCGCCGTCGCTCCCACCCGCCTCCACCACCACCACCACTCCAATGTCGGCCGTGTCGCTGCCCCTAACCACGACACAGCCGGCGCAGCCGCCCACCCTAGCTTCGATTGCTGAGATGTTGGCCAGCATGCAGCTTCAGATGTCCGCCATGAACACCTATCTAGCGGACCAGGGCGCACGTCTTTCGGCCCTCGACGGCAGGCCGGCGTTCCCGCAGTTCGGGTTGCCAGGGTTTGGGGGCATCCCTCGCCCGCCAACAATCACCGAGGTTACAGCCGCCACTGCGGACTCCTCCGCCTCGGCCTCGGGGGTCCCAACACGGCCGCTGTCCCTTCCAGCGCCAACGCTGCCGCAGCAGCTGGCCGCGGCACCGCAGGGGCCTACGCCACCACCCGGGGGTTTGCCGATCACTCAGATCGTCTTCCCGCGCTCTCCGTCGCCGATTCCAGGGTTCGGGGCCATCGCTCCTATGCCGCTCCCGGCCTCTGCTCACATGGCTCCGTCCCTAACATACCCCCAGTCGTCGTCCGACTGGGAGTCCGCCGCTGTGCCGAAGTACCACAAGATTACCTTCGAGACGTACGATGGCCGCGAGGATCCACTGGGGTGGCTCAACAAATGCGAGCAGTTCTTTCGCGGCCAGCTCACTCGGGAGGTCGACAAGGTGTGGATGGCCTCCTATCACCTAAAGGGAGTCGCCCAGCAGTGGTACTTGGTGCTGGAGACCGACATCGGCCGGCCATCATGGCCGGATTTTCGTCGCTATTGCCAGGAACGCTTCGGCCCTGCCCTCAACACTAATCACCTCGCTGATCTCGCCCGGCTACCGTTTGGCGACAACGTGGCCGCCTACATGGAGGCGTTTCAGGCTCGGGCGGCGCATGCAGGGGACCTCACTACGCTGCAGCGCGCCAAGCTATTTACTGGTGGCCTCCCCGACTACATCAGGGTGGACGTCGAGATGCACCAGCCCCAGAATCTTCAGCATGCCATGTATTTGGCTCGGGCTTTCGAACGTCGCAACGCGCCGCAGCGTTTGGCGCTCCCAGCCCCCCAGCGGGCCAACCGACGCCTGGGGGGCGCTCCGCCGGCTGTACCAGCTTCCACGCCCGATGCCTCCAAGGCGTTCAAGCGGCTCACGCCTGACGAGATGGCCGAACGCCGCAAGCTCGGCCTCTGCTACAATTGTGACGAGCCGTTCGTTCGCGGGCACAAATGTGCCCGTCTGTTCTATTTGGAGGTTCCCGATTATATCGTTGAAGAGCCGGAGGAGCCCGATGACGCGCCGCCTCAGGCTGAGGAGGCCTCATTCGATCCGGACAAGCCGATGATCTCCCTGTCCGCGGCGACGGGCATTCGGGCGCGCGACACCATGCAGCTGCGCGTTCGGATTGGGGCCCACGAGTTCATGGCGCTTTTGGATTCGGGGTCGACCCACAATTTCATCAACTCTGCTGCAGCAAGTCGTGCCGGCCTTCAGTTCTCGGACAGCGCAGGTGCCCACGTCATCGTCGCTAATGGTGACCGCGTTGACTGCCAGGGCCTCGCGCGTGCTGTTCAGCTGCGTATCGGCACCGAGCGCTTCACGGTGGATTGCTTCTCCATCCCTTTGGCGCCGTACGACATGGTCCTCGGCCTCACGTGGTTGCGGTCGTTGGGGCCCATTCTCTGGGATTTCACCTCCCTGCGCATGACGCTGTTCCTCCATGGGCGTCGGGTGGTGTGGACAGGGGTGGGTGCGCCAGCTGAGGCTTCTTCCACAGCTCTGTTCACTACGACTCTCGGCAGCGACAAGGGCGCCGAGCGGGCCCTTCTGGACCTGCTGTTGGACGCCTACAACGACGTTTTCGAAGCACCTGCGGGGCTTCCACCGGCTCGGTCTTGTGATCACCATATTCATCTGAAGCCCAACACCGAGCCTGTGGCGGTCCGCCCGTACCGCTACCCACAACTTCAAAAAGATGAGCTGGAGCTGCAATGTGAGGCGATGCTCCAACAAGGGATTATTCGGCCTAGTACTTCACCCTTCTCCGCGCCCGTGCTATTGGTGAAGAAACAAGACGGCTCGTGGCGTTTCTGTGTCGATTACCGGGCCCTCAATGCCGTTACGGTGAAGGACAAGTTTCCCATCCCGGTCGTCGAGGAGTTACTCGATGAGTTGCATGGCGCGAAGTTCTTTACTAAGCTTGATTTGCGTTCGGGGTATCATCAGGTGCGTGTTGTTGCTGCAGATGTCCACAAGACGGCGTTCCGGACTCATCATGGACACTTTGAGTTCCTGGTCATGCCTTTCGGCTTGTCCAACGCGCCATCGACGTTCCAGGCCTTGATGAATTATGTCCTCAAACCGTTTCTCCGCCGCTGCGTTCTCGTCTTCTTCGACGACATCTTGATCTACAGCTCTTCCTGGACGGAGCATCTCCGACACCTGCGTGCGGTTTTCGACGTCCTCCGCGCGCACCGCCTCCATCTCAAGCGGTCGAAGTGCGCCTTCGCTACCTCGGCTGTCCACTACCTCGGCCATGTCGTTACTGGAGAAGGGGTGGCCATGGACACGGCCAAGGTGGCTGCCGTGCAGTCCTGGCCGCACCCACGGGCCGCGCGCGGCTTACGCGGCTTCCTTGGGCTGGCCGGGTATTACCGGCGGTTTATCAAGGATTACGGGATCATCGCTGCGCCACTAACGCAGCTGCTTCGCAAGGACGCATTCCAGTGGACGGAGGCTGCTGAGACTGCCTTCGCCAACCTCAAGGCTGCTCTCACCGCCGCCCCTGTCCTGCACCTTCCGGACTTCGCCGCTACATTCGTTGTGGACTGTGACGCCTCCGGATCCGGTTTTGGGGCTGTGTTGCATCAAGATGGCGCGCCCATAGCTTTCTTCAGCCGGCCGTTCGCCGCACGCCACCTCAAAGTGGCGGCCTATGAGCGTGAATTGATCGGTCTTGTTCAGGCCGTGCGCCATTGGCGGCCATATCTGTGGGGCAGGCCTTTCGTCGTGCGGACCGATCACTACGCCCTCAAGTTCATGCTGGACCAGCGCCTCTCTACCATACCGCAACATCACTGGATTAGCAAATTGTTTGGCTATGATTTCAGGGTGGAGTTTCGTCCCGGGCGCTCCAACGTCGTCGCTGACGCTCTTTCCAGGCGGGACGGCGAGGAACCCTTGCTGTCCGCCGTGTCGGGAGCGTCCGCAGCCTGTTTCTCGACCGTCTCGGTGCCTACCTTCCGGATCTTTGACGACTTGCGCCGAGAGCTGGACGCCGATTCCACCTTACGTGCTCGTCGTGACGCCGTGGCCGCCGGCGCTCACGGTGACTCCTGGTGCGTCCGCGAGGGGCTGCTGCTGCACAAGGGCCGTGTGTTTGTGCCCGGCTCCTCTCCTATCCTCGACGACATTCTCCAGCTCGCCCACACTAAGGGCCACGAGGGCATCCAGAAGACACTGCTTCGCCTCCGCACGGAGTTTTTCGTTGAGCACGACCGCCGCATCGTGGGTGACTTCGTGCGGTCCTGTGCGGTGTGCCAGCGGAACAAGACGGAGACGCTCCATCCGGCCGGGTTGTTACAGCCCCTGCCGGTGCCGTCGCGTGTGTGGGCGGACATCTCCCTCGACT
Organism: Saccharum hybrid cultivar R570; assembly: GCA_038087645.1. Taxonomy (NCBI): domain Eukaryota; kingdom Viridiplantae; phylum Streptophyta; class Magnoliopsida; order Poales; family Poaceae; genus Saccharum; species Saccharum hybrid cultivar. The sequence continues at coordinate 11,076,115 of JAQSUU010000153.1, forward strand.
TCATCGAGGCCCTGCCGAAGGTCCATGGCAAGAGCGTCTTGCTCACGGTGGTGGACAGGTTTTCGAAGTACGCTCATTTTATTCCGCTCGGCCATCCTTATACAGCTTCGTCGGTGGCCCGTGCATTCTTCCAGGAGATCGTTCGCTTACATGGTTTCCCCGAATCCATCGTCAGCGACCGTGATCCAGTGTTCACGGGTCATGTGTGGCGCGACCTCTTTCGTCATGCCGGCGTCAAGCTTCGAATGAGTTCTGCCTTCCACCCGCAGACCGATGGACAGTCTGAAGCTGTCAATAAGACTATTACTATGTATCTTCGGTGTTTGACAGGTGACCGTCCGCGTGATTGGCTGGATTGGCTTCCTTGGGCTGAGTTTTGCTACAACTCAGCCTATCACACGGCGCTCCAGACCTCCCCGTTCCAGGTGGTCTACGGTCGTCCGCCTCCTGATTTGCTGCCCTATGCTCAGGGGCATGCTCGTACAGAGGCGGTGGACGATCTGCTCGGCTCCAGGGATGAGTTCCTTGCGGATGTGCGTGCTCGTCTTCTCCAGGCCCAAGAGCACGCGCGCCGGTTCTACGACGCCAACCACCGCGACCTCGAGTTCGCCGTTGGCGATTGGGTCCTCCTTCGCATGCTCCACCGCCACACGAAGAATCTGGTCCCTGGGGGCCGGGGCAAGCTAGCGCCCAAGTATGCGGGACCTTTCCAGGTGCTCGGCCGCATTGGTGAGGTGGCCTATCGTCTGCAGCTTCCCGATGGTGCGCGCATCCACGACGTCTTCCATGTCGGCGTCCTCAAGCCATTTCGGGGTACACCTCCGTCCAGTGTGCCGGCCCTGCCTCCTCTACGTCATGGTCGGCCACTGCAGCATCCGGTGCGCGTCCTCCGTTCCGAACTTCGCCGCGGCGTGTGGCATGTCCTCGTCGAGTGGGCGGGAATGCCAGTGTCCGAAGCTACTTGGGAGCCGGTTCCGACTTTTCGCGAAGCCCATCCCTCCTTCCAGCTCGAGGACGAGCTGTTTCCCGAGGGGGGGAGAGATGTTATGGTCGGCAAGATGTATAAGCGCCGGACCAAGGAGTAACGTGGCTGACCGGCCCATGTTGGGTGCGGCAGTACCACCGGCCATAGGCCTGGTTTTGGGGTTAAGTCAATTGGATTAGATTTGTCTCGTTTTAGAATTTCCTTAATTAGAATTTCCTTAATTATAGCTCAGGAGGTTGAGTCCAGGTGTATAAGAGTCAGACTTTGAAAGTTAATGAAACAGCCTGGGATTGTGTCATCTAGACACCCTTGGGCGCCTGGTGCCCTAATTCTTCCTCGCTCCTGTCTCCTTGCCCTAGCGCCGCCACGGCACCCCGCCGTCGTCAACGCCAGATCAATCTCCACCACTCTCCTCCATACGCCCTACGTAGCAAGGCTAGGCGCCATACCACAGAGTGTCCTGTATTCATAATCGTGTCATGAACTCTTGCTGTCTGTTGTCCTTATCTGGTTCTTCAATTAGATAATCTACATATCACTTCTGTTTACAATGAAAAGCCATCCATCTGTGGTTTCATTATTAAATGAGACGAAAGCCTAAAGTTTGTTTTACACTGGTTTGTGGTCCTCATTGACTCTTTGCAGCAATTTTGTTGTTATGCTTCCAAAAACATCTAGAATTTTCAGCACATTTTAATCAGTTTGTGACTTTTTCATTCTTGAGCATTTTACACTTTATAACCCATTCTTCCGCTTTGGTTGCATGATGTTGCCTTGCAGTGGTCATGGAAGATTTATGCCTCTGCAAGGAGAGGAATTTATGATTTAGTTTTTGTTGAAGTACCTTGAACTTGAAATGATTCAAACTCTTGTTCCAGATTTATCCCGAAAAGAAGATTCTAAGATAAATTACCGTACTTTTTGCTGGAATGGTGAAAGCTGTTATTCGTAACAAATCCGTTACAGGTTGTTATCAGAACTACAATCTGTTCTACTTTATGAGGCATTACACCAAAAAAACATGCTCCATGGTTCATCTTCGAGGGCTTGAGTTTGAGTGCTTGACAATTGTCATGCCTTTTTCTCATTTAATCTTTGGATGATGCATGCACTGTTGTTCAACCTATTATTTGTTCACTGCATGCAAATGGAAGAGCAAAAGCAACTGCGGCACATTTTCATCTTATATTTAACTAGTGATTTCTGCTACTTAATTTGGAACTTTTACTTCCATGCGGGATATTCCTTTTTCTCTTGCCTGACAACTATATTTTGAATTTATATTTGATACTTAAAAAGTTTACCCATTTTAGACCACTTATTCTATGGCTGCTTACTTATAAGGCAGTTTTCCAAATCATTGCATAGTTACTAGTTCTATGAAGCATGGTGATTGCATTCTCACCTAAATAGGGCAAAGCTCATTTCAAGGCTTGGACCTTGGACAACTACTTGCATCCATTCCAGATAAGGCAAGATTGGGAGCTTCATCTGCACTTACATCACTGTTTCCTTTTTTTTAATCTGTAATATTTACTTACTAAACAACTAATCTGAGATCTTACTATATCTCATCATTTCATCTCTGTAGCATGTTATGTTGGGTCAAAGATTATAGTTTAAACATTTGATCCTCTCCTTTTTTTTAATTTATTTATGTACCTGTTGTTTTCAAACTCAATTAATGTTTTCACTTCTACTCCTCATGTTAGTTGTCACAGGACTACTAGTGAGCATTAATCCCTCTTTGTGCGTTGGTGTTGTGGACTTAGAGCATGTTTGCTTCTTTAGCATAAAGTCACTTAGGATTGTGCTATTTGTTTGTTTGATGATGTATTGTTGGTTTCAGGCATTTCAGTTGCTGAATTGATCCCTAGGATCCACAATCACCTACATAGATGGTGCATCATACCATCAGTCCTGACATTATCATGTATGTTTTCCCAGGCTCAGTTTTGGTTCAATATGGTTGAAGCAATGAGAGATCCGCAAGTTATCTAATTAAGGTTGAAGGAATAGTTGTTGGACCAACTTACATCACAATATATATTTCATAGCAGTTTATTGGATTATGTGGACCCTCTTTAAGAGGAACTTCATGAGAGCAGTCTATCATGTATTGGACTAAAGAGAGCAGTCTATCATCTATCAGAGGATGAAACAGATCTGCCATTTAGCCATCTGAATGATCTTGCACCTGCACTAAGAATACTTGATACTCCAGATATTGTAAGTTCCCAACTCATGTTATCATTGCCTTTCAAAGAAAATATTGCAAAATCCTAATATTTCTTTCTTTTCTGTCCCCAATACTGAAAGTGCTGAATTCTACCAAAAAGCCTTGGGGAGCATCACCTCATAAACTTTGCTACAAACTAAGGTCATTCTAGAGCACTGGTAATGTAGGCTGTGTTGATGTAGCAAAGGAGGGAGGGAGGGAGTTCATTTGAATCACTGTGTTCTGAACAAATTGATATATTCATCTGTGTGTCTTGCATGTTGATTTCTTTGGACTCATTTGTGGCATCATCTCTAAAATTAGACCAGGACATCTCTACTGGGTTAGAGCAGAAACACACATGGTCTGAAGTTGCTAAAACTGATCCTGCTACTGAATGCTCATCAGTAAGTAGTGTGATCATTACTGGGACCATGTCATAGACTACCTACATTGATTTTGTCTTTCTGACCATTGAATTAGCTTCAGTAATCAGTACTGCATAGAGAAACGAACTACTATAAAGATGTTATAGACCATTCATCTGCCTTCTGCTCCTTGAGATATAGAGCAATTGTGGATAGCAGTGGCCCTTTTCTTCCCAAAGAGGGCATGGGAGTGCTCTTCAACAAGCGAATAAGCTCTCTCTCCGTTCCAAATTGTAAGTCATTTTGGCTTTTAGGCTTACAATTTGGAACAGAGGGAGTACAAGGCAAACATTGGATTCAATTTAACGATCATAGCCTTTGATATTTAGCCTCCGAAATTGAGTATGTGTATTTGGGGTATATGATATGCTATCGTACCACATGATCTAATCGGGACATATTGTCTTCTTTTGTTGGCAGTCCCTCCATCCCAAATTAAATTAACTTTTTTATAGAAAAGAACACCAATATTTGTGATATTACATTAGTATTACTTTGGGATGGAGGACGTGTAATCAAACCATGTATGCTTCTGTACAGTGAAACTGTTTTTCAGTATAGTTAGTAACTAGAAACCACGCGCGGCGTTGTCGCGCGCTTGCGTATATTGGGGCCATCCTGCCATGCATGAGTCTATGCATGGGGACCAATCAAGCTTCTTTGGTTGGAGTATGAGCATTTAATAAAATTGGCTTTCCTCAGGCAACCTACTAGGCTAAGTATACTATTCTAGGTTCACAAAACAAGGCAGTATGCAACTCTGCATTCACAAAATTAAAAAGCAAAGTTTAACATAAAGAAAATATGGGCGCCAAAGAGAACAGATGAGTGGTAGCCTCCAACTGTCTGTTGGATTCTGTCTTCATGTTAGGACCAAAGCTAGTGAAGATTACTTCATCATATTTGTAGGGAATTGTCAGTGCATTATAAAAGAAACTTCAAGCAAGTGCAAACATTAAGAGGGGACAATGGTGGATGATGCAGTGTCTATGAGGGAAAGTGGATCTCTGATTGCCCTCAAGTAGCACTTATATTATCCGCAGTTTTAGGTCCAAAATATGGATATGACTGCTGACATGAACTGTCATTACAGTATTTTCTTGTGGTTGTAGCCAAAGAAGTTATACAACAATTTGAGAACTACAACAAGAACCAAGCAACTGAACCACAAAATTTTAACCCTCTATATTATCAAATACAATGCCAGGATATGCATATTCTAGGTTAGGCATGGGCAAGCAGCATGGTAAAATTAAGAGATATGCAACAGGCTGCAATTTAAACGTAGGGGAATAAAACTTTATAGGCTCTGTGAGTTGTTACACAGTTTTAGTGTTGGGCTAGTGATACATGGAAGGATATTTCTTTCTGTGAAAACAAGTATATAGGTCAGATTGTCTGAAGTTGAAGTTGAATCAAAACAACATGTTTGATATTGCTCTGAATAAGGGCTTGCAAAGAAGACAAGCGATATGAACTAAGGAATGGAAACAACTATTTCACCTCCAGTTTCTCCTGCCTCTGCATCAGCTTATCTTTCGCATGAGCAGCTGCTGCTGCTGCTACGTCCTGCAATGGGCCTACATTTAGCTCCCATACACAGTAAAACCAAAGACCAATTGCAATGATCATGAGTTACCCCACCAAACTTATATTTTGTTACAATTTCCTGTGGAGTTCTGATTCTCTCGGTTTATCAACATTGTTTGACCCTTAATTTGAACAGAAGATGTACTAGTATTGTTTCCAACCTGCTGTTCTCTTATTCCCTTGGGATGTAAAGGAGGATTTTGGTGCCGGGGCTACGGGTACTTACATCGTCAATCTCTATGTTATCTGCATTCAATACTCCCATGTTAAGAGGGAAGGATCACTTAAGATAAATGTGTGCTTTAAGATGTATAAGGAAGGAGAAAGAGAACCGATTGATAGTTCTTCTATCGGATCATCAAGATTAGGCATCGAATGTTCATCAAATGGTTCTTTAAAAAAAAATTGACTCCAAGTGTTCACTGGGAGTTTGCAGAGTCAAACTTTCTCTCATTTTTGCATTTTCTTCAGCCTTGTCTTTCATTCCTTTAATGAAGCCACCAATAATCCCTGCTGCAGGATTCTGGGCCATGAAGTTTCTTGTGAAGCCAAAATATATACACGAGCTTCCGCTCAATTTACAGGAAGACATATGAATGGATACTTGCTTTCTTCTCTGATCAGTACCAATATATTTAGTATGAGAGATTTCTTAATGTGGTAATACTACACAAAGGGGTGCTAACTGTGAAATAGTCAGCTTGCTACTTGCAATATGTTGAACAGAAAGCATCATAGTATATATGGATCTTCAAGCGCACACTGTAAATGAACTTGGCAACTTGCAATACCATTAGGTTATGTGGGAAGTATATCGAATGGGGTATCATAGTAGTTGAACAGGACTGTGTACCTCAATGTGTTATCCGGCTGGACATTTTGTTGAATATGTTGCAGGCAGTAGAGGCAGTGTCGCTTAGTTGTGCTTCTAGTTGCTCACTGCCATCGCACTCCTGTTGCTGGTAGCCAGGTGGTGATGGGTGGTTGGGTGCTTCCAGGTCAGCCAGTCAGGGGACGCCAGTGTAGGTGGCCGGAATGCCTTTACCGTTGTCCCCTTCTGGGCTCCCGGCGATCGACCATGGCTAGCCTCCACGCTCTCTTCTTTGTTTTCGCCTGCACTGCTGCTGGCGGCATCACGTGATGTGCTGACACGGCCAAGCCCTGGACGGCGCAGTCACCTCTCAGGAGCAAACATGGCCGCGCCATTGGAGGCGGCACGTGTATCTGATGGGGAGAGGTGGCCATGGCTCGCGGCCGAGGATAGATGAAAGGAAGTTCAGTGAGGAAAAGATATTACACTCGGTGCAGACCCAGCAACAGTAACGGCATAAAGGAAGTTTTGTTACTAGTTAGAATATCATGAATCACCATTCTTGTAACTTTATGGCCCTGTAATAGGGATGAAAACGGATCGGATACGGACGGATATCACTGATATCGTATTTGTTTTCATATTTATGTCCGGATTCGGATTCGAATACGGATAGTATAAAAAATTTCGGATAGAATACGATTGGATATCGACATCATAAATATGTGATTTAAATATTCGGATACGAATACGGTATCGGATGTTAAATATCCGGACTCGGATACTGACGGATTAAAACCCCTCTAAACGAATTCGAATATACCATACAGTAGTATAAATGAGAGTTGGACCAAATTAGTATAGGTTTGATGCCATATCTACAATGCTAGGAAATTATTGAGTGAATTTATGTAATGCAATGCTTAGAATATGTTCCTGAACCATGGAAGTGTCTTGCCTCACTAGGTTTTTTATCCTAATACAAGCATTGTCCACAATTAAGCACTTAATCACTCAATGATATTATATCAGACAATTTTGATTAACATAAGTAGAGAGAGAGAAAAAAAAAGGAGGGGTAATACATCTAAATTGACATGGTAATCAGATTTACTTTGTACTGGATACAATGTAAAAGCAATTGGTTTTGACTTCTAAGTATGCTCTCTGAAAAGGTGATTCAGCAAGTGTTTTTTAGGTCCATGTCTTTTTCTGGGAACAACAGGTCTCTATTATTCCCTGCATCGCTCAGTGCTAATGGATGTAACATATTATTCGCTGAGGTATGTAGTCAAATACATGTATAGCTTTGAAATTCATATATATTCTAGCAAGGCATTTTGTCGAGCACTTGGTGTGCACTGTGCAGCCAGCATTTGCGGATTTATTTATTTCTCTGAAAGTAATCAGGAGGATAATATTTATGTGTTCTTAGATCTCAACCACACAAGTTGTAGCAATTTATTTTCATAGTGGATGCAGAAAGCTAATTGCAGACAAATTTGAGGGGGTTCAGACTGTTGTACCTTAATCATGGGAAAACTTCCATTCAGTTATTCCGTTCCATCTCTCATTCAACATCAGCAGTACGGGAGCAAGGGAAGGCAATGGATGTGATCAAGGTTTTCGTAGTACAGAGACGTCTTCAGGTCTCCTATCAAGCGACGCCGGTCGCTTGCGTAGGCCTGGATCACGCTAGTCTGTTAGATAGAATGGCGCCGGCCGGCGGAAACACTGGGTACCTTCAGCGCATCGAACAGAGCAGGGCCACTGCAGCAGGAAATGCAGCGAGAAGGTCCACGGGGGACAATGCTGTAAGGTGCACGAGCTCCCGCAGCCTGGCGAGCCCGGCCTCGCTCAGCTTCTCAGTCAACACCGCCGACTTGGGCCACGGCGCGGCGTCCGACCCGGACGCCACGGGCGCGTTGGCCCCGCCTCACGAGCGTGAGCGAGGAACTGCACGAGCAGGTGATAAGCCCGGAGTGTGGGCGCGAAGGGCTGAGAGCAGGCACATGAGGGTGTTGGAGGGCAAGGCGACGGGTGGTGCTGCTGCAAGATGCAGGCTGAGGTGGCGCTACAGGCAGAGAAAGGCACTACGCCGCTACAGCGCAGCGTTGCGAGCCGGAGCCGGAGGGGATGAGGTCGATGGCCGAGCAGGTTCACAAGCATTCGCGATGGCCCGGGTAGTCCGAGTTTGCAGCTTAACGGGTTGGAGACCCGCGACGATCCGATCGAATGGTGAATATCGCGTGTTTACCAGATCCGACGGTTAGGGGCCTAACGGGTGACGTGGCCTAATCGGATGCCTGAGCTTGGCTCAGGATTCGATATGTAGAGATGCATAGGGAAACCAATTTCTAGTACATATCAAATATGTATTAATCGTGATCTTCTCATGTGTCCTAGATGGCCTTGGCCTGCCTACGGCTGGAATCTGCACTTCAGGTGCATTGCACACGCTGGAATCTGCATATGACTCCGATCTGCATATGACTCCAAGGCCCGCGCACCTTTCCAGGGTGACAAGATTATATATATTTTTTGAAAGATCCGGTTGCCCGGCTTTATATTAATAAGCAAGAAAATAGAGTTGCAAGGCTACATGCGCGAGGGGCGCTTCCTCACTGGGCAGACCGCCCCATGAGGATGTACAGATCATAAGCTAATTACTCACTAATATGATTTGCAATCCTAAGGGTGACAAGATTATAATTCCATTCGGAAACATGATGATGAACTGTATGAGTAATGGAGAGAATTTTCCTGCTCTGTTACTAAAAAGTTACATAGCGTCCTGCTTGTACCAGTTTTTTCCCCCTTATATATGTATATTTACTTTTTTTCCTATTCTCCGTGACGGTTTTGAGATGTGCTTGAAAACTCGTGCCGCATGAGCTGGCAAGCCGGGCGCGTGTATACTCGTGGGGTTGCATGAGCCTCGCAATCTAGGCCGTCGGATCGGGCATCCGAGGCGTGGGCAGTGATCGGGCGGACGAAACGCGCCGGGGCGAAGCGAAGGGGCTAGCTACAAGAGGCTGCGCAGGTGGTGGTGCTTGCCTGCGTGCACTCGTCTGCAATTGGCACAACTCTTGCTTTTTGCTTCTCAAGAGCAGCAGGTGAGTTGAGGTCGGCCTGGTACTTCTCTCTCTTCTTGGGTTTCTGCGCATCTCTCAAAACCCCTTCCGCCTCCAATCCAAACCCTCTGCTCGTAAGATTCTTCGTCCTTCATCTTGCCTGTTCGGGTGTATTCGTTTGCTGCTGGTGGTGGTGCTGCTGCGTTGCGCGATTTCATCGTCCGTCTCGGCTATGAATGCTGTTCAACAGCACCGTGTTTTTGCGCTCCCTCTCCCTCCCACCAGCGTGTTTTTGCCCCTCTCTCTCATCTTAGCCACTTAGGGGCCATTTTTGTGGGAGTTTAGACCTCTTCGATCGTGTTTTCTGTTTGTCCAGTTGCTGCCGTGCGTCGTTGTTGGTACTTTTGCCCCTCGATCGCCGAGGTGATCTTGTGTTTTTGTCTCGTGTTTTCTGTTTGTCTAGTTGCTGCCGTCCGTTGTTGGTACTTTGCCCCTTGATCACCGAGGCGATCTTGTGCTTTTGTCTTCCTGTTTCAACTGCATGGTTCGTGTCTTCGTCGTGATTGGTTTCTCTAGGTGGTGAGGCCAGGTCGAGTCTCTTCCTCCCGTAACAGGCTCGTGTTGATCTTGCTGTTCCCGTTCCCTGTTTATGTAAATTGGCTGTTTCTGGTTGTGATTTTTCTCTTCTGCTACTCTGGTACTCGTGGATTTCTGCCAACCCGTTTAATATACTTGGGTGGTCTTGGCCTCTCCGACCTTCTTGTTTATTTATTACTTTATTTCAGTTATTTACAACGTGGTCTTGGCCAACCTATTTAATATGCTTGGGCGGGCTGTTTGCTGCGTCATATTTAAGTAATTTTGTTATCTGGGTGCGATTGAAATTTTACTTGGTGTTTTGAATCTTGCTATCCAAGAAGAACCCATTGTTGGTGATAGTTTATTTCTTGTTTGAGACCAACTTTAAGATGGAGTGAGTCGTGCTTTGTTTTCTTTTCGGTTTAGTTTCACTCTTTCCAACCCTGTTGGATCTGTTGTTATGTTTGGCTTTGTGGAGTCCATGTTAATATGTCACTTTTGGATCGGTTTCTTGTAAGATCTTAACGATAAAACATTGCATAGATAATCTGAAACTTGATATTTATTTCAGAATTAATTTGGGGGCCCTGAGTCAATGCATCAGTGACCATGCAGCCATATATTATGTTTTGGAATATGCAAATAGTGGGATGTCCTTCTTTACGAAGTAGTTTCTAGTTTGCATGCTGTTACATGATAGTGCTACTTGACTTTTATTTTATACTTTATCAAGTTTTCAGATATTTATGCAATCCTGAGTGCAGATTCAGTTTTCTCACTTTACATTAATCATAATTTTGCAGGAAAGCACAATCCTGCTATGGGTGCAGCTAATAGTCATCCGGCAGCATCTGAGCTCAATTTTGAGGGTGAGACTTCTCGGTTTAAGTATGGCGTACGCTGCATGCAGGGCAGGCACCAGAAAATGGAGGATACTGTGAGTAATTGTGCAGTCTTGTATAAGATTATAAGGATGATAGTCTTTGTCTTTTGGCAAATTGGGAAGGATAGTCTTTGAAAAGCATATCAGACTTGCAAGTAATTATGATGAGATACTAAACCTAACACGGTTCATATTCTCTAGTTTTCAGCTATTGCCGATCTGGATGGTACCAGTTGAACATCATTCTTTGATGTTTATGATGGCCATGGAGGTTTGATTTTCATTCTCATGTTCTTAATACAGATTTCAGAGCTTTCAACTATTAGCATAAACTGATAACTTTATGTCTAGACTAATTAAAATATAAAGTATTCACTTCAAGAGAATAGCAACAACACGTTTGTATTAAATTGTTTTAGTCCATGCCTAGGACCTATTTATGTTGCAATTAAGATGTGAAGATCCTGATAACTGGAATGGTCAGACACACAAAACTAGATGTGTTAGGAACCAAACCCGAGTACCATAGCAAAATCTATTAGTAAAATGTATGTTGCCTGCCCAGTGTATGCTTTTATTTGCACAGTCAATATTCTTGGATACTCCTATGTCCTATGATACCCATTGGAGGGATATTCAGCAACCGGTGATCTTTGGTAAATAAGTCGCTCTAGCGCAGGGCTTTTTCATTTCATCCTTTGATTTTCTTAATATATCATTCAGCGTAGTAGTTTGGTAAGATGGTACTGTGTTTATTTTTATTTTTCAGGATCAGACATATCAAAATATTGTGCAAAACAATTTCATGTTGAGGTTCTAAAACATCCAGAATATCATGATGCTCCTATTAATTCACTGCAGAGTGTGTTCTTCAGGTTATTTTTGTAGATAATAAAGTCATGTAGTCTACATGTTATGTTACATGAGTTAATCTTTGTTCATAGTTCTTGATTGTTACAGAATGGATGAGCTTATAGAACAATCAGATGAATGGAGGGAGAAGGTCAATCCTGGTGGATGTACATCATGCCTCAAGAATGGTGTATGGCCTTTCAACCAATGGCCATTCAACACGGTAGATATCATCTTCTGAGTGGTTTTTTAAGCATCCAGCTGTTAACAAGGTTGATATCTCCTGAATGGTCTTTAAGCATCCAAATGTTAAAAAGGCTGGTAACAAATATTTCTTGGATAGTGAGCATGTAGTTTGTAAAAGATGTGGGTATGATATGGAAGACTTGGCTGTTTTGTTTTTGTCCAGACACATGCTTTGGTGTTGAATGTGATAGATCTATCTTTGATTATTTGTTTGGGGGCCAATTCTTTAAGTTCTCAGAGCACCAATTCTTTAGTTATCTACTGCACAAAGGCAAGGTATTATGAGCATTATTGCTATGTTCTCTTTGCATTTAGTTCTTTCTTTCCTACATTTGTTTGCTCTTCTTATCATAGGCTTAGGGCATGTAGGTTTTGTTGTTGATGTTCCTGACCCTGTTACTTTGAGCCATTTCTTCACAAGTTATTGAACTTCTTTGTTATATACTTCAGTTTGGATCTTTTTTCCCCCAGGAATATGGATCTGAAGGAAGCACGGCATGTGTGGTTCTTATCAGAGACAATCAGATTATTGTGGGAAACGTTGGTGACTCCCAGTGTTTACTCTCTGTGAACGGACAGGTATTTTGAGTATTTTCTTGTCAAATTTCTTGCAGGTACCTAATTTAGCATTCTCTTTTGTCATAACAAATGGACACAAGTGGAGCCTAAAATATTGCTTATTTCCATTGTATCCGAAGACAATGGTGTTGACCCACAGTCATGTACCATGTGATGTGGATGAAAGTGAGAGGATTCAGTTCAGTGGAGGATATTTGATCAGTGATTGGTGGAAGATCAGAAACCCTGAGCATAGGGCAGGAGGACTTGTAGCACTAAAACAACCCTCCTTTTGTGACACTACCTATATCAAGATCAATCGGTATATTTTTATCTGAATTCTTTCTGGATGATTGCACACAATTTTTTGCACTATAATTGGTGTGTTGCACATTATTTTTAGGTGATTCTGTGTTTAAGCAGAACAAAAGTTTGCTTCCTAAGGATCAAATTGTGACTTGTGAACCTTGGATGAAAACTGTAAGTGTAACTGAGTTTTGTTATGGAAGTCATTTGCTGTTTATGTATTGTGATATGATTGAATATGACCTTGTTGGCAGGTGGAGATAACTGAGGATACTGAATTTCTTGTTATAGCAAGTAATGGGATATGGTAAGTTCTCCCGTAAAAATAACAGAGATGTTTCCTTGTATTATTCCCTTGTCCAAAATTCCATGCGGAATTCATCATCTCCAAATGACAGTTATTTTGTTTGCTCTTGTGTTTTGCTTTACCTGCAGGAAGTGGTTGACACATGAGCGCATCGCCCAGAAGATTCGACCATATCTCTTAGAAGTGAGTTTCTTGCCTCTCTGCTTGTTTTCAATTTGGGTTGTCATGCCCGTTTCATTGACATATGGCACGATTGTGTATAGGGGGAGACTGATTTGCGCTTTATCTGCAAGCAGTTTGCATTGCTGCTGCTAATAGTTGTGTAATGAGGGACGGCATGACCATTATTCTGGTTCAGTTTAAGAAGGATGCCAAGTCAACCGAGAACAAGGATCATCACAGGGACGATTTCGAGGCCGAGGATCCCAACCCCGACATGCAGGGAGCGCCAGATGACGAGCTCCAGCCGCTCTTACCTGCATCGTAGATCAGCTCCCAGATTGATGGGCCGTGGAGGGGGCGGATGATGGGAGGTCACTTTCATTTTATTGGGACTTGGGAGGATTGAACACAACTCAAGTATTCTTGGAACTATGGTCTGGAATGATGCCCGTGTTCTGTAGACGAGGGTGTTTGTAGTTTTTGGACCCTGAGATGATCTGAGCATTGAACTACTACTTGAATTGACCTGTTTTGGACCGTGGTCACCATCTATCACGACGGCTGCAAATAAAGCTGGGGTTCTGTACTTCTGTGCTGTGTGGCCTATCCAGCCGACGAAGTTTCTGTTTCTCCCCCTCGTTTCTCTCTGCTCCTGAGCAGGCCGCCCGCCGGCAACAGATACGTCGAGAACTGCGGTGGCACGCGTAGCGAATGTGTGTGTTTCCTCTTTCGTGCACTTTGATGACGAGGTGGCTGGTTCGGACCGCAACCTCGTCAACGCATTGTACAAATCCCACCTTTTGAAGGGAATTCAGCTGCAACTCCATATACAAATCTCATAACCATGTTGTACAGGCACTCTCTTTCAAACTTGAAAGAAATGAAATCGAATATACAGCTGTATCACCCGATTTTTTTGATTTAGTGAGAAGGAACCAGACACATTAGATGCAAGGAGGTTACACACTGTCCCTTAATAAAAAATGAAAACAATCCTGCAACTCTGGCACCTGGCAAAATGGTGCTTCACTAGGGAGGGGTGTTCGGTCGGGATGGTCAGTGACCAAACTCTGGAAACGGAGGTCCCAGGTTCGAACCCTGGGTGGCGCGCTCGCGGGAAGTGAGCGACAACACCGGCCAGATTAATCTGGTCCCCTAATTAAGCCATCGTGATCGGATCAGAAGTTCGATGACTACAGGGAGTCAGGGAGGGTGAGATATAAGGTGTGTTCACTTCGCGAAAAGTAGCTGAAAAGGTACTGTAGCATCTTTCGTTGTGATTTGACAAAATTTGTCCAATTATGGATTAACTAGGCTCAAAAGATTCGTCCCGACATTTACAGACAAACTATGCAATTAGTTATCTTTTTTACCTACATTTAATGCTCCATGCATGCGTCGAAAGATTTGATGTGATGGGTGGAAGAGGAAATATTTTGGGTTGGGAGGGGAAGTGAAAAGGCCATAAGCGTTACACAAATAAGCAATGCTGTATTGGTGAAAGTCAAAGCAGGGCTTCAGTAAGTCAACGCAGTCTTACTGATGCCCAAGAGTTTATAGAATGTGCTACATAATGTACAACTGAACTTCATTATCCTTAAGCTACTAGTTTGACAGTCCGGTGCCCTTTTGACCTACATAATGTGCTTTGATACATAACACGTACAGAGAGTTCAGTTGAATATGATGCAATACATATCCGCACTGTACAACCACACACACTTTCAAACCTCCCAGCAATCAAATCAACATACAAGTGTAATCCCTCTATTTCAAATTATAATTTGCTTTAGCTTTTCTAGGTATGTATATTTTATTATATAGGTAAACAACGTATATCTAAATGCATAGCAAAATCTATATATTAAAAAAAACAAAGAGTAACCTTCATCCCTTCACTGAATTTTGTGAAATTTAGTGAGAAGGCAGGCAAAACATATTAGTCACAAGAAAGCTACACGCTGTACGTAGATTCTCAAAAGAAAAATTACACGTTGTCTCTTTGCAAAAATTTGGAAGCTGCAGAAATTACAGGCAGCTCTAGGACATGGATAGCGAAACTGCAGCCGATGCTTTACTTGTCTGACAATGTGCTGAGTGACTGAATCACTCCTCCGTCTCTGAAAGATGTAAACGGGAGATCACGTGATTAGATCACTAGCTACAGGAAGGATGAAGATAGGGTTTAAACAAGTGACACTGCAATAGTGAAGCAGTTTCAGCGTACTTACTGAGGCCCTCCTTTGACTTCCGCTGCTTCTTTCGTCTCCTGGAGCGGAACTTCTCTTTGCTTTCTGCTTCCTCTTCCTCTTTTCTGACAGCAGACCCTGTTATCTGTGCAAAGGATTCTTTGGCGCCAGCAGTTACATCGCCAAAGAAGTCCTTCACCTTGTCGACCACAGTTTTGAGCTCGTCTTTCTTTGGAAGCTGAGATAAATAATCTTACTGTTAAGGACTAGCCAGGAATCCAAGATATTCAAAACATGTAAATGCAAACATTTGCTACCATCTCCGTCTGAAAGCATATGGAATTTAGTTTTGTCCACTAATGGGGCTTCAACTAGAATAGTGTCTATGGAATTGTGACAGAACTCGAGAAAAATTAAGGAAACATACTTCAATCACATTGCTTGTCGTCAGAGCAGACCTTATGTTCCCTTTCTCCTGTTCATGTAAATAACAAGTAAATGAAATTGGCCAATACAAAACTTCCTCAAATAACCAAAGCTTCTGCGACTAAGTTTTGAGAAACTACCACAACTTTGTAGCCATACCGAAACTCATTTTCGGTCTTCAGCACCCGGTACTGCTCTTTTGCTGTGTCTATAATCTCATCCTCATCCTTTCCATACATACATTGGAATACACAGCAAAAGGATTGAGATGTTAATTATTAGCACCAGTAAAACAATTCAGTTGTTAATTATTAGCACCAGTAAGATTTTCTGCAAGAACATGTGTGTGGCCATGTGGATGCCTACATATGGTCTATGCAAATACTAGTAAAACTGGATGGCCATTAAGAATGTGTGAACTATGAAGCAAAGGGCTGTTGATCGTTGATTACTTTGTAAATGACGGCGGCGAGGTTCCTGGCGAGCGTGTCCTTGTAGATGTACTTGCCGAGGAAGTTGTCCTTGGCGGCGAGCATGATCTTCGCCGTCGTACCGCCCGTGATGATGTTGAGCGGGTACCAGAAGTAGACCTGCGCTAAACAAAAATCTGAAATCTTGGTCGTGCGCCACCGAATTTGCAGAACCGAACCAAATGGGTAGCAAGAATCCAATCCAATCGAGGGATGGGACAGCAGCTAGAGCTAGGCACGGACATTGGCGGTGCGGATGAAGATGACGAATCGCGGGTTGCCGTCGTCCTCGATTTTCGGCAGCTGCGGCATGCGCCGCTGCTGCTGCATCTGCCGTTCCGACCAGCTCCTCCCCCGAGCCTCCACTACCAGCGCGCGCCTCGCCGGCAGCTGGCCCCGCGGCGCCCCTGGGGCCCTGAGAGCGAGGCGTCCGCCTACGTCGACTGATGACAGGGTGGTCCGGATACGCGCCGGCGCTGGCGACGGCCTCAGCGACACGCCGCCCACCACCTCCATGGATGCGGGACGGGATCCCTCTCTGCTGGGCTGGCGCGGGCGTGTTCGTTCCAATCGTAGGGGACGGGAGAAGATAAGCAGCTTGCAGGCTTGCAGCTTATCTGGTGGTCGGGAGCTGCTGAGTTGGTTACTGATGTCTGGGTCCACAGAACAGAAGTGGGCCCGAGTGTCAGTGTAAGCTCTGGTGTTTCTGCGGCTCTCTGCTCTTGGACTGGGGAGGTTTTCGCTCTAGCATACCTGAACAGTTTTTTTCCAGCTCGCCCGGACGTACAAGGATGCCCGCGCAACCCGCCTTAGTCCGCCATCGCCCACCCTCGTCCAGATCCGCCTCGCCCCAGGCGCGTACTCCGCCCCTGTATTTGTACCCGCCGGTCATTCTCCAGGCCCACTCCTCTCTCTCCGCGCGGACGGCACTAGAGAGCCGAAACCTAGCGTGCCCCCCACGGGAACACCCGTCCACCCGCCGCCAACGCCCCCATCTACAACCCCTCTCCCCCGGCCGAACAACATAAAACACTTACAGCATGAAAAAAATTAAATGCAATATACGTCTGAAAACAGATGAAACACTTAGAACATGCACTTACAACATGTGTGTGGAACATATGAAACATCAAAAAATAGCACTTGCAACTTGCAACATGAAACCACTTGCTGCAACATAAGATTGAAACAACTAAAACATTTTGAAATATACTGTTGCAACATATGTGTGAAACATATACAACACACAGATAAAAAAATGATTGCAACGTATGTCGGGAAACAGATAAATATTTTGAACAAACACTTGTAACATGCATCTGAAACGCTTGCAACATATGCAACATGTGCAACATCCCTCGATCTACTTCTGTAATATCAAAATAAAACAATTGCAACATACATCTGAAATGTCTGAAACAAATGAAACATACATATGCAACATAGAGGAGGGGAAGACGGGGGCCGACTGCCGAGGTCGGAGTCGGCTGCAAGCGACGGCGCGTGAGCACCACTACCACCAGCAACGAGCTTGGCTCAACTAGACGGGCGCACTAGCACCAGCGGCGCCCGCGCGCCCCGCCACCAACACCGGTCTTGACTCGGCCAGGCGAGCGGTGCGCGGCAGGAGGGGTGAGAAGTGCTCATGACGGGGGCGAGCGAGCGGCGCCAGATGAGGCGCGCAGCAGCAGCGAGGCAGAGTGGCATCTGCGTTCGGGACGGGACAAACGGAGTAGCAACCGCAAGCCAATGTGGTGGAAAGGAGGGAGCGGAAAGAACAAAAAGGTTTTTTTTTTCTTTTTTTTAGAGCGGTCGGGGACGAGGGCGAGTGGACGAGCGGTCCTTGGGCTGCGTCGTGGCTACCATCGGCACTGTCCGGGCGAATGAACACGCTATACCCAGCATTACCCTTTTTTTCTTTTTCTTTTTTCTTTTAGGACACGTGGACAAGTTGTTGAGCAGCTGATCAGCCTGAATGTACAGACTCTTAAGCAACACATCGCATGCGAGCTGCCACGTAGCCTGACTGCCATGCAGCGGCCCGTTCACACGCCCTGAAGCCCAGTATTTGGCCCAGCACAAGCACGGCACGACCCGCCGTGCCGGCCCAACCCCTATCGGGCCATGCCTTGCACAGGCCCATGTCGTGCCGGTTGGGCCGGCCCGTTGAACATGTATACGTTCCAGTCTTCCACTGTAGATGTACTTCGCACTGCGTGTGCCTTGAGCTTCTGCAGGTGTGAAGTGACGCCCGTTTCGACTAGGATAGGCCTTCGTCACCACGTATAGCCGTACAGAAAGAAAATAATACTTTTTATTGTTTATTTAGGAGTATTATTTTGTGGTGTGGATCTCACCACGTATAACTCACACGATCTCCTAAGATTTTGTGTTCTCATCTCCAATCCACGTCATCTTTAGTTGGAGGAGCACTCTGAAGTCACGAAAACATAGAATACGAAATCGAGGTTTTTTTTATGTTGCGACGCACATGTATAATCATATTTTAGTATAACATACGGTCATAATCCCAGTATATAATAAAAGAAACATGCAACACCGACAATAGTAAATAAAGTCCTATTTAGGAGAGTTTCTCTTTAAAAAAACATCTTCCGCTTTTACGAAATATTTTGCACTTTAGCTAGGAGTTATTCAGCTCCTCCCCTCCGAACAAGCTAGAGCCAAAAGCAGCGGTGCCAAAACAAATCTAAAGGTCCATTTTGGATACCATGATTAATCCGGATAGGAAAAATCTCAAAATCCCAGAATCTCTTCTAAATATCATAGGACTTTAGAGGATTCTTACATACAAACATGTAATCCAGAAAAACCTTAGAAATTATTTTAATTCAGGATCTAGATTTTATAATCCCATCCAAATATGTCCTAAATCGCTGCACACATCCAAATACATCAACCATCGCGGTCGTGACTGGCCATGCATGTCTATGGCCGGCTCGCCGCCGCTGCGACAACCAACGGATGGTGGCTCGTTAAAACGGTGGCTTACGCAGGGATGCTCGTGGTTTCTCTAGACGATTGTGGGATGTCGATGTGCAGCAAAGTGGACGACACTACGTGCTTGTTGCAGGTACAAGGTGTGGCTTCCCTCGGTGGCCGGTGCCATGTAGGATGATGGCAGCCCTTGTGCTCTGGAGTGCTGAGTGTCGTTCGATAGTTGCTGCTTTCGAGGATCGTGGGCTCGGTGTTTCTTGTGGTATTGGATTTGTTGTTGCCTCCTTTGTGAAGCTGTTGTTTTTCTATTTTTGTCTTGTAATTGCTTCTTCTCTATTAATACATGCCATATTCATGTCGCTGGCTTTTAAAAAAACATCAAAAAATAACACTCTTTCCTGAATGTCGCAGAGTCCATCCGGTGTGAATTGTGTGATGATGACTTCGACGTGCCAACTACCAGGTCCAATCTGCGGTCCAGCACCTGTGGGAACCCGACGCTCCTCTCGTTTGTAGCCGACGAGACCGCGGCCAGAAAGTCCCTGCGCGTTACAGCGCTAACTGAGGCACTGTTTAGTTGCTTCAAAATTCCAAAAATTTTACAAGATTTCTCGTCACATCAAATCTTTGGACGTATGCATGAAGCATTAAATGTAGGTAAAAAAATAATTAATTGCACAGTTTATCTGTAAATGTCGAGACGAAACTTTTGAGCCTACTTAGTCCATGATTGGATAAATTTTACCAAATAACAACGAAAACTGCTACAGAAACTTTACCCACACTTTACAACCATCTAAACACACCCTGAGCCTGCAGGGGCATGGGAATGGGATCAGTCATGGCCTCGTCGCCCGGTGCTGGAGGACATCAGGACAGGAGGAGGTGGGCTGGGAGGTTGTTGGTTGGGCAAATGGGGCATCAAACTCGTGCAATTCGATCTCGCGAGTCATGACTTGCCAATCAGCTCGTCGTCAAAGAGCCGATCACCTCAAAACGCGTCCCAGGTGAGATCGTTCAAAAGATGTCCGGTCAAGTTTCACGAGCGAGCATCTATTTGCTCCTGCCGTCACAGCGCTTTGATTTGACCGTCTCAGATGTTTGAAAAAAGGACCCTATTCAACTGGTGGACCGTATGGTGTCTGAAGTCTGAACCCATCAGGCGATCTGAACAGTCAGGCCTTGTTCACTTCCCATTCCAACCCAAAATATTTCCTCTTCTACACATCACATCAAATCTTTCGACGCATGCATGAAGCATTAAATGTAGATAAAAAAAGATAACTAATTGCATAGTTTGTCTGTAAATGTCGGGACGAATCTTTTGAGCCTAGTTAGTCCATGATTGAACAAATTTTGCCAAATAACAACAAAAGATGTTATATTAACTTTTCACCTACTTTTCGCGAAGTGAACACACTCTCAAGCCAAATGCTCTACCTCCGCAGATTGTTGACACGTCTTGACAGAATTTAGCCGCATGTACTATTTATGTGTTTGGTTTTCTGGCTTAGGCCTAGTTTAGATGCACCTAAAAGTTAGAATTTTTTCACTCCCTCTTCATCATATCAATTTTTAGCCGCTTGTATGAAATATTAAATGTAGGTAAAAAATAACTAATTACACAGTTTAGTTGGAAATCACGAGATGAATCTTTTGAGCCTAGTTGGTCAACGATTGGACAATATTTATCAAATAAGACGAAATTGGTACTATTCATCGGTTTGAAATTTTTTGCAATCTAAACGTGGCCTTAGTTGTAGCCTGGCTAGGATTGTAGCCTGACTAGGCTAAATCTGGTTCCAGCAAACCAATATGGGATTGGTTGGTTGTCATTATTATCTAATACTGACTAGCCTCACAGCGTGTTTAGTTGCCTAGTTTGTTTTCATATGGTGGGCACTGGGCAAGCAGCAGCAGCACACGGCGACACGACGAGGCCTGAGGCGGACCACGATGCCCGTCGAATCGCGCCTCCTCTGGCGTTGTCCGCTCGAATCGCGTATGACAGCAGCAGGGCATCCTCCGTAGCACACGACAGCAGGGCATCCTCCACACGGCAGCAGCAGGGCATCCTTCGCACGGCAGCAACTCGTTCGCGACAGTGAGGTCGCCGCGGCCGGCCACAATGAGCTTTGTTCGCGCTCGTGGCTTGCCCGCCGTCACCCTCCTCCGCTGGTAACCTTCCGGCGGCAGTGAGGTCGCCGCGGCCCGGCTCATTCGCACTCATGGAGAAGCATCGCGGCGCGCCCTCCTCGTCCTCCTACCGAGCTCGGCGCTGGCATGGCCTAGCCTGCCGCCCTAGTCCTTCCCAGCCTGACCGAGCAAACAACGATGGGGAAGGGAAAGCCACCGCGGGGGCCGCCGGTGTCGAAGGGGACGACGAGGACATCGATGTCCGAACGGGATCCGCTTGTGCAGCGTCGGAGGCCACGGGGAAGAGGAGCGACACGGCTCGAGCATGGCGCCAAAGGGAGGGAAGACGCACGAGATCGGGAGGACGGGAGGTGACGGAACTCGTGTTGGTCTGTTGGATACTGGCTCGGGCTTGGCTCCGCAAAAACTACGTTTTCTGGTAGCCGGGCTAACACCCCATGGGTGGCTTACTAGGGAGGCTTGTGCAGCCAACCAAACAGACTTAAGTTGGCTACAGCAAACCTGATTAACCATAGCTAAGAAACCAAATAGATCCTACGAAAGTGTTCATGTTGTTCTCACTTTTCTCACTTGATCATGGACTTGTGTATACTCAAAAGTCAAAAAACGAAACGGAGTAGAATTTTTGGGATCGGTTGCTGTGATAGCCTAGGATATAAATGCGGAGTAATAATAATAAATAAAATAGTAAGCACGTGCATACTCATCAATGATGTATGGGCAAAACCATGGGTGTGTTCACTTCGCGAAAAGTAGCTGAAAAGTTACTGTAGCATCTTTCGTTGTTATTTGACAAAATTTACCCAATTATGGACTAACTAGGCTCAAAAGATTCGTCCCGACATTTACAGACAAACTATGCAATTAGTTATCTTTTTTACCTACGTTTAATGCTCCATGCATGCGTCGAAAGATTTGATGTGATGTGTATAAGAGGAAATATTTTGGGTTGGAAGGGAAAGTGAACGCGGCCCATATGGTCCACACGTAATTAACTAGTGCTATTACCAGTAGTAGCAGTACTATTTTAACCGTTCGTACGGAGCTTAGAGTGTGGACGGCTGCATGTGACCACATGATGAACCACGTTGCTTCGGGGAAGGGCATCGTGTATTTTGAGCCTCTTCTATTTCTCGAGTAACAAATATTTTTTCAGGCCTTTTATTCTATTAATTCAATATCTAGGCCCATGCCGTATACTCCCTCTGTCTCAAAATAGAAGTCATTTTTGTTTTCTGAGAAGTCGACTTCTTTTAACTTTGACCAATTATATATAAAAATATTAATATTAATATTTATAGTATATAATTAGTATCATTAGATAGATCGTTGAATATACTTTCATAATAAACTTATTTAGAGATATAAATATTGCACGTATTTTTTTAAAAACCTACCTAAAGTTAAAAAAATTTAACTCGCACGTATCCCATAACGTCAAAGGTTTTGGAACGGAGGGAGTATATGATCGGAGCATTCATCCATGCCTTTCTGTGCCAGGTGAAACTCGGGCCATGTTTAGATGCCTTCAAAATTCCAAATTTTTACTTTTTGTCCCATCACATCGAATCTTTGAATATATACATGGAGCATTAAATATAGATAAAAAATAACTAATTACATAGTTTTGTTGTAAATTACGAGACGAATCTTTTGACCCAAATTAGTCTATGATTGGACACTAATTGCCAAATACAAACGAAAATGCTACAATTGCCCAATTCAAAAAGGTTTTGCGTCTAAACACCCCGTCGGTGAAAATCGGCGCGCCGTGCGTCTACTACAGGGCACTGCTCCCAATCATGATGTGACTTGAACCACGATGAGATTTGCAAGACCTGAGGGGTTGTTTAGTTGGTGAAAAAGTTTGGTTCGGCTACTGTAGCACTTTTTGTTTTATTTGGTAATTTATTGTCGGTGTTCGGACCAAGGGGGTCCTAAACCAACGAGTAAATGCTGCGTGACTCTTTCCTGGATGGTGATGCAAGGAGAACACACGGGGGTTTATCCTGGTTCGGGCAAAAGGGGGCCCTACGTCCAGCGGGGAAGAGAGGTTTGTATTTCCTTGCACCGGGGTGCTCGTGTAGGGGTTACAAGCAGGCGAGAGAGGGTGTCGAGCCCAAGTCTCAAAGAGAAAAAGGAGAAAGGTGGTTGCTTGAGATGTTGATCTCTTGCTTTCGTTGCTCGGTTGGGTGGATGGTTGTTTCGTCTGTCCGTGATGTTTCTTGTTCGTCCTCTGCCTCCTCCGGTTCGCCCCGGCCTGCCTTTTTATAGGGCTAAAGGTGGCCAAGTCGAGGGGAGGCTTGAGTCGTCGATTCCTGTTGAGTTGACTGTAGCGACGTGGCTTCGGGATGGCCGGCCATCCCTGGATATCCTGACGCAGTATGGGACAAGAGGGTGAAATGACCCAGAGTGCCAGGCCATACCGTCCTTCGAGCTAAGTCGAGCGTTGGGGCCGGGTCGAGGCTGGGTCGAGGTCGGATGGATAAGGCCGAATCCCCGGTATCGCGGGGGACGGACCTTGTCTTATCCTCCCTCGAGGGCGACCGATTGTGAATAGTGCGCGGTAGGGTGGATACAGTGACGGCTTTCACCTCCCATCACGGGATGGGCGGTAAAACAGTGAGACTTGACGTGGGTATTGTTCCCGCGTTGACCCATGTCGTAGCCATGCCGGTCGGTGGTAGTAGGTAACCGCATTGAATGCTATGGCTTTTGTCCCGGGTAGGTAAAGAAAGGGCGTCGAGGGGCCGGAGCGTGGTCGAGGTGCCCCGTCGAGCGGGCCTCGTACGAGTCGGAGCCAGGGTGCGGTCGAGGCACCCCGTCGAGCGGGCCTCGTACGAGTCGGAGCCGGGGTGCGGTCGAGGCACCCCGTCGAGCGGGCCTCGTACGAGTCGGAGCCGGGACGCGGTCGAGGCACCCCGTCGAGCAGGCTATCTTTTCTACTGGTTTCGGTTTTTGTCAGTGTTTTGGCGATAGCTGTGGTACCCCCGTACTGTTGGTACCGACAGTAGCCCCCGAGCCTTTGGGTGAGTGTGTGATCACTCTCCCAGAGGTTAGCCAGAACTGGAGTCGTAGCGTCGTGATTTTTCCGGTGGGGGCGCGCGAGCGCACCCGCCGGGTGTAGCCCCCGAGGCCTCGGTGGAGTATGGAGACTCCTCCGAGGTCTTGTTTGCGTTCGATTGGGGGACACTTCGTTGCGGTCAAGCCCCCGAGCCTCGTGCGCGCGAGGTCGATCAGGGTCCCGGCCGTCTTTCGCTGTGCGACCCTCACGCTCCTTTTTCGAAAAAAGGAGGAGGGGTGGAGAATGTCGTGCTACCCTCGTTTGGGCCCGAGTTCCGACGATCTCCGGTGAGCTGCTAGCGGGGGAATTCGAGTGAGAACCCGTGCCCCGTTCGTTAGGGGTCGGCTAGTGGCCCGGAGGCGCCCTCAAAAATGCCAAGAAGTGGTCGTGTGGATCTCGATTCCCTTCGACAGGATTCGAGGGCTCGATGCCTCCCCCGGAGGGATTCCTACCACAACCATCTCCTTCGGCCTCGAATACGTCCTGGGGTGCCTCGAGAGCGTGGCTCGAGCCCTTGGCCATGTACGGGCGCACCCTGGGTCGTCCCTAACTCTGTTGCTCGAGGGCAGCTGTCGAACCCCGTTCGAGGGCCAGCTTTCGCTCCCTCGAGGCTTATTGCGGGCTTCGCACCCATTTTTGCGGTCGGGACCCCGAGCCTCGCACGCACGAGGTCGATCCGAGTCTCGGCCGTCTTTTGCGACCCTCACGCTCCTTTTTCGAAAAAAGGAGGAGGGGTGGAGAATGTCGCACTACCCTCGTTTGGGCCCGAGTTACGACGATCTCCGGTGAGCTGCTAGCGGGGGAATTCGAGTGAGAACCCGTGCCCCGTTCGTTAGGGGTCGGCTAGTGGCCCGGAGGCGCCCTCAAAAATGCCAAGAAGTGGTCGTGTGGATCTCGATTCCCTTCGACAGGATTCGAGGGCTCGATGCCTCCCCCGGAGGGATTCCTACCACAACCTTCTCCTTCGGCCTCGAATACGTCCTGGGGTGCCTCGAGAGCGTGGCTCGAGCCCTTGGCCATGTACGGGCGCACCCTGGGTCGTCCCTAACTCTGTTGCTCGAGGGTAGCTGTCGAACCCCGTTCGAGGGCCAGCTTTCGCTCCCTCGAGGCTTATTGCGGGCTTCGCACCCATTTTTGCGGTCGGGACCCCGAGCCTCGCACGCACGAGGTCGATCCGAGTCTCGGCCGTCTTTTGCGACCCTCACGCTCCTTTTTCGAAAAAAGGAGGAGGGGTGGAGAATGTCGCACTACCCTCGTTTGGGCCCGAGTTACGACGATCTCCGGTGAGCTGCTAGCGGGGGAATTCGAGTGAGAACCCGTGCCCCGTTCGTTAGGGGTCGGCTAGTGGCCCGGAGGCGCCCTCAAAAATGCCAAGAAGTGGTCATGTGGATCTCGATTCCCTTCGACAGGATTCGAGGGCTCGATGCCTCCCCCGGAGGGATTCCTACCACAACCTTCTCCTTCGGCCTCGAATACGTCCTGGGGTGCCTCGAGAGCGTGGCTCGAGCCCTTGGCCATGTACGGGCGCACCCTGGGTCGTCCCTAACTCTGTTGCTCGAGGGCAGCTGTCGAACCCCGTTCGAGGGCCAGCTTTCGCTCCCTCGAGGCTTATTGCGGGCTTCGCACCCATTTTTGCGGTCGGGACCCCGAGCCTCGCACGCACGAGGTCGATCCGAGTCTCGGCCGTCTTTTGCGACCCTCACGCTCCTTTTTCGAAAAAAGGAGGAGGGGTGGAGAATGTCGCACTACCCTCGTTTGGGCCCGAGTTACGACGATCTCCGGTGAGCTGCTAGCGGGGGAATTCGAGTGAGAACCCGTGCCCCGTTCGTTAGGGGTCGGCTAGTGGCCCGGAGGCGCCCTCAAAAATGCCAAGAAGTGGTCGTGTGGATCTCGATTCCCTTCGACAGGATTCGAGGGCTCGATGCCTCCCCCGGAGGGATTCCTACCACAACCTTCTCCTTCGGCCTCGAATACGTCCTGGGGTGCCTCGAGAGCGTGGCTCGAGCCCTTGGCCATGTACGGGCGCACCCTGGGTCGTCCCTAACTCTGTTGCTCGAGGGCAGCTGTCGAACCCCGTTCGAGGGCCAGCTTTCGCTCCCTCGAGACTTATTGCGGGCTTCGCACCCATTTTAGACATACCTGGAGATATTTCGTTGTCCGGGCGCGTTTTTTCGGGAGGCGAGACCGGCGCGTTATCGGCGTACGGTTACGACGTGGGGAGCGGCCACGTGCTCAGTTCCTACGAGATATAAGGAAACGGTTAGGCGAGCGGTTTTATCGCGAGAAACTGCTCCTTACTTTTCGCGCGGCCGTTGGGCTTCCGTCCGAGCATATAAAGCGAAGGCCTTGGGGTCTCCGTTCCCCACCGGTTACTTGCATCCCTGCAATCCTTTGCCCTAGACATCCCCTGCCACATCGCGTTCTCCGCCCGTCTTGCCGCAGCCACCGCATCCTTTTCTCCCATCCCCTTCCGACGACATCGATGGCAGGAAAGAGCCAGATCCTTCCCGCCGACGACTGGGCCGCCTCCTCGGTGACGGAGAGGAGGTTGGAGGAGTTGGTCGAGGACGGGCTGTTGCGGCCGAGGACGAACTCGGCGCGGCCGGAGTGGGTGGCACCGCCCCCCGCCCACCAGGAGCCAGTGCCCCCTGAAGGGTACGTGGTGAGCTTCGTCAGCTTTCATGAGCGGGGGTTCGGCGTGCCGGCGTCGGTCTTCATGCGTGCGCTCCTCCACTACTACCGGGTGGAGCTTCACCACCTTTCCCCCAACGCCGTAGCGCAGGCCGCCATCTTTGCGGCGGTCTGCGAGGGCTACCTTGGGGTGGAGCCACAGTGGAACTTGTGGCTTCACCTTTTCAAGGCCGAGCTCTTCGCCAAGAGGGCAGGGGAGAAAGGCGTCCTGTCCGCGGCCCGAGTGGGGAGCTGCGTGCTGCAGGTGAGATCGGGTCGGACGGATCTATACATCCCGGCCCGACTCATCTCCTCGAACAGTGGCTGGCACGAGGGTTGGTTCTACCTCCGCAACGATGAAAATCAGTTGCCGAGGTACACCGGCCGCGTGCTGACTGCTCGAGAAGAGCATTGGTCGTACGGAGTGCCCGAGGCCGAGAAGACGCGCTTGGATCCACTGCTGGCGGCGCTGCAGCAGCTTCGCCTTCGGGGCCTGACGGCTGCGGCGGTGGCTGCGGGTTTCCATCGCCGTAGAGTGATGCCGTTGTGCCAGCGTCGTCTCCGCCTGGACCAGATGACTCCGGAGGCAAACCTGGAGGGCACCCGGATGTCCCACGAATCCCTCACCCTTGAGGAGGTTCTCCGGCGGGCTCGCCGGATGGTCGGGAACTTCAAGGCGGAGGAAGCCAATCAGGTTCCCATGAGGCCTACCGAGGGGTGCGAATCCGTGGTACGTATCCCGGGGCTGAGGTGTTGCCTTTCTTGTTTTTCTGTGGATTTCGCTGATGTGGTCGAGGTCGGTGTGTAGGATTTGTCGGCGTTGCGGGAGACGCGCCCCCCAGTCCCGGAGGACCGGTCCGCCCGGGAGGCTCGACGCCTGCATGCCTCCCAGAAGAAGCAGGCGAAGGAGACGGCCAAGAAGCGGGCGATCCGCAAGGCCAAAAAGGCGGAGGCGTTGAAGAAGCGCCGACGCCAGCAAGCCATCGACGGAGTGCCCCTGTCACCGTCGCCTTCCGAGACAGTCTCGGGGGAGGACGACGGCAGCAGCGATGAAGATGAAGATGCCCTGTCGCGATATGAGATCGCAACCAGGCTCGGGGATCTCCCCGACATTCGCCCCCTGCTGGAGCCCATCGGGGGGAGGCCCTCCTCGGTCGTCGTGGTCGAGGAGGTCGAGGGGAAGAAGGTGGAGAAGGGATCTGGCTCCTCGAGGGGAGGGGCCATTTTGCCCCGGACCCGGCGAGAGGGGTCGTCGGGGACGTCCGCACCAGCCGGGGCCTCGCAAGCTCCGGCAGGGGCGGAGATGGTGGTACCGGCGTCGTCATCAGCGGCGGCGTCGGTAGGAGTAAGGACCCGAGGCCAGCTGGCCTCGGGAGCACAAAGGGCGCAGGGCGGCGCGTTGGCCGGGGCTCCCAGGAGCGCTCGGCCTGCTGGTGAGGCCGCCGCGGGGCTACCAGCGGCCGTCCCGGGAGGCTCGAGCCGCGCGGGGTCGAGGTACTTGGTGCCGATTTCCGGGTAAGTATCTCGACTTGGTTGTCCTGGCTTTCCCAAAGTCCGTCGGCTGATATTTCTTCTTACTTCGCAGGCTGAAGCGGAAGGCGGAGCCAATAGGGCCTACCCCTGTGAAGTCGCTGCGAGCCAGCGCCGTTGTCCTCAACCGGACGGCGGAGCAGGACGCGGCCTGGGTCCGTCAGGTCGAGGCAGCGAAAGGGCGCCTGCGACACCAGCAAGGGTCGGCCGACGCCGCGGCGGTTGCCGGCCCGGAGCTCGCCGTCGAGGGGGCCGAACCGGCAAAGGCGGCGGCGCTTGACGTGGTCGAGGCGGGGCCCCGGCCGTCGGGGACGGCCGAGGCTGCCGTTGCGGTCGCGACGAGCGAGGCACCCGTCCGCGACGCGGAGCGGGCGGGTGCTGACGTGACCAAGGAAGGGGTCGCGTCGGTGCCAGGGCAAGGCCCGTCGGGAGAGCCAGCGGGCGTGGTGGCGATCGGGGCGGTCGAGCCCCCGTCCGGAGCACCCGAAGAAGAGACGCCGGCTCCGGCGGTGCCGACGGTCGAGGCGAGGGTACCGGAGCCGTCGTCGGTCGAGGTGCCGGCTCCGGTGGCGCCGGCGGTCGTAAGTGCCCGCTCCCACGCTCCCCTCGACAACATCTCCCTTGACAAGGGAAAACAAACGATAGGGGTCGAGGGGGGTGAGGTCGCGGACCAGGCCGGTGTCACGACGGCCATTGGAGAGGCGGATACCGCGGGCGAGGCCGGTCCTTCTGCGGGACCGGGAGACGCCCCGGCCGGGTCGTCCTCCTCGTGGCCCGACATCGCCGCGTTGGCGATAGCGCGGGTCGAGGCGGAGCTGCCGAAGTGGGGGGGGGCCGTCCCTTGAGTTCAGGGACGCTTCGAACCCCGACGCCGAGCCCGTCTTTGTCCTTAGCGACAAAGACGAAGTGCACCGATGGGAGTACCTCGAGGGCGTCCGCCAGCACCTCGACCGTTTGCTTCGAGTGGCGTCTGGCGCTGTGCGGAGTATGGGGGATGCCACCGAGGTATGATCGACCCGTCGGCTTGCTTGATAGGCTGTTTTTTCTTCGGATTTGTGACCTTTTCGAATTGCGTTCAGGAGCTGAAGGAGTACTCCCGCCGCAAGTCACTCTTCATCTGGGACGAGAGTGGCGTGTGGGGCGCGCTGTCCCAGCAACGGGCTCTGGTCGAGGAGACCCAGAAGCGGCTATCCGATCGGAACGCCGAGATGGCTGATCTGCGCGTCGCATACGCCACATTGAAGGAAGAGGCGGCGCAGGCATGGGCGGCCGAGGCCGTGATGCGCACAAGCCTGGACAAGGCTCGGGAGGAGGCTACCCAGGCGCGCAGGGACCTCGAGCCCCTGTCTGCGCGGGTGAAGGAGCTCGAGGAGGATGTCTCCCAGGTTAGTCTTCAGCGCGACGCCTTCCATGCCGAGGTCACGACGCTGCAGGGAGCCGTCCAAAAGAAGGACGCAGCTCTCGAGTCTGCTCGGCAGGAGGTCGAGGCGCTAAAGGCGGCCATCCGTGACAAGGACAGCGCCTTCCTGGGGCTCGAGCGAACATGTGGGGGACTCCGCGACGAGGTCGTGGGCCTGCAGACCCACGTCGAGGGTAAGTGTGGTTGTTATAGTCACAACGTTGAAGGCCCCGCGTTGGGCACTAATTTGTTTGTCGTGTTTCAGAGCTGGAGAGAGAGAACCGAGAGGCTCAATCGTGCGCCAACTCCTTCCAAAGCCTCTTCGAAGCCGAGGTCCGGAGGACCCAACTTCTCCAGGGCGCAATCACCACTGTGTGTGATGGCCTGGGGGTCGAGCCCGACACCGACACCGGGGAAGATGTTCCGGGGAACTCCTTCGTCCGACGGATGGTGGCGCTGGGCCGCCTTGCCCGGGAGAAGATACGGGACGGCCTCCATCACGGCGTGAAGAGGGCGCTGGCCGTCGTCCGTTCGGGGTTTGTGTTTGATATGAGGCTCGTTGCCGAGGGCTTCATCACAGACCCCGACCGGACGGACGAGGAGAACGAGGACGCCTGCGTGGAGCTGATCGAAGCCGCCGAAGAGCCTGGGAGTCGTCTGGCCTCGCTTTTTGAAGCCGAGGTGGTTCCTCCTGCCGATGACGAAGGCCTGTGAGCCAAATCTGGGCATGAAGGCCCATGTAATAAGTTAGTATTTCGAATTTTGACCGCGGTGGCCGCGGAGGCCTAAAGACTCGAAACATAAACCGGTTCGCGGTTGATTAGTTTTACTCGAGCTTTTCTTCCCTTTATCGCTCAGATCGCGTTCTCGTGTGATTTACTTAGCGCGCAGCTGCATCCTTCGGCGTAAGGGAGCGAGTGGAGGTACCGTAGCCCGGAGGCGTAAGTGATCTCGCGGCTCGACTGCCTTCGAGCTTCAGGGTGATGTTGCGGCCTAGTAAATCGTGTGAGAGCCTGATCTAAGCGACAGGGGGTATGTTCTTTTTTAATTTTAGGAACCGTTGTTTAGATCTTCTCAGCGTGAAGGCGTACCTCTAAAAGGCGCAAGGGTCGAGTGGAGGTACCGTAGCCTCGGAGGCGTAGGTGATGCTCCAGGCTCGAGAACCCTTTCGAACCTTAGGGTGCTCTTTCAGCGAAGTCGATCTAAGAAACGGTTCTTAAATTTAAAAAAGAACGCAAGTTTTTTCGGTTTTTCGGGGACCGGGGGTTCCCCCCTTGCCAGCCCCCGAGGGAGGGTCGACTCTGGGAGTGCAGGGTCGATCCTTCCTTGTTACGAAACGAGAAACTTTAAACATCGCTGTATTCTTTATTGACGAAGAAGGAAAATACAGAGCCTCGAGGCTTTTTAAGGAAAGAAGCGACGTAGCTGTTCGATGTTCCAAGCGTTGGTGAGGATTTCGCCCTTCTCGTTGGATAGCTTGTAGGTGCCCGGCTTTAGTACTTCTACGATGATGTACGGCCCTTCCCATGGTGGTGTGAGCTTGTGCCGTCCCTTGGTGTTCTGGTTCCGCCGTAGTACCAAGTCACCAACGTTGAGGTCACGCTTGCGGACGTATCTGTCGTGATAGCGTCGGAGACCCTGCTGGTACCTGGCAGAATGTAACAGAGCCACATCTCGGGCTTCCTCGAGCTGGTCGAGGGCGTCCTGTCTTGTGGCGTCGTTGTGTCCTTCGTTGTATGCCTTCAATCTTGGGGACCCGTATTCTATATCGGTTGGTAGCATAGCCTCAGACCCGTAGACTAAGAAGAACGGAGTGAACCCCGTGGCTCGACTCGGCGTTGTTCTTAGGCTCCACAGGACCGAGGGTAGCTCGGCAGCCCATCTTTTGCCATGTTTGTTTAGTTTGTCAAAGATTCTGGGCTTAAGGCCTTGTAGAACCATGCCGTTGGCACGTTCCACTTGCCCGTTTGTTTTTGGATGAGCCACGGCCGACCAGAGCACACGGATGTGGTGGTTGTCGCAGAAATCCAAAAACTTCTTGCCAGTGAACTGGGTGCCGTTGTCCGTGATGATACAGTTGGGGACCCCGAAGCGATGAACGATATTAGTGAAGAAGAGCACAGCTTGTTCGGACCTGATGCTGGTGATAGGGCGGGCCTCGATCCACTTGGAGAATTTGTCGATTGCGACGAGCAAGTGGGTGAAGCCGCCGGTCGTCCTTTTCAGTGGTCCGACAAGGTCGAGCCCCCAAACGGCGAACGGCCATGTGATGGGGATAGTCTGTAGGGCATGTGCCGGAAGATGAGTCTGTCTCGCATAGTACTGACAACCCTCGCAGGAGCGTACTAGCTTGACAGCGTCGGAGACCGCGGTCGGCCAATAGAATCCTTGTCGAAAGGCGTTTCCGACAAGGGTTCGAGGCGCAGCGTGGTGACCGCAAGCCCCCGAGTGAAGATCGCCGAGCAGATTTCTGCCTTGCTCTTTCGTAATGCAACGTTGGAGGATACCGGTAGGGCTACGACGGTAGAGCTCCCTGCTGTCGCTCATGATCACAAAAGTTTTGGCCCGACGTGCGATCCGTCGAGCCTCAGTCCTATCCGAGGGGAGGTCCCCACGGATGAGGTAGTCGAGGTACGGGACGCGCCAATCAGGCTCGAGGTCAGGCGGTGACGTCGAGTTTTCCACCTGCATGGCTTCAGCCCCGGTCGAGGGGGCTTCTGCCTCAGGTGGAAGGTCGATTGACGCCCCGTCGACCCTCCCGTCTGGCCTGAGGTCGACGGATGGGCGCCGAAGGTCTTTCGCGAAGACGTCCGGTGGAACCGTGGCTCGACCGGACGCGATTTTTGCCAATTCATCAGCGGCCTCATTATACCTGCGTGCGATGTGGTTGAGCTCGAGGCCGTGAAACTTGTCCTCGAGTCGCCGTACTTCCTGGCAGTAGGCCTCCATCTTGGGGTCGCGGCAGCTCGAGTTCTTCATCACCTGGTCGATCACGAGTTGAGAGTCGCCTCGGACGTCGAGGCGTCGGACCCCGAGCTCAACGGCGATTCTCAACCCCGTGACGAGTGCCTCGTATTCGGCGACGTTGTTAGACGCAGGGAAATGAAGCCGGATGACGTAGCGCATGTGAACCCCGAGGGGTGAGATAAAGAGCAAGCCCGCGCCTGCTCCCATTTTCGTTAATGACCCGTCGAAGTACATGGTCCACAGCTCTGCCTGGAGCTGTGCAGGAGGGAGTTGTGTGTCAGTCCACTCGGCCAGAAAATCTGCTAACGCCTGTGACTTGATAGCTTTTCGCGGCGCATAGGACAATGCCTCGCCCATAAGCTCGACCGCCCACTTGGCAATCCTACCCGAGGCTTCCCGGTTCTGGGCTATCTCTCCCAAGGGGAAAGAAGAAACCACAGTAACCGGGTGACCCTCGAAGTAGTGTCGGAGCTTGCGCCGTGTCAAGATGACAGCATACAGCAGTTTCTGGATCTGTGGGTATCGACACTTTGTTTCTGAGAGCACCTCGCTAACGAAATAGACCGGCCTCTGGACGAGCAAGGTGCGTGCCTCCTCGGCCCTTTCAACAACCAGGGCAGCACTGACAACTTGTGATGTCGCTGCGACATAGAGTAGGAGTGGTTCCCCTGGGGTCGGAGGGACGAGGATCGGTGAGCTAGAGAGGGTGGCTTTCAGTTTTGTGAGAGCCTCCTCAGCCTCGAGGTTCCAGGAAAAATGGTCCGATTTCCTCAAGAGACGGTACAGGGGGAGTGCTTTTTCGCCGAGGCGCGAAATGAAACGGCTGAGTGCCGCCAAGCAACCTGTGACTCTCTGTACGCCCTTGAGATCTCGGATGAGGCCCATTTTGGTGATTGCAGAGATTTTTTCAGGGTTGGCCTCGATGCCACGTTTAGATACGATAAACCCTAAAAGCATACCTCGTGGGACGCCGAATACACATTTTTCTAGATTGAGTTTGATGTTTTTTGCTCTGAGGCACTTGAATGCAACGTCGAGGTCGCTGACCAGGTCGCCGGCACGTTGGGTTTTGACCACGATGTCGTCGACGTAAGCCTCGACGGTCGACCCAATGTGCTCCCCGAAAACATGTTGCATGCATCGCTGGTACGTTGCCCCTGCGTTGCGGAGACCGAAGGGCATCGTAACGTAGCAATACATGCCGAATGGGGTGACGAACGAAGTCGCGAGCTGGTCGGACTCCTTCATCTTGATTTGGTGGTAGCCGGAATATGCATCTAAGAAAGAGAGAGTTTCACATCCCGCGGTGGAATCAACGATTTGATCAATGCGTGGCAAAGGAAAGGGAACTTTCGGACATGCTTTATTTAAACCAGTATAGTCTACGCACATCCTCCATTTCCCACTCTTTTTTCTAACTAAGACAGGATTAGCTAGCCACTCGGGATGATGAACCTCCTTGATGAACCCGGCCTCCAACAGTTTGTGTATCTCCTCGCCGATGATCCTGCGCTTCTCCTCGTCGAAGCGGCGCAGGCGTTGCTTCACCGGTTTGGCTCCGGCCCGGATCTCCAAGGCGTGCTCGGCGACTTCCCTGGGTATGCCCGGCATATCCGAGGGACTCCACGCAAAGATGTCGTCGTTTGCGCGGAGAAAGTCGACGAGCACTGCTTCCTATTTAGGATCGAGGGTGGCGCTGACGCTCAGCGCCCTCCCCTTGGGATCAGCGGGGTCGAGGGGTACGAGCTTGACGTCTTCGGCGGACTCGAAGCTGCCGGCATGGCGTTTTGGGTCGGGGATCGCATTGGCTAGACCGTCGAGGTCTGCGGCCAAGACCACTGACCCAAAAACAGCCTCGCCGTGCTCGACGCACTCGACGTCGCACTCGTAGGCATGTTCAAACGAGGGCCCTACAGTGATGACACCGTTTGGGCCAGGCATTTTGAGCTTGAGGTAGGTGTAGTTCGGGATCGCCATGAACTTGGCGTAGCATGGGCGTCCCAGGATAGCGTGGTACGTTCCACGGAATCCGACCACTTCGAAAGTGAGAGTTTCCTTTCGGAAGTTTGCCGGGGTGCCAAAGCAAACAGACAGATCGACCCGCCCGAGGGGTTCCGCCCATTTCCCTGGCACGACTCCGTGGAAGCCCCCGACGCTAGGCTGGAGGCGCGCTCTGTCGACCCCCAAGAGGTCGAGGGTCTGAGAATAGATGATGTTGAGGCTGCTTCCGCCGTCCATGAGCACTTTGGTGAGGCGTGTGTTGGCGATGACGGGATCAACAACGAGTGGGTAGACCCCCGGGTTGGGGACGTAGTCTGGGTGGTCATCACGGTCGAAAGTGATGGCTACCGCAGACCAATCAAGGAAACGGGGTACTGCCGACTGTACGGAGAAGACCTCGCGCCGTTCTCGCTTGCGCTGACGCGCAGAGAGGCAGGTCGAGGGTCCTCCGTAGATCATATAGCAGTCGCGGATCTCGGGAAATTCCCCGTCCTTGTCGTCACCCTTAGGGTCCTCCCCCTTGTCGTCCTTCTTGGCGCCGGCACCCCCGAAGTACCTGCGCAGCATGTGACAATCCTCGAGGTTATGGTTAGTGAGTCCCTTGTGGTAGGGACACGGCTCTTTGAGCATTTTGTCGAAGACGCCCCCACCGGGGGGGCCTCGAGGTTTCTTGTGCTCGGTAGCAGCGACGAGCTCGTCGGCCGGGGCCTCGAGCTTGCCCTGCTGGCCTTTCTTCTTCTTGCGGTTGTTTCTCTTGGGGCCTCGGGTGGAACTCGCGGGGTCGTCGACCTTCTGCTCCTCCCTTGTCGGCTCGCCGCCAAAGATCGCACCAACCGCCTCCTCACCGGAGGCGAAGTTGGTGACGATGTCCATCAATCCGTTGGCAGTGAGCGGGGTGTTACGACCCAGCTCCCGGACCAACTCCTTACAGGTGGTACCAGAGAGGAAGGCCGTAATCACGTCGGAGTCGGTGATGTTGGGGAGCTCGGTGCGTTGCCGGGAGAAGCGCCGGATGTAGTCCCGGAGGGACTCATCTGGCTTCTGCTTGCAGCTCCGGAGGTCCCACGAGTTGCCGGGGCGCATGTAGGTCCCCTTGAAATTTCCCTCGAACACCCTCACGAGATCGTCCCAGTCGTGGATCTGCCAAGGTGGGAGATCCTCGAGCCAGGCTCGGGCGGTGTCGGAGAGGAACAGGGGGAATTGCCGAATGATGGCCCGGTCATCGGTGGCCCCGCCCAACTGACACGCCAAGCGGAAATCGGCGAGCCAAAGTTCGGGTTTGGTCTCGCCGTTATACTTGGTGAGAGTCGTGGGGGGGCGGAACCGAGCCGGGGGCACCGTCTCACGGATAGCCCTACTGAACACCCGAGGGCCTGGAGGTTCGGGTGAAGGGCTACGGTCTTCCGAGCTGTCGTAGCGTCCGCCCCTGTGGACGTGGTAGCCTCGAGCTACTCCGTCATCGTGTTTGCGTGTGCGACGCTCGACGATGTTGCCACAGGTGTCTCGAGGCTCGCGGTCGTTGGCGATGGGCTCAGGGGCAGGTGCTGCCCGGTTTCGCCGGGCAGGCTCGGGATGAACCGAGGCTTCTCTCTCCTGTCGGGAAGGCTCGAGGGTCCGCTCCGAGGCTGCTTCGCGCCGCCTCGAGGCAGAGCTCTCGGCCTGCTGCATGGCGGCAGTCTCGAGGAGCCCTCGGATTTCATCTCGAGCCCGACGGGCGTCAGGGTTAGACGGCTCGGGCATGTTGCGCAGGAGCATGGCAGCGGCAACAACGTTTTGGCTGGCTCGAGCGAAAACCGGGGGGTCGACCGCCCGGTCCTCGTCGATGCGACGGTTGACGTCGCGAGCCCTCTCACGAGCTCTGCCGCCAAATGCGTGTTCCGCACGCTCACGCTCGAGGGTTTGCTGGAGGAGATCCAGGTTTTCGCGTTCCTCGTCAAGCTGGTCCTGCAACACGCGAAACTGTTCGAGCTGCGCTCCTTGATCCGCAAGGAATCGAGGCTCGTTTCGCTCGGCAGGAAGCTCGACATGGGGGGGCGTGTGCCTTTCCTCGACCGGCTCTTCGTCCTCTGATTCCGAGGTGCTTTCAACGTCGATGTTGAAGCACTCACGAGTCGGATCATAGGTGTCGTCGGCCGAGTCGGAGTCAGGTGCGCCAAAGTAATAATATGATGGGGGAATGTGTGGCCGATGCCAACCATCACCGAGGTGGTGACGTGGAGAAGCAGTCACACGGGGTTCTGTTTCCGGTGCCTCCGTAGAGTCCCGATAGTCAGAAACCGGCGTGGACGCAACGAGGTCCAGAGTGGAGCGTAGATGGTGTCCGGGGAGCTCCTCATAAGCGCTCATGCGAGTGCTCACGGAGGATGCATACACCCGGGCGACCGAGTCTAGTCCAAACGGGAATGGTGATGGGGAGGTCACTGCCCGTGGCGAGATAGATGCTACGGACAGTGGTGTCTCACCGGACGGGGGAGCGGCGGGATTCCTCGTCGGCACGCGACCCTCGGCCAGGCTCATCCTTCCCAAATCTTCCAAGGGGAGATCTGGGCTGGCGCCTGTCTGGGGGGTGCCGGACCGGGGGATCCCATCGCCCTCTGTCAGGTAGAGACGGTGGTTGTACCGGGCTCGCCGTCGCCGTGCGGCCCACGACCGCCTAGAGCGACGGTGCCGGTTGACTGCTCCCCCGGGTTGGGAGAGCTCGTAATCTTCGTCGGTTGGGTGCCTGGGCGGGAGTAGGACCATGTCGTAGCCAGAGCCGAGCGACATGAACTCCAGACTCCCAAACCAGATCACCGTACCCAACGGGATCGGGCGTTCGGGGTTAGCCATCCAGGAAGAACGGCGACAAAGCGAGGTTTGCACGCAGCGTACCCCTACCTGGCGCGCCAACTGTCGGTGTTCGGACCAAGGGGGTCCTAAACCAACGAGTAAATGCTGCGTGACTCTTTCCTGGATGGTGATGCAAGGAGAACACACGGGGGTTTATCCTGGTTCGGGCAAAAGGGGGCCCTACGTCCAGCGGGGAAGAGAGGTTTGTATTTCCTTGCACCGGGGTGCTAGTGTAGGGGTTACAAGCAGGCGAGAGAGGGTGTCGAGCCCAAGTCTCAAAGAGAAAAAGGAGAAAGGTGGTTGCTTGAGATGTTGATCTCTTGCTTTCGTTGCTCGGTTGGGTGGATGGTTGTTTCGTCTGTCCGTGATGTTTCTTGTTCGTCCTCTGCCTCCTCCGGTTCGCCCCGGCCTGCCTTTTTATAGGGCTAAAGGTGGCCAAGTCGAGGGGAGGCTTGAGTCGTCGATTCCTGTTGAGTTGACTGTAGCGACGTGGCTTCGGGATGGCCGGCCATCCCTGGATATCCTGACGCAGTATGGGACAAGAGGGTGAAATGACCCAGAGTGCCAGGCCATACCGTCCTTCGAGCTAAGTCGAGCGTTGGGGCCGGGTCGAGGCTGGGTCGAGGTCGGATGGATAAGGCCGAATCCCCGGTATCGCGGGGGACGGACCTTGTCTTATCCTCCCTCGAGGGCGACCGATTGTGAATAGTGCGCGGTAGGGTGGATACAGTGACGGCTTTCACCTCCCATCACGGGATGGGCGGTAAAACAGTGAGACTTGACGTGGGTATTGTTCCCGCGTTGACCCATGCCGTAGCCATGCCGGTCGGTGGTAGTAGGTAACCGCATTGAATGCT
This sequence comes from Saccharum hybrid cultivar R570, assembly GCA_038087645.1. NCBI lineage: Eukaryota > Viridiplantae > Streptophyta > Magnoliopsida > Poales > Poaceae > Saccharum > Saccharum hybrid cultivar. The sequence continues at coordinate 11,114,631 of JAQSUU010000153.1, forward strand.
ATGGCTTTTGTCCCGGGTAGGTAAAGAAAGGGCGTCGAGGGGCCGGAGCGTGGTCGAGGTGCCCCGTCGAGCGGGCCTCGTACGAGTCGGAGCCAGGGTGCGGTCGAGGCACCCCGTCGAGCGGGCCTCGTACGAGTCGGAGCCGGGGTGCGGTCGAGGCACCCCGTCGAGCGGGCCTCGTACGAGTCGGAGCCGGGACGCGGTCGAGGCACCCCGTCGAGCAGGCTATCTTTTCTACTGGTTTCGGTTTTTGTCAGTGTTTTGGCGATAGCTGTGGTACCCCCGTACTGTTGGTACCGACATTTATGTTTAATCATGGACTAATTATGCTCAAAAGATTTGTCTCGTGATTTACAACTAAACTGTGTAATTAGTTTTTCTTTCGTCTACATTTAGTACTCCATGCATGGGCCGTAAGATTTGATGTGATAGATACTGTAACACTTTTTGGGTTCACTTTTCGAGAATTAAACAGGCTCTGAGATGAATTCGTGCGTGGTGGGATTGGATCTTGGCCCATGTTTAGATCACCTCAAAATTCCAAGTTTTTTCACTCTCTCTTCATCACATCAATTTTTAGCCGCTTGCATGGAGTACTAAATGTAGGTAAAAAAAATATCTAATTACACAGTTTAGTTCAAAATCACGAGATGAATCTTTTGAGCCTAGTTGGTCTACGATGGGACAATATTTGTCAAATAAGACGAAAGTGGTACTATTCATCAGGTTGAAAAAATCTTCAATCTAAACAAGGGGTTGGATCAATTTGTGGGTTTGGCTTTTGCGTCAAAAAAAAATTGTGGGTTTGGCTGTCTTGTTGTGTCTCTGAAAACGTAAAGAGGAAACATCAGCCGAGTATAAACGCCCTTTCGCCACATAAATACAAGCTTGGTACTTTGGTTGGGGTAGTTGGAAAGAGTGAGTGAGAGTCTAGAGCCAGAAGTTTAGTATTCCCTCTATCTCGAAAAGAATATAATTATCATTTCTTGAGGAGTTAAATAATTTTAACTATAATCATGTCTATACGAAAATGTACACCATTTTCTATATCAAATAAATATCATTAGATTGATTATGAAATGTATTTTCATAGTAAATCTATTTGGAGACATAAATGTTGATATATTTTTTCCTTTAAAGTACGTTGAACTTGAAAAAGTTTGACTAGTATTAAACCTAGAATTGCTTTTTTTTTAAGATGGATTGTCTGTTTTCTTGGGAGCGGTGGGGTTTTGGTGAGAGAGAACAAAAATTTAGAGCACAAACTACCACAGACACTTTCAGGGGTGGTATTTGAGTGGAGGCTATGCTTTCGGTAATGCATTATCATATTATTACTCATATAATTTTTCACCCAAAAACCTCGCACCAAACAAAAAATAGGAATTTTCTCGTAAACCTCCCACTTATTTCGTCTTTATACAAATGAAAGAGATTCCGATAAGGGCTTGTTTAGTTCCTGAAATATTTTACGAAATGTTACTGTAGTACTTTTCGTTGTTATTTGATAATTAGTATCCGATCATAGCTTAATTAGACTTAAAAGATTCGTCTCGTCCATTTCGTCTAAACTGTATAATTAGTTTTATTTTTTTCTATCTATATTTAATGTTTTATATATATATCTAAAGATTCGATATGACAATAAATCTAGTGTTTTACATCAAAATATTTAAGAACCGAACAAGGCCTAAAACGAAAGCAGTTAGTGGGCGGTAGCCGCCAGGGGTGGGGGCGTGGGGCAGGTCAGGTCAACAAAAACGGACTGGACCGGAGTGGCCGTCTTTTTTACTTTTTAGCCTTTTTTCAAAAGATTTTCTCAAATACGTCTCTGACGGAAAGATTTCAGAAAATGGACTCAGGGCTTGGCGCCATCCACGCTGGCGCCAATGTAACGGAACCGTCCAAATTATAAGAGCACAAGTATAAAAACAATCACCGAAATGATCAAATTCTCGCACTTGAGCCCATATAACTCTGATAGTCCAATGAAATCACGAGCGATTTCAAACCAACCAACATACAAGCCAAGATCGTAGTGATTCAACATAACAAGTCACATGTTACATCCATTTCACAAGTAAATCAATTTACATCGGAGTTCAACAAAGTTATTACACTTACATTGAAAAGTAGCGGAAGCAAAGTAATTTAAAACTAACATTAATCTTATTTCAAATACATGCCAGTACCATGGTCGACTTCCAACAAAAACATTAGAGATAAGGTAAATAAGAAGGATCATGCCCGTGATCACACTCCGCCTCTACGGCAGGAGCCAACCAACTCTTGCAGTCGCCATGATACATCATAACCTGCAACAAGTGGGGATAAAACCCTGAGTACAAGAAGGTACTCAGCTGTACTTACCCGTCAGAAATCAGAAATAAGGTGACACCAAGGATCATGCAAGACTGATATAAAGTGGGGCTAGCTTAACAATATTTTGCATAAAAAGCTTAATACAGATAAGTAATCATTAATGCTTAAGCATCAAGTTAATCATCATTAGCCTGTCATCTATATTAGCACCTGTACTAGAGCACTCACTTTATTAGGAGCAAACAATATTAACCATAGCAGGTATAAATTGAGGCAACCTTTCCATCGTGATTCAATTAACCATCAGTTGAATTTAATTGAATCTACGTTGCCGCTGCTCAAGTCAAGTGCTCACTAACCGGGAGCGACGGCGAATCGAATCGAATTTCTATCCAGCTGGAGGGGTATTTCTAACACTCACCGTGCAGACCCCTGCCAGGGTCGCACAGGCCACCGTTTCATATGATTCAGGAATCGTGGGTCCGAATGATGTCGCGACCCCAAGGGCGACACTCTGCTAGGTGATAGGGACTCTAACCCCCCTTTGGTCTCACGCCAATGTCCCCAAGCACATCCTTTCTCTCCTCCAAGAAGCAACCTACCATTCGATTCCCGGCCTGAATCACATTACTCGGCTTCGCGGTCGGAACGACTTATCCGGCCAACTAAGTGTTAGACTGCGTTCAACATGACTCAAGGACGTACAGCGAATCGGTCCTTAAACGACTCAGACGGGGATAGATTCACACCCAAGACCTCCATGCCTTGTCGCTTCACTATCATCATCCCGTCCGGTCTCATTTCATTTTATTAACACATGGTTCCTTTCCACGATAGCAAATATAGCCAACCGTGCCATATACGAATATCCCTATATCTCGCAGGTGACAGGAAATCACCTGACTTCTATCGCTTAAAGCAGGGCTAAGCATCTACTCGATCCTAGTCTATGTAGGATTCAATGATTCATATATCTGGACAAGGAATGATATAATGCAGTAAGGGTTTCCAACCAACTCCTGTCACTTAATGCAACAATACTTATAACATATATAGAATTAATTGCTTTGAAGATAGGAGGCTTATAATGCTTCGGGGCTTGTTTGGGGTCTGACTCAAGTTAGAGTATGTCAGATGAAGTCACTTGGCGAGCAACCACCAATCTACCACTTGTCCGGTCCTTCTATCTTCGGGTTTGGATCCACCAAACACCGTCTTCGGGTTTAGCTCCAACGCCACATCCTTCACATGTTTCTGCTAGCGTACCTATATGAGATGCAACAATGCATGTGTATGAATGCATAGAAAGGAAATAAACAAAGTAATCAAACAAGCATACCAAAGTTCGCATAAATACCTAGAGCTAAATAACTTAATCCTTATTAGGGTACAACATAGAAGATTTGCAAGCACATCAGTCAAGACACAAGTCTTATAAGATCCTAGGGTACCAACCCAAGTACTTTCAAAGGTATGAACCACACTTCAACACACTAGCATGTCAAAGTTAATCAAAGCACTACAACAAAAATCTATCACTTTCTGGACATCCATACAGTAGCTCAGTAAATCAATCATAACTGGAGATCCCTAAATCCAAATGACTTGTAAGAAGATATTATGGAAAGCTTATGAAATTATCTACATTTCATATTTAATCATCTCAACATGATTCCCAAGTTATCATGACTAAACATGCCAATCTTTAAAGTCTGCATAGAAGGTAATTAAAATCTGATAGTAGACTTATTAAGCATGCAACTCTTAAACTATCAGACCTGGGATCATGAAAATTTAACACAAGCAAGATAAGATAATTATCTACAACTTTTGTATTTACCAAAACCACTGTAAACATCATTTACTCCATGAAACTAGTTGCACGAGTAACACCACACATGCAGCCCAACAGCAGTGGTACAATTATAGATAGAAAGCTGATAGAAACTTCAGAGAAGCATAAATGGAGTTCTAGATCTCCAACAAACATGATTCTCAACTTTATGGAAAGATTATAAAGTTATCTACAACTTTCTTGTAATCATCTTAAGATGATTCTACAGTTAAAATGGTCAATTAATTAAATAATTGCATCTCTGTCCAAAATATGGACAGAATCTGATATGCCACTTTAAACCGCTATAACTTGAGTTTTATAAATCCAATAATTATGGTTCTAGACTTTTTAGAAATCTTAACAAATTGTGAACAACTTTTCTATAAACCTCTAGAACTAATTCTGCCACTAGCAAGGTCACACATGGCACACAAAGCAATGTTGTCTGGGTTTGGGCAGAAACTGCCACAGTACTTTAAACAACTATAACTAAACATATACTTAACAAAAAATTGTGATCTTTAGCTTTTTGAAAATATTATGAAAAGTACTACAACTCATCTATTATCAACAAGGCATGATTCATAGCTTAACTGAGCCAAACAATGCATACATGCAACACTGTCCAGAATAGAAGCAAAGCAGCATATAGCATTTGTTATTTTTATAGCTCCTAAACTATAAAGCCTAAAATCTTGAAATTTTTACTAGACATCATACATCACAAGAGTAACATGTCACAAAAATTTCACTTCATTTGTATTTATATATTTACAGTTATTAAAAATAACGGATCCAACTAGCATTCAAAACCTAGTTGTATAAATCTATTTTTACAGCTAAAACTTTAAACTAAAACGTGTCATATTATAGATCCACTGCATAGACAATTTCACAAGGATTCCAAAAAGTACTTATTTGCTATTTTTGGAGCTTCCTAGCATGAGATATTAATTTTCAAAGATCTAGCCAAAATCTGTATAAAAGAAAAAGGGAAAAGGAAAAAGGAAAGCACTTTTGCCTCGAGGCCCCTAAAAATTTTTTTAATTTAATCTCGCAAGGGAGTCCCCATAGCACTATTCACCCGAGTCACTGGCGTTACACTTTACCCCCTGGGAAAGTTACTATTTGCTCCGAGGTGCCCTTCTTCTTCCTCACAGACGACCGAGCAGGGGAGACGCGCGGTCCGGCTCGGCCGGTCTCCGGCGAGGGCGATGCCACCGGCGATTGGATGCGGTGCGGACAGCCTGGGCCACACGCGCACCCGAGCAAGGGCTCAGCTCGTCTAGGGGCAGTCCACAGCGGCGTGACCACGCGCACCCGTGTCCATGGCGGTGGTTGCAGGCGACGCCGACGATGCAGCGGTGGCCGGACCCGGGGAAGAGGCGCGGGAGGTGCGACGCGAGGTGGCGGAGGTGCTGATGTGGTTCGTTTGGGCGGCTGGAGACCAGAGGCAAGGAATTGCGGTGGCGCCCGAAGCTCGGCCATGGCAGCCATGGCGATGGCGGCGCTCGGTGAGTAACAGCCAGAAGAAGGCAACGACAACGGCTCCTATCGAGCGTGTACATGGCGTAGGGGAAGTTTCTAGGGCCGGTGACGGCTTGGCTTGGCTGCAACGCGTGAAGGAGTAGGAATGCCCGTGGCAGCGAGCTCGGAGCTCCGCCTGGCCATGGCGGACGCGGCCGAGACGACAGCGAGAGCAGGAGGAGAAACCTGAGAGCGACGGTGGGCTCTAGGGCAATGAAGGAGCGACCGTGGACCGCTCGGCATGGTGTATGGAAGGCAGGGACGCGCGGCAGCGGAGGTGGGGAGCACTGCGGGCGCATGGAGGCCACGTCCCGGACACGTGGCTGCCGTTGGGGCATTCCACCGAACAGGTGGCAGGCACTGGAGTGGCCGTCGTGGAACACCATTTTGGGCCTGTTATGGGCCGATTTGGACTTTGGGACAATTATGAAAGTTGTTCATTTCATGATGCCCTACAAATTTCATTTAAGCACCATGGTCATAAGACCCACAGATTAGGAGATAATTAGTCCCCAAATCACCAGTGTCAACAAGTTAAGCTAGGGATCGGTTTTGGGATTTTGCAATGCCAAACTTGGTCAAATTGATCCCAACTTTTTACATGTTGTTTTCCAATGAATTATTTCCAACTTTCATTTTTGGGCCAACTTGAGTTATTCAACAAAATTCGGAGAACGCGAGATGCCAACGTCGACGTTACTGGAATTAGGGCTAAAAAATGGCTAAGTGCTGAAATCAGCCCTAAAACTGACTTGTGGGCCCTGTTTGAGCATGTTTCTCACATTTTCATGACTTGACTCTTAAATAAAGTTTGTTCCTTATAAAATTCCCTACAACTTTGTTAAAGGGTACACAGTCATGCAAAGCTTCTATGTCACACTTTTGAAATGGTCAAACAAAAGAGTTCTAGGGTCCATACATGGTCAACCATCACTTAGAAGCACATTTAGGCAAAATGATCAACATGAATATTGTTCCATTAAGTACCCTAAGTGTAGTTAAGGTGTTGTAGAGTTCATCTAGAGTCATTTGGACAGTTTGCAAGGTTTGGTGGATGTTCTATAGTTTCATTAACTTAATGGGGCAAATTCCAATAGGAATGGAACTTATCATTTCATGTGACTTTTTGATTCCAAACTTCATGAAACTTTTCCAGGGATCAATATAGATAGTTATTGATGTGAGACATGTGAAGATACTTTGATAACAACACCCAAGCATATATCGTAAAAATGACCTATATGCAAAGAAGGGTGCAGTATCTAAGTTAGGTTAGGGTTTATTTCCATAGGTTTGACTTTGGCATTCTCATCTCCACTAATCTATCATGTTTGAGCTCAAACCCACTACCTAATTGGTGATAAACACCTAGGGTGTTATAGCCAAGGTAACACAACTTGGCGCCGTTGATGTTGGCGCCAAGCCCCCATGCCACTTGGCCGACGACGCCGAGCTGGCGCTGACGTGACAGCGCCTTGGCGCCGTCACCATTGGCACCAAGCTTGACGCCGTCACCATTGGCGCCAAGCTTGACGCCATGGGTCTTGGCGTCGAGCTGTTGGAATTTCTTAAGTTTGGAATTTTATCATGAGATGGACATATGAAAAATTGTTAAGTCTATAAATTTACCATGAGATGGGACATGTTGGAATTGGTTAAGTCTAGAATTTTACCATGACATTGACAAATTTGATGTTATCGTATGGTAGTTCCTATTCTAACATATCCAGGCCGCAGCAAAAATCCTGACTACCTAATTTTACCGTGAGATGGACATACAAAGCTCTAAATTAACATGACTTGGACCCTAATTTTTCTATGAGATGGACATATAAAATTTTGGTAAAGTCTTGATATTTACTATATGATGGCCAACCTAGAAATTGGCTAAGCCTTGAATTTTACTATGACTTGACTATGCTAGAATTTGACTAAGTCTGAATTTTTGCTATGATTTGGACATTGACAAATTTAAAATTTTACCATGACTTGATATTGAAAATGGGCTTCATGTTTTGGACTAGGATATTTAAAATTTTACCATGACTTGGACCATAATTTTACTATAAGATGGAATTTTAAGTCATGATAAAAAGGGCTTCATGTTAAGTCATGGAATTAGGGCTTCATATTAATTTTACTATAAAATTTTACCATGATTTGGACCCAAATTCAAAACATGAATAATTTGGAATTTGACTAAATCTTGAATTTGGATATTTAAAATTTTATCATGAGTTGGACCCTAATTCCATGACTTAACATGAAGCCTTTTTTCAATATCCAAGTCATGATAAAATTTTAAATTTGTCAATGTCTAAATCACAGTAAAAATCTAGATTGAGCCATATTTCCATCCCCATCCCATAATAAATTTAAAGACTTAGCCAAATAAATCTAGATTTTTGCTACGACTTGGAGATGTTAGAATACCGACTACCATGTGGTAGACATATGGAAAAATGCCTTTTTTTAACATGACTTACATTTACAAATTTAAAATTTTACCATGACTTGGATATTGAGAAATATGACTAACTCTAGAGTTTTTACAGTGACTTTCTGTTTGATCACTTAGAACAACCTGAAAATACTTAGGATAAAAAATAATATACATGGTGATTTGATCTGTGGTGCGAGGCTTGACGCCAATGACGATGGCGCCAAGCTTGGCGCCAATGGTGACGGCGCTAAGGTGCTATCACGTCAGCGCCAGCTCAGCGTCGTGAGCCAAGTGACATGGGGGCTTGGCGCCAAGTCGCCAACGTTAACGGCGCCAAGCTGTGTTATCTTGGCGCCAGCGTGGATGGCGCCAAGCTCTGAGTTCATTTTCCGTCAAGGGCGTATTTTAGAAAATCTTTCGAAAAAAAGGCTTAAAAAAAAAGACAGCCGGAGTGGAGACGGACGGAGGCCGCCGGGGGCCCGGCGTCGAGTCGGCGGGTATAAAAGCGGCGGAGGGAAAGGGAAGCCAGTGGCGCAGCGCAGTGCGATCCCTCCGTCCATCCATCCATCATTACAAATCCCTCCTCCCCTCTTCCCCCTCCCTTCGTAAATCGCAAAGTCAAATCTCACCTCGCCAGAGGCTGCCGCCTACTCCGCTCCGCGCTGCGCCTCTCCACAGCCTCAGTGGCTGCTGCGACCCTTCTGTTCTGCGTTCTTGGGTGATCGCCGCCTCGCCGGAGGGTAAGCGCCGTCTGTCCCGACTCTGAACTCTGAAGGGCCGTCTTCTTGTGCCTGGGACAGGGAGCCTGTCTCTGTCAGTTCTTCATTCCCGTGCGTTTATGTTTCTGTGGATCTGCCTGCCGTAGAGTCTTCTCTCGAGGCCTACTTGTTCGCGGGTTATGATTTTAGTTTACTTACAATTATTCGAAGCACCTTTCTAGGAAAAGAACTGCCTGCGTAGAAATCGTTTAGTTCATCTTCAGGGATAGTGTGATTGTTGGTTCTTGCGGCTGCTCTGTTCCTAGGAGTGGTTGGGGACGATTCTTTTTTTAATAAATAAATAAATAAAAACCAGCTACTTTAATCTTGTTTTGTAGTCTGCGAGATCTCTGGTCTCCTTTTCTACCGTAACTTTCTGATGTAAGAGATCATTAATGATATATGTTTGTTAATTTGTTCTTTTATATACAGTGACTTTAATATGTTCTTTGTACCTCTGATCGCAGAAACATTTTCTCACACGTTGTAGTCATTAATTACTCATGCAATCCTCTCATTGTTTTTCCTTCTCTTAGAATTCACTGCCAAAATAGGGTAACAAACAAATCCTTTAGTGTTTAATAAAAATAAGTTGTACTCATAAAGTTGTGCATTTTGACTTCAGAGAGAACCTTTTGTAATGATGTCAAAGTTTGTTTCCTTACTTTTCACAGGCTACTTAAGTGCCACATTGTATATTTTGTCTCGAATACAAGTGGCACATTTAATGCCTTCAGTTTTCCTAACATAACAAAAACTTTACAAGCAAATTGCTTACTGCAAAAAAGCATGATATTTGTAATCTTGAAGGTTGAAATTTGAATACATGCATAATTTGAACTCGCTTGCACTTAGCATATTTATAGGTATATATGGAGGGTTTTTCTTTCTGAGAGAGCATAAAGTGTCAGTTCCTACTTAATATGATTCAATGTATCCATTTTTCAGCTATGCAGATGAACTGTAGTTTTACTGTAGGATAATTACCATGCTCAACGTAGTAACTTTAGGTTTCTATGACATATGTACAACCCGTTTTATTGATTTCATTTCCCCTAAATATGATGGAGGCCAGTCTGGCTGCTTCTTTTTTTATAGAGATAATTTTCCTACCTAGAATATAAACTCATAGTTTTCAGTTAGTCAATTCCTCCCCGTTGCAGTTGTTATGTTTGGTTATTCTTGTTTAGTTTGTGTTCTTTTGAGTGAATGGTCTAGTTGTTTGGTTAGCATGTGTTTAGTTGTCCTCAGCGCGGCAAGCTTGTTGAGTTGTTTTTTAGTTGCGTAGATTTTTACCTTACAGTTTTATGGTTTTTCGTCCCAGTTTTCCCTCAAAAACTAGTCCAATCTCTTCTAATAAAAACAACAACAGAGCATATATTGATATTTAATAGTCCATCCAGTGTTAATTATCTCTAGTATATTTGGGGACAACTTCTGTAGATTTCATTTTTTTAGCAAAAAATCTAGAATTTAGATTTTTTTTACTTTAAAAGTAGTATCTTCAGTATAAACTGACTATCAACTTATCAATCACAAGAGCTCCATGGTATTTTTCTTTTTTTTTCTCGAACACGCAGGAGAGCTGCGTATCATTGTATTTAGTAGAAGAAAAAGGAGTCATACATAGACCCAAACACACTCACACACCCCACCACACCTTCCCTGTTTTCTAAGGCATCACCTGGATAATAGCGTACAACGACCGAGCGTCTAAGAAACTAGAAGCCCCTAGTAGTGAGCAAGGACAGACCCTTAGCTCCTGCCAAACACCACCAATGGGCTTCATCCCTAGCTATACTTAGGGCTATGTTAATGTTTGGTACAACCCCATTGAAGACACAGTCATTCCTGTGTTTCCAGATGCTCCAGGCGCCAAGTATGATGATAGAGTTTAAGCCTTTTCTTACATCCCCAGTGGTTCCATGGTATTTTCAGCAATGTTGATTTAGGATCGCCTTGCCGTCATGACCAAACTGTACTCCTTTTGTTATCCTTTTTTCTGTTCTGTTCTTTGTAACAAATTTTCCTGTTAGGGTGTCTTCTGCAGTGATTTTCTTCATTAGCATTGCATATACCAAATTTGCTGGATAGATTCTAAATTAGTTAGTTGATCATATAAAATGTGTGATCAATAGTACCTTCTCAGCCTTTGTAGGTTTTTATCTGAGGGAAGAAGAAAACTGTACAATTCATCATGTCAGGAGGGTCGTCTGAATCTTCCCCATTATCTGGACGAAATAGCTTTAGTTCTCCTCTGTCAAGTTTCAAGGACCTTGAACTGTCTTCAGAGTCTGGTTGCTTATCCATTATTGTACTAGGTGCTTCTGGAGACCTTGCTAAGAAGAAAACTTTCCCAGCGCTCTTTCACCTTTTCCAGCAGGTAAGTTAATCATCACTAGCAGTATAATCGAAAATTTCAAGAGAATTACAAACTTCTAATGCAACTGTAGGAAACAAGTGCAAAGTTTGGTCCATCTTTTTTTTGGTTATATCAGTAGTGCACACTGCACAGTATAACTGAAAATATTAGAACATCAGAGTATAAATGTACTTGTAAAGTGTAATATGTGCATATATGTGTCTTAGGTTGGCGCATCTACAAACTTGTGAAACTTACTCGCTGCCTTGTTCATATCTACAGGGATTTCTGCAATCTGGAGAAGTCCATATATTTGGGTACGCAAGGTCAAATCTTTCTGATGATGGATTAAGAGAACGCATTCGTGGGTAAGATCTATTTTCCTTGAATGATACAAGAATTCATGTACAGAATCTTACCTCTGTATAAATTGTTTGTCCTGTTTGCTCCTATTTTGGTACAGTGGAAATATTCCATCATTCTTTCTCTATTTGAATATATATAAATGCTCTATTGCTGCAGATACCTCAAGGGAGCTTCAGATGAACATGTTTCTCAATTTTTGCAGCTAGTAAGTTTCTAATATTTTGTATAGCTCCTGAATTCTGATAACTCTTGACTTCTGTAATCATGTTAAATTTTCTTACAGGTTAAATATGTTAGTGGCTCCTATGATAGTGGGGAAGGATTTGAGTCATTAAACAAGGCAATCTCTGAGTATGAAACATCAAAAAACAATGAATCAAGAAGCTATCGCAGATTATTTTATTTGGCATTGCCTCCATCAGTCTACCCATCAGTATGCAAAATGATAAGATCGTATTGCATGAATCCATGTAAGTTACTGAGCTTTCCTGAAATTAATGAAGCTGTCCAGTAAACAAATAGCTTTAAGTGTAGGAAATAGTTGGCTTTGTTGAGAAATAAAGAACCAATAGTTGATATGATGCATTTTTATAATCTTATATAAGTTTTGTCCCTTGTTGGTGGTAGGTTTCATTTTTATCTATTCCAATTTGCTTGTGACTAAAAGCTTAGTTGTGTTTTTTTGGAAATAAAGAACCAATCTTTTGTATCTTCTTTATAAGTTCCAAGTTTTTCATCTCAAATATTTCTCAAATTTTCAGCACAATAGTTCTCTAAATTGCTCAGTGAGGCTGATGAAAAGTAAAGCAAATGCTAATATGCTATTCATGTAGATCTTTCCTTTGAAAGTTCATGTTGCCTGTAGTTTTTTTTTTGGCCTTTTCTGGAAACACTCAATGTTCTGGCATCAAAATTCCACACATAATTAAGAAAGATAACTATATTTTCTGAAGTTCACATAATTATGGAGTTTTTTCATACTAGCTTTTTCCCCCATTCTTTTTTTGGCAGTTGTGCTAAAAATCTGTGATACGAATTATCAACTCATGTTGTACTTTCCAGTTTTTCAAAAAAAAAAAAACTCATGTACATACTTTCAGCTTCACACACCGGTTGGACAAGGGTTATTGTTGAAAAGCCCTTTGGAAAGGATCTGGACTCTGCAGAGGAACTGAGTGCTGAACTTGGGCAGCTGTTTGAAGAAGAACAACTCTATAGAATTGACCACTATTTGGGAAAAGAGCTTGTCCAAAACTTGGTAATATGTGTGACCCACAGTGAACGGTATATGCTTTGTATATGCAACTGTTTCTCATATTGTCATATTTGCAGCTCGTGCTTCGTTTTGCAAACCGCTTATTTTTGCCTCTTTGGAATCGTGATAACATAGCTAACGTACAGGTAAGATCCTTACCTAGGTGGTTACAGCAATTTATTTCTTTATATATCATGGTTGGATGTTATAAGTTGATACCACATCTTTTGTCAGTTTGTCTGAAGAATTGAATAAAATTGATGTCAGAAAGCTGGAATTTTCTGTGATTATTGTGCATAACCTGTGTGCTTGTATGTAATGAATCAATTCTGCAGATCGTATTTAAGGAGGACTTTGGAACCGATGGACGTGGAGGATATTTTGATCAATATGGGTACGTTGGAAGTGGCTACATTCTTGCATGGTTGTTCTTTGCATAAAAATTTGTTGTAAGCACATATGGTTAGGTTATAAAGCATCTGTTCTATACTTCTATGTATTATATAAATGGTGCGCCACTGCCCCTAATAGGTCCTCTGATCATGTGCCTTTATAGTGTGTTTTTTTTGGGGGGGGGGGCACAAACTGCTTGGTTTATATATTTTTTTTTCCTTGGAAGACAATTTCTTTTTACTTATTTCCAATTGTTTTTTCTGAATTTAAAGTGTTGCTCCAATCCTTGTGCGGTTTAGTTTCGACTTTTGAGAGGGCATGCAATCATTATCATTATTTTTTGTCACTTGGAGGGCCTCCATCTCCATGTGTTGCTTTTTATCTTATTGCAATATACTCGAATCTGACTCCACTTTTGTTGATACAGTATCATTCGTGATATCATTCAGAACCACTTGTTGCAGGTAAATATATCCTTATGAACTTCTTTTGTCTTTGGTTTATAAGTGATTTTTCAGACATTTACCTGATTTCAATATAGAGTAGCACTTGTTTAGTGTGGGGATTGGGGACAAGACAACCCAATATTTATCATCACCAATAGTGCTAATCTTCTGAGTAGACACAGAAGATACCTGTAGTTACATTCGTCATAGATATAGCAATGTTATATTCTGGAGAGAGCTCTGTTATGACTCACTCTAATTTGCAGGTCTTCTGTTTGGTGGCTATGGAAAAGCCTGTCTCTCTTAAACCCGAGCACATTAGAGATGAAAAAGTCAAGGTTCTTCTTACATCTTTTTATTTTATCAACTGACAGGAAACCAGCCTCTAAACTTTCTTGATGTGATACTAGATTATGAATCCTTTGTTATCTGTCACTTTTTGTTGCTTACAAGTTGCCTTTTTACAACCAATGCTAGGTTCTGCAATCAGTGGAGCCTATAAAACATGAAGAGGTAGTCATTGGACAATATGATGGCTACAAGGATGACCCTACTGTGCCAGATGACTCCAACACCCCTACTTATGCATCTGTTGTACTGAGGGTGCACAATGAAAGATGGGAGGGTAAATGTTACTTGTTGAGTTATTGTTCCCATTGTCAAGCTCTGCAGTCTTCCTTAATCGAACCACCATGTTGTTTTATGACCTG